>UELW01000522.1:14069021-14659021 GCA_900490495.1 Danionella dracula
TGGTGTATTTTCTTGATTAGTGGTTTAATTACTGAATTTTTGACCTGTGTAGAGATGTAACCTAGTGAAAGAGATGAGTTTATAGTATTCACAAATGGTTCGTGAGCTATTTGTAGCAATTCTTTCAATAATTTTGTTGGTACAGGATCGAGAGAGCATGTCAGTGATTTAGATGCTGTGATTATTTTCAGCAGTTCTTTCAGGTCAATATTTGAAAAATTTGCAGCGAGTGAGACAAAGACATAGAATTTGAGTTACGCTGCTTAGATTGAATAGGAGTTTTAGCAATTTTCCATCTAATAGATTTAATTTTATTTGTGAAATTTTTAATCATTGCTGCTAGCTTTTATAGCTGCATTTGAATCTGTCGATGTTTGACTGGTTAGTCGATTAGCCCTTGTTTCAAATAAAAGGCATGGGTTATTTTGGTATGTTTCTATTAATTTGTGATAGTAGTCGTTCTCTTTCCAGACAATTTTGAATACTTCCAACCAAGTTTTTTTTCCATTTACGCTCATAGTTTCTGGTTTGTCTTTTTAGAACCTATGTATCGTCATCAGACCACGGAGTGACCTGTCTATCTCTGATTTAAGATTTTATCTCTGTTTTAATTTAAGCTGGACTACAGTATCAAGGTTGCTAGCGATAATATTATTCATACTGGAGTTGATTTTTTGAAGTTCATATTCATCTGCAGGCACACTAGAAAGGTGAGTCTGGTAGGTTTCTTATGAATGCTTCTTTAGTATTTTGGTTTATATTTCTCCCTAGTTGGTAGCGTTGAATGCTATTGCTAATGTTAATGCTAAATAGTATGCATAGCACAATATATAAGACAATGGTCTGAGATGTCCTCACTTTGAGGCGATATAACAATGTCACTGAGGTCAATGCCATGAGATACAACAAAATCTAGAGTGTAATTTAGGCGGTGAGTTGCTACAGCCACATTTTGCCTAAACCCACAGGAATTTAAGAGGTCTATAAAGGCAATAACCAACAAGTCTTTTTTGTCATCGATATGAATGTTAAAGTCTCCTAAAATCAGTATTTTATCTGCTTCGACATTCACATTCTTGAAGAAAGCTAGAGTATTTTGGTGGCCTGTAGACAACAATCAAATGTTACAAAAAAAAACACATTTTGTTTGCATACTTCCAGTGTAATATGGAGCACAAGTGCTTCGAAAGATTTACATTTCTGTTCTGTCTTTTTGATTGTGTTCAGGGTATTTCTATATTGTGGCAACACCCCCACCATGACCAGTTGAGCGCGGTTCATGATTGTACCGGTAATTTTTGGGTGTTGCTTCATTTCATACAAAAAAGTCATTTGGAGTGAACCAGGTTTCAGTCAAGCATAGTATGTCAAGGTTAAGTTCTGAGATTATTTGATTTATTATTACAGCTTTTGGTGTAAGAGATCTGATGTTTATGAGTTCAAATTTTAGAGAGTATGTTTGCAAGTTGAATAATTTGTAGTCTAATTTTATATTGGTCAGATTATTAGTGTTAACCAAAATAGTGTTATTAGTTTTATGTTTTCATGGTATGGACACTTTTTTCGATAGTAAATGTTAAGTTTTGACAGTTATTAGGTACGTTTCTGAACAATTTAGTCAGATGCTAATAATTCTACAATATCTCTCAATAAGGCAATTGTGTGGAATAATGAGCAACCCAGTGAAAGTACAGTTTTTATGAATCACATGAATTCACTCCAGGTTAAGATTTACATTTCTGTTGATTCATTTTAAAACTCATTAAGTGACTCAGCCAAAATCAGCGAGTATTTTTCCTCCTTTATGATGCAGTTTCATAATAAATGAATGAAGCAGAGAGCAAAATCCCTAGAATACTATGTCCGGCAGGACACACATGAATGACACACACCTGACCTTTAAGCATATTCACCTTCATAGAATACTACTATTAAAGCAGATCGAAAACTATAACTTACTTCTGTATCTATTGACGCAGAATTGAAGAGGCTTGCAAGCATTAGTGCGAAACTGGAAGGGTTAGGCCTGAGCGGTACAAGTACGGATTCTGCTCCAATGAAAGTTCTAATCCCTAATCCCTTGACTGTTATACATGGACATAAGATGTGTGACATCACTCTTAGGTTTTAACAGAAAGCAAATTAGGCTTGGAATAAATCAATCACTTCCTCCTCGACAAAGCATTATTACAAAATAAAAGTTTCAAATAAAATAAAAGAGGTTATTTGGTGGCTAAGAAATGACGAGAATGAAACCTCAGTGCATGGTAAGTGGCTCTCACTCAATTAAACCAGAACTTTATTATGCAAATATCTAAAGTTTAATATAACCTGAAGGAAATGTTTTTAAATAATCACCCCTCTCAGAGTTGTTCACCGATAGGAATAAAAAAATGTAAAGATGTAAAGTTGGCGAGCGAGTGTTAATAATAATCTGCTTACATCCAGTCCAGTGGTCAGTCCTGTTAACATAGCGCATTGAGAGGGAAAGAGAGGGGTTGCCGCTTGGACTAAACAAATAGGCATCAGACGGACCTTAAAGAGATATTTCACCCCAAAAAAGAAAATTGAGTCATTGATAACTTACTCCCAACTCATTCCAAACTCGTTACGTCTATACCACTGACACTTATGTCAAACATACACAGCACAATGAACAGCACAATACAAATAAGACAGTTCATAGCCTCTTTACGATTCACAAACCATTTTAAAGTTATTAAATAATTTATGTGTATAACAGGTCTGTCTCAAAATGCAAGAGGGTTTTTGGTACAGAAAAAACAATCATCCATCTTGTACACACTCACAAATATTTTAATAAAAAAGAACTCATTAGTGCTCCTCGTATGAAGATCTTCCAGATGCTTTTTAGGGATCCATTAGATGAAACAGACATCAAGAGGTTTACTAACCCCTCCATTACCTCCGCACTGTTTCAGATTCTTCACCAAACATCACAACATCCCCCAACATCACATGCTCTACGCCAGTCCACTTTCTCTTGGCCTTGATCCTTTATAGGCATTTTTCCAAATTTCCACAAACACTGTAAACCTTGAACTGCACCAAACAATCCTGAATTTAATCCAAACACGATCAGCCGAGGATTGAAAGAGAAAACATTACAAAAGAAGAGAAGAACAAATACGTTTGTGATAGAATCTCAAAGATTCACATCGAAAAGCGTTTCTCAAAACTGACAGCAAATCGAAATCATCCATTAAAAAGCTTCAGTACCACAGACATACCTAACATAAAGGCTGTTGTGTTTTAATACATGTGTTGTTTCAGCCACTTGACCATTACATGATTGCGGGATTTTTGCATTTGATATACAGTAGCTTTACCTGCAGATATCTAAACAATAGCATACCTTGAAAATCACTTTTTGTCACACAAGATGACTCTCATTCAAGTGATTTTACATAGTAACAGGAATTCTTGACTCTTCTCAGAGACATCATAGCTTTTGTTTAGTTTTCACCTAAAAAAAATCCTCTCTAGGGATGTGTGAGGTGATTGTATTGCTTTTATTGTTTCATGATTTTACAATAACTGTGGGCAAACAATAACAAAATATGTTCAGGGTGCAAAAAAACATTCAGGGAATACCTAAAAAACATTTATATACTTCACATTTTCTAATGTCATATACAAGATTATATATGCATATATTTTTGGACTAGCAGCCTGTCCAGGGTGGACTCAGCATTTCTGTGTCTTGTGTGAACTGGAGATGACCTGCTGACCCTAAATAAAACTAAACTGGTGAAGAACTGTTGGTGATTATTACAGAATATATACAGAAATTTAAATTGAACAGTATTTTGTAACTTACTTCATGAGACGCATTATAAAATTTAATTATACAGTGTATGTTTTTATTATACATAATTTCATTAAATATAATCTATCTATCTATCTTGACCCTGAGACTTTACTCTCAACTGTAAATAATATATATTAACTGCATATTGACGAACTGAATCTAAAGATGACATTTCTCACTGAATAATTAACTTTTAGTCTATTTTAACAATGTTAAAAGGAAGTTATATTCTATAGTATAAATTATGCAATGAAATAAGGACCTGTTTTAAAATATTTTAATGAATCACATAGTTTTTATGAGTACTAAACATTGCTTTTATGTTTTTCCTCTATCAATTTGTATTCCATGTTTAAACACTCAACAGCGCAAACCCATATACAAAATTCTAAAATAGATAGTGAATAATCTCTAATGCACCTGTCACCTAATCAGGCATCTGTTTCTAAAAACATGGTGGATCTACTAATACTAATACTGAGATGTGGTGAAGAGTAGCGTAGCGCCTTGTATAGAGAGTGATATAGTGAGTAGTGTAGTGAGTGGTGTAGTGAGTGGTATTGTGAGTAGTGAAGTGAGTGGTGTAGCGAGTGTTATAGTGAGTGGTGTAGTGAGTTGTCTAGGGAGTAGTGTAGTGACTAGTGTAGTGAATAGTGTAGTGAGTAGTCTAGTGAGTAGAGTAGTGACTGATGTAGTGAGTGGTGAAGTGACTAGTGTAGTGAGGACTGTAACGAGTGGTGTAGTGACTAGTGCAGTGAGGAGCGGTGTAGTGAGTAGTGCAGTGAGGAGTGGTGCAGTGAGTAGTGTAGTGGGTAGTTTTAAAATGTTCTACTTTTACTTTTACTTGAGTACATTTTTAGTGCACGGGAATTTTACTGCGTATTTTTCTCCAACCTGCCATCGTTACTTTTGTTTTTGTTTATTTATATGATTGGCACTACACCATCCAATCAAAATCACGCATAAAATATGCTACGTCTCTAGCACCAGGGTTTGCTTAGTCATAAAGAAGGATGCAGGAGTTGAGAGAGAATTACCATGTGTCAGCAAAAAAAAACTGAAGTTCAACATCCATGGGCATACCTGAAAGAGATTTTTCAACTGAAGAAAAAGAAGGGCAATTGTGTCATCATAGCGTGCAAACTTTGCCTGCCCAGACGATTTGAAAACTGTATCAGCCTTCAAGAATTCTGCATCTTATTTTTAAGAAGCATTGAGGTTTTGTATGTTAAATCTGTAATAAATACAAAGCTCCCCCTGTATTATGTGGCATGGAGGCTTTAATAATGCTGCAAATGTGTAAGTTAACATCCATGAGGTCAAAATTATTACATGCAATTCCGACCTAACGAGAGTTTATAAAGTCAGTCATGTAGTAGGACCTCTGTATGACAAATTGGAAACAATAACTGTTGGTATTGCACTTAAGACTGTATAGACGTTTTAAAACATATGAGCATTGCACACTTTTTATGTAGGGCCTATTAACATTACTGCTGCACAAGTTTAAGCACAAGCTTAAGTGAAAGTTTAACGTTTTTTTTAACCAATCACAACAGCTAGAGCTTTATCCCATGGGTACACAGATTTGCGTGGGGTATGAGCGTATTATTGGTTCAGACATAATATATGTAATATATATATATTATGTACAGTTGAGGGAAAATTATTAGCCCTCCTCTGATTTTTTTTTTCTCTTTTAAAACATTATCTAAAGGCTGGACAACAGAGCAGTGGGGGGTTGTACTTGGCTTGTGCTTGACGAGATGGGATTGCTTCACTCGTTTCCTGTGGTGAAAAACTTTTGCCTGCTTCTACAGCATGTGACCACCTTTTTAGTTGTGTTGGGCACCTGTTCACCCCAAAGCGCGCCAAGCTGGTTGGTACAAACTTTGAGAACAAGCTCATTGTTAAATTTAATCAAACTTTCAAAATGTTACCTTGTATTCTAAATACCTACGTCAAACTGCTGTTGCTTAATATTATTTTGGATTTGTCTGGACTATTCATTTCAGTTTCATTTTCTTATTTGTACAACCAGGTTTTAAAATAACTTACAAAGCTTTGCAACCTTATTTTAAGTTAAAATTTAGTTTTGTTACGTTTGTTATGTCCGCACAGTTGTTAACTTTTTACAAGTTCATTATTCAGTGCCTTCGATTGGCAATAAAACTGTTGGGGGAAAAAATGTCTTTCTTTATACTTATATTTCTACTTACATTTACATTTATGTATTTGGCAGACACTTCTGTTCAAAGTGACTTACAGAAGTGGAGAGACAATTTGTTACACAGTCAACGTCTATCTCAGCTCGCTCATAATAGAAATTGTATCAACTGATCAATAAACCATAGCAGGGAGGAAATAAAGGAGAAGATAAAGACAGAGGAGGAAAAAAATCTAGTTTTTTTATAGTAGGTGTTCCCTTAAGAGAAGAGTTTTCAGTTGCTTTTTGAAAGCTGTTAGTGTTGCTGCTTTCCTGACTGGATCAGGAAGTTTGATCCACCAGCCAGGGACAGTGAGAGAGAAGGTTCTGCTAAGAGATTCTCTGCCTTTGTGGGACGCTGTTCCTTCTCTGAGTGCAGGTTTCTGGAGGGCATGTAGGAGAGCTTGTGGAGGTAAACAGGGTCTGAATTAAATTTAACGCGAGCTGCAATGGAGAGCCAGTGAGGAGCGGAGTAACATGAGCTTGCATCGATTCCTTGAAGATAAGACGAGCTGCAGAGTTCTCGATCATCTGCAGAGGTTTAAGCGTGTTTGCTGGAAGTCCTGCTGGAAAAGCGTTGCAGAAGACGTGAGAGGACCAAAACCTGATCCATGAGTTGAGTTGCGTGCTCAGTTAAGAAGCGCCTGATCTTTCGAATGCTGTACAGTCCAAAACTACACGCTCAAGTTGTCTTGGCAATGTGGTCTTTGAATGACAGCTGTTCATCCAAGAAGGGGTGATTGATGAGGATTCCAACTGAATGGTAAGGTCATGATGGAAGGAGGGATTGACCGGGATTACCAGACATTCTGTCTTGGCCATGTTGAACTACTGGAAGGTAGGTTTTTCATCCAAGTAGAGATGTCATTCAAGCAGTCAGTTATGAGGGTAGTTACTGATTGGTCATGGGGGAGCGACAAAATCCATGTCTGTAGATGATAGTGTCCAGGGAGGTTGTGTAGATGGAGAAGAGAAGGGGACCAAGGACTGAACCCCGGGGAAACCTGGTGAGCAGTCTATGAGTGTTGGAGACCTCATCCCTTCACCCGACACTGAAAGATCTAGCAGTGAGATAGGACTCAAGCCAGTCGTGTACAGTATCTGATGGTTGACTGTGAGAGCAGTGAGGTCTAATAGGTTGAGGACAAATGATCTGTAGTTAGCCCTGGTATCTCGCACCGCTTCCGACACAGAACACAAAACCGTCTCTGTTGAGTGTACTTAGAAACACTTTAAAAATGTCGCTCTCACATACTGTACATTTTTAATTTATAGCATTTAAAGTTAAATATTTTTGAAGTGTAATACTCACTACTCATGAGGGCTACTTTTTACTCATACTCTAGTACTATTTAGAACAGATACTTTTACTCTAATTTCTTTACTTTTTGGCAAGTAATGGTACTTTTACTATTCATTACAATTTTTCAGTACTCTTTCCACCACTGACAACTAGATGCTACGATAGAAATGCAAAATATATACAGGCAATAACTGGATTCATTCATATTGTTAATATAATATGCAATTCATAAATAAATGGTACCATCATGTTTTGATAATCATGGTAAAATAGAAGTCATAAATGTGCATAAAACCTCAGTATCACAATTTAAGATGAAATTAACCTTTATAATGTAAACTAAATTTGATCTAAATAAATTCCTGCAATCACTTGAAGCAGAAAACTTCTCATCTACAGGCCAATGATTAAAGTCTACTCAGAGGCTATAATGACTTTAATCTTACAGTCTTTTAGAAAAGAGACATTTAGCGGTACATTATGACTTCAGATTGTACCAGGTTCCTCCCACCAGACGCGCTATCTTGAAGTGAGGGTAGTGTCAGAGTCTAGTCATGTTTTAGTTCCGTTGTTGTTTGTACATCCCCACGTGATTCCTTCATTGTGTTCCACGCCCACTCGTTTCTTCTTCACCTGTTACCAATCACTGTGTTATCCTATCTCAGTATTCCTTAGTTTGTTCCCATTCTCCACACAACTGGTGTCCATCAATGTTTTTCTTACCTTTTTTGCTCCAATGCTACCTCGCTGTTAGATTTGTTTTCTTAAAAAAATGATGGAAGAATCTCTGTTGCCCCTACATATCCTGAAACATAATTTTTAATCAATTTAATCAATCTAAATTAGATCCAAGATAAAATACCTTATTTGATTATTAATGGGTACCTAAAGCTACTATTATTAAAATGTTATTTTGTTTATGCCACATATGTACATTTTGTGCCAAGTGTTTTAAAATGTTACCTATTAAAAGACAGCTAATTGTCCATATAATACAGTTAATATCAAGTGTTAGTCAAGTCTCAACAAATTAAATCAACTTCATTAAATCTTTCACTGATATGATACATGGTGCCTATTCCCAGCTTAAAATCCTCAGCTTTTATAAAAATGCTATTCTATAAATTAGCTGTCATTCAATCATCATGGTACATTATTTCTGTCATTCAGGGTGTGACTTTCCTTGAATTTACAGCTCTATAGCTGGTCTCTATTGCCTAATGTCTTTATAGTGTTTAGCAATAGCCCTAATTACAATGGTTTTACATGTTGTCCAGGTGGTCATTGCAAAGAATATTAATACATATACCCAAACAGAACCAGAAAAATTCATTTAAACCCACACTCTTCTATGCAGTGAAACAAGGATTCAATAAGTTAATTTAGTTACATTAGCACAAAACAATATTTTTAACACATAAAATTCACCATAGAAAGCTCAGGAGTCATGGACTCCCTGGTTCGAGTTGTAGCTAGGGCACCAGGAGTACAGACACTCTCACTCACAGACATTCACAAATGCTCCCCTCCCTTCTGCCCGGCCCACAGTGGGTGCACAGCAGCCGCCTGCTACCTGCCCAGAATTCTAATCAGTCTGTCAGCACACCCCCTGTCTGAATCATTCCAGTGCCTCAGACTCGCTCCACCCTTTCACTCGCCCCCTGCCACCTCCCTCTCTCTCCACTTTAGAGGAAAGGCCCAGATGATCCTTCAAAATTAATTAGATCCCTCCCCACCCCCTTTTTCCGGAACAAAAAATGTACATATCCACCCCACCCCGTCCGTCATTCATTCAAGGCTCTTGTTCTCCCTCAAAAATCTCTACATGTCGAAGGGACATTTCTCTCGGTTATTACGTTACTCTGAATGTGTGTGTTTCTGTCCTTGCGGGTCGATAACGCAACTGGTCCCAAGAGGTCAGTTTGTCTGGAGGATTCTGAGACAAAGAGAATACGGGTAACCAAGACAAAAAAGAAAGAGAGAGAGACAGAATAATAATGCAGATGACGGACTGGTGAAGCGGAAAAAATGTACAAAAGGAGCCGAAATTTACACAAAAACATGAAAATTCTTTCATTTCTAACTCCTCCTTTCCCTCCAGATGGAGTTTTTTTCTTTTAAAGAATTGTTGAAGAATGTAACATTTATTTGGTAGCTAGACAAAAACCCTAAAGAATGGAAATCAATAGCTTTTGGCTTCCACTGTGGGAGGAAAAAAATACTATCACAAACATCAACGGTTCTGGCTCCCTACACATTCTAAAGTGTCTTCCTCCATGGAAAACACACATTAATAAAGGTTTAGAATCACTTTGGGAGGGGGGATGGAATGAGAGTCAGTTTTCATTTTGGGGTAAAGCATCCCTTTAATCAGAGACGCTTTTTAATGAGGCGGCCATCTTATAAAGAGAGTCGTGTGGTGACTGGAAATCATTTTTATCAGGATTTGGGGGTGAAGGGGGGAACAAAGACGAGGAGAATGAGTGAGGGAGAGATTGAGGAAGAGGGAGACAAGGAAAAGGTGAGGGTGGGGTGTTTTGAGGAAGGGTTTTTTCTGGGAAAGGATGTCAAGCATCTGAATAATATAAATATGAAATATGCAAATGTCTCTTGTGCTGCTCGGCATTCACACATTGTCCTTTGCCTCGAAGCCTTGGTCTTTAATGGCACATGGCAGAAACAATAGAAATAGGTTTTGTTTTGTCCAAGAAATTATTTGGGTGATTATAAGCCAATATTATTTTTCTAAAATAATTGTAATTGTAGTATAAATATAATTATAATATATAGTATTTTAAAAATGCATAAACAAGTCTTAGAATTATATTATGACAATGTAGTTAGTGTGTGGGTGTGCGTGTGCGCATATCTGTTAATTTTTTCCCATCCTTTGTTCAATCTTTTTTTTTTACTTTAGAAATGAAACAGAAAGAATGTTTTTTTGGGAGCAGTATGGGAAAGGAGTGAATCACTATTCTGTGTGTTTAGCATAGAGCCCGTAATTTGCAGAATTTACTCAAGGTCACAACTAAGCACAAAATGTCCTTAGTAAACATGTGCAAGGTGCAACCCACCACACAATGTTTGAGTCAGCTCAAAAACTTTTTTTTTTTTTTTTGATTAACGCTGCTTGAGTTTTTTTTTGTAGCGTGGTTGCTTATTTTATTTGTATATTATGTATTCGCTGGGTCTACCCAGGGTCTGGTGTTGTCTACCTGAGGTTCCAAGGTAGCAGTACCCACAACCTGCGCAGGTCTTAAATCAGGGTCAAACCCACTAATTTTTATTTTTCCATTTATGCTAAATAAATGCTATATTTAAATCAACAGGCTAGCAAACTAATGCTTTGTTTCCGTACTGGTGGAAGAAACCAGAATCTTCATAGAAACATATGGTGACAATATGAAATTCCTGGTGTCCAAACTGGTTATCAGTATGGCAGCAGCACTTTTTCAAAAAGCTACAAACAGCTTTCAAAAAGCAACTGAAAACATTATTTATGATAATTTGTACCTACTTTTTTATTATTCTGCGTAACTAAATATTTAGAACAATAAGTTCCTGCAAGAGTAGGTTTTGCTTCCAGAGTTTATACCATCATCTAGATTAAATAGAAGGAGAAACGGAGTGGAGCTTGTTGATGTTACCAACTTGATTGCAACTATGGAAACAACTACCCTGACAGTATGATGCAAGTATCAAGCTTGAGTTCGCAAATCACTCAAATGGAATGGAAATCAGAGCAGCATGGAGGTTCCTCTTCCTGCAACATCCAAAAATGGAGTGATGTCTCCTTTGAAACAGTCAGAACGTGAACATTTGGACCGGCCAGATAGGGCCTATTCTTTGAATAACCAGAGAGTAGTGTTTACGTTTGGAAGAGATTGGAAGGGTAGTTTCAGCACTTGATGAAGCTAGACAAAGATGTCTAACTTGGAAGCAGCCAGAGAGTGGTTGCCACATTTCGAACAGCCATCGAGTAGTGCCTCCTCAAGAGTTTAAAACAGCCAGACAGTGCAACCAACCTTTGAAAAAGCCAGACGATGTTACATGAGTGTGGAACAGCCAGAAAGCTTGCCTTCCAGTTGCAAAATTCAAAGACATGCCAGCACTTGAAGCAGCCAGATAAAAGTGCCTGATTTATAAACAGTCAGATTGGTGACCACAGCTGGTCATACACAAAAAATAAAAGTTTTAGTCATATTTTAGTGATAGGTTTTCAGTTTAATAATTCAATCAAATTCAGTAGACGAAAACTTAAAATAAAAATAATTTGTTAGTATAAATCAACCAAACTACTATGAAATATATTTAATTATATATAACAAATATATTTAGCTAATTTACATAAACTATGCAACTTTGCTGAAAGATTTGTTAGTTAACCACAAATCCACAGATTTTCATCAGGATCAGCTTCATTACAAAACATGTGTGAGCATACAAACTTAATACTGAAAATGAATTAAATAGTGATCAAAGTAAATTTGGAAAAGCTTGTCAGCAGAGATGTGCCTACATTTTAAACATCTATAGCATAAAGCATGAATTTTGAACTGCCAAAGAGTAGTGCTTAAAATATTAATTGCCAGACACTAGTGTCTGAAATTAGAACGGCCAACATTTAGTAGACCCAGAGACTGGTCCCTTCAGTTGAAGTATATCGAAAGTGGTGCCTACATTTGAAAAAGCAAATGTTTGCATTTGGAACAACCACATAGCAGAGCTTATATTTGGAAGAATTACTTATTTCTAATCTAATAGTCAGGGAGTGGTAACTACAGCATGAACAAGGATATAGGGGTGCCTGTATTTGGAACGCACCTTGTGATGCAATATGGATGAGTCAGTTATTCTCTATGAGACAGATGAGACTAAATTGGAAAAATTTATGGAAAGTTTCTACGGCTGCCATACAGATTTGGGATAACTAGTTTTGAAATGTATAGGGGTTAAATTTGGAACTAATTATGGTGACTACTGCTTATGTTTACTCTATGATTCTTGGAAAATCAAATATCAGTACATTTCCACACACTCTTAAACCCTGATATATTAGCTGGCATTCTCCATTGAGGTGAAAGAACTCTGCCTTAGGTTAAAGAAGTAAATTATATTAGCATATTTTTTATGCAAAGCAGGATGTATAAGAACACAAAGACACACAGAGCTAATGAATAAAATATAATTTTTGTTCAGTTTGCTTTTTTTTGGACATTGATTTGTACGCTGCAGACATTCCTCAGCAGGCTAAAACAACAAACTGTCCCCACTAACCAAATGCAATGGCCAAATAAAAGGCATCCTACAGACAGCATTTATCCCTTTATTTCTTTTTCTTCTTATTTATATACAACACTCATTTATGAGCTGAAAAGACAGATTTATTGTATGCAAAGCAACTGCTTCTAGGAACCTTTTAATAGTGAACAAATTGGCAAATGGATGCTCATTAATGGACAAGAAAACAAAAGCGTCCATTTTCAAACTCTCAACAAAGGAACTCTTCACAATAAAATACTGGTATATGTATATATAATTCCAAATATGCTCTGTTTTTTATACTCTGTTAAACACAAATAGAACATGTCGATCACCACAGTTATCCAATTAAATTCATTTTCATCATTTAACAAAATGTCTGTTGTTGTGGTCAAGCACACAAACGTGTTTAGATTCACAGAATGGAATCTAAAATATGCTGTCATTTCTCACTATTTCTTAAATGAAATTAATTCATTAAAAAAAAGCAAGTCAAAAAGGAAACCCTGTGCCTTTCTGTGGGGCAAAATGACCAGATGTGGCAAAGATAAATAAACGATAAGCTCTTTAAAAAATCCAAACCTGTTCAGACAGATCCTCGGAGTCCTTTTATTTATAGAAAGTCAGAGTTGTTGGAAAAACTTTGTTTCTTTTAGTTATAAGTCTGATTTTTCTCAAGTGTGATTCCAGCACGTGAATTAAAATCAAGGAAGTGAAATACAGCTAGTTGAATGCTCCCCACTTCCTTTACATCACAACGCGCCAGGCCTGACCTGAAACAACCCTGTGCTCTGTGGCAACATGCCAGGAAAGTCTTCCGGAGCCAAGCTTCAATTGCATGTTTATGGCCGCCTGCCATCTAATCATAAAGTTATGCATGTTTTTGCTATATCTAGCACTCTTGGCCTGGTTTTGCTTCTTGTCTCCATTAGAATACACACAGCTGTCATCCAACGAGTAATCGTGGTAATTGTTGTGGTTCTAAAAGTATTTATGCCATGTCAAAAAGACATTGCTTTGAAGTGAGTGTTTTTCTCATTGACATTTTTGTTGTCCACTTACTCTAAAGAATTATACAGTCTAAAAATAAAGGATTGATCTTTTTCTGATCTTTTTCTTGTTTTGACTATGCAATTTTTATATTTAATCAATTCATTTGTAATGACAAATATCACAATTTCTTTGGTGCATTTCAGTCATTTTTTGCAAATTAATTATTTTTTAAGTAATTCAAGAGACACTTGCCAGAAAAACTGACAAAAAAACATTTTTGAGTAAAATTATTTTAGTTTATTTTACCTAAACAAAAATACAGGAGTAATCCAATTATTATAGCAACAAATATATTAAAAATAGCATGTCCGTTATAATGCAATGCAATGTTTGGAGTTATAAAATCAACGGCAGATGTAGATTAATTGCACAA
The DNA here is from genome assembly GCA_900490495.1 of Danionella dracula. Taxonomy (NCBI): domain Eukaryota; kingdom Metazoa; phylum Chordata; class Actinopteri; order Cypriniformes; family Danionidae; genus Danionella; species Danionella dracula. Next base: position 14,083,051 of record UELW01000522.1, read on the forward strand.
TTGAAACTATATTTTTTTTCTTCTAAAAATGTGTTTATGGTTTAAATAACCATTACAAAAAACTGTATTTAAACATTTTGCTATATTGCTTAAAAGAACTCCTACAATTTGTCAAAACCAGATTTCTATAAAAGCAATGGTAATGGGTTTGTTCTACACTCGCTGCAGGAATGTCCCAAATTAGAGAGAACGATGTACATCATTTTTGGTTTACGTTAACATCTAATTTTCTCTGATGTCCACATCAGCAGGACAACAAAGAAAACTTAAAAGTTGCGTTAAACTTCAAGGAAGCTGTACACAGCCAAACTCTATTCATAACACTTTTGTTCAAAAAAAAAAAAACGTTTTGTAAATTCAATTTGAGCACAAAATGCAATGCTTTTACTTTCTCAATTACTGAATACTAAATTATTTGCCAGCCTTGCTTAAATAAAAAAATGGCTAATGATTATAATGTTCATATCCCTTGACCTAAATCAACCATCGGCAAATCAACATCCTTCACTCTACAATTGTCAATAAAATAAAATACTTGATTTTTTTTATTATTTTGCTAGTGTCTATGTGCGTAAGGTGTCACACAGCTTCTAGTTAAAGACAAATAAGTGGCCTTGTTTGAATTTTATTTGGAAGGCCTGTTTGAAGGTATTAAAATGAACCAATGCTGAACGAGTCTCCTATATTCTTAACTTTAAAAGGCCAAACCTTTTCTGGATTATCTCATATTTCAATTGTCAAAGAAAGTAGCAACAAGTAAAAAAAAGTATTAAAACAAATATGATTAATAGTGCACATAAAAAGTCATATTATTTTTAAGTTAGATTTCATATAAAACTTTCAGGGTACATTTACAGAGCCCAAAACATGCTCTGAATCACAAAAAACTATCTTGGCTTATGAAATCACTCATTTTTAGAACCAACCAGTGTGTCTATCCCAAATAACATTTCTAAATTAAGAGAATCAATTTCAAACGAGAAAAAACTTGCAATGCTATACCCTTCATCCCTTTCCTTCATTAAAATGTTAATCCCTATGTTCCATTTCTTCCCTCACAACACATCTCATAAGTTTATAACCTTAGGTATTAAAGTATGAACAGTTCTACGTGCTAAATCAACGTAGAATAAATTAAATGCTACTAAGCAGTAACACCTATGAACACAGGAAATCTGAATTTTGCTAATTACAATTCAGATTTGTTTTTGTACGACTAAAAAAATCTACACTTAATGCTAACATTTTGCTGTAAATTATCTGTAAATATAATCTGCAGTATAGCTAAATTGCTTTTTTAATTTGTGTATATAAACTTGTGAATGGTGGAGGGAAAGAGAGAGAGAAAGAGAGATAGAGAAGAAAAAAGCATTTCATCTGTTGATTAAATGAACATAGATATATTTGACGATAAACCATTTGACTATTCATGTGACTGTCTCCAATTCATTTGAACCCTGGAGCAGATATTGTTACAATTAGAGTCTTATCATCGTGCTGCAGATGTCCATGGCAACTGGCAAATGAATACAAAAGGAGAGAAATTATAGCATGGGCAAAAATTATGTCTGTAGTAAGAGGAAGTAAGGAGAATCCTAATACATTTTGGTGGTACCCCCCTATAGTAGAAAACAACAGGGCAGTTGCCACCTGCCATCGATTTGAATTTAAATGCCATCATGCTTTCATTCACAAATGAATAGTTTCCTTTAGGAACCCTAATAAAGGCCATTCCAGTTTGCCAGGATTTATTTCATCTTGAATTAGCAGCACCTTCGTTGATGCATCTGTCTGATCTGAAAGTAGAGAAGAGACGGCCTCCTCAGGACATCCCCAGATTGCCTTTTCAACGTCTAACCAATAACCACAAGGCAAAGCTTTTGAACCCCCTTTCCTGCACTAAGTCTTTCACAACCCAAGACACAATATTTAGTCACCCCAAACATGAGGAAAACACAAGGACTCCAACCCTTTGCTTCAGAAACACTTTTTTCAGCTTCCCTGAGCACATTATGAAACCCTTGTAATCGTTGATTACTTGCATCTCATGAACAAAAAATGCACACTAGTGAAACTTTTCATCAAACCCTATCAGAAAAAACAGGAATCCTCTCATCTTTGCATCACATAAGGATTCGCTTCTAGTCAATTTCCTAAAAAAGTCATCTTAAAAAAAACATATTATAACAATTAGATATTATATTTTTCATTTTACAAACGTGTAAAAAAAAACGTGTAAATTTAATTTGGTTTTAAAAAGACATTCTGAATAATTAAAGTTGAAATTTTTTATTTTACAAATTGAGAATAAAATTGCCTTTTTTAAAAGAGAAGAGAAGAATTCAGCTGAATATTCTTAAGTTATCTGGTGGTCACAAGTGGAGCTGCTAGAAAGAAGATGCAGAGATGTGGGATACGTAATTAAAATTTTACTAACACTAACAAACTCTAGGAAAACTGGTGATCTTAGCCTTCGTCTCCAGAATTCTCCAGTCATAAAGATGAGGATAAAGAACAGGGAATGGAGACTAGAACAAGGTGAACAAGACTATGTCAGACTGATAATAAAGCAATATAACAAAACAGAATCTAACTGGAAAAGCAAAAATTTGTGAAACAATAGCAATGGACATGACCACTACACAAAGGTAACTTTAAAAAAAATCTGTATCTGTATTGGGTTTGATGCAAGCATTTTGGATGAACTGGATACTAGTCCCAAATGCCTGATCAAAATTTGATGCTGTAATAATTAGCAAAATAGGTTCTGGTAGGACTTTAGGTTAATTCTAGCTTCTACTGTGACTGGTATAGCATGAGAAGGACAAAATCACAGCTTTCAGTCACTGAATTGTGGAGACCAAGACTCACTGATCAGGAATGAACAAGCACTGGGCAAGTTACAATATGGCCTACAACCTAAGCTTTTCAAACAAAGTTCACAGTTTGAAACACTTTTTTTAAAGCCTGAAACCTATCATTTGTTATAACCAAGTTAGTTGTATGTGTTCTTTACTTTTAAAGGTAAAAAAAGATGCACAAAGTGACATTAGGTACATGTTGATCGACAGGTATTGGTAAGTTCTGATACCAGGTTTATATCAGAAGAGAAAAAACGCCTCCCTAAAAATCAACTACTTGTTTATTCTCATGTCTGCTCATAAAGTAATTTTGTGAAACTTAATCAGAGAAATATCCAAAGGCTTGCCTATTTTTTTTGTTCTTTTGGAATCACAACCAGAGGGATGAAGTAAATAAATATCTTTGACACAACATTTGTCCAGGATAAATGTTTGTATTTACAATGAATAAAATTAACTTCAACTCTGACTATTTCACACAAACATGAGTTGTTTACTGTAGAAATAATTACAGAAAACAGAAATGAAAAACAAAATACTAGAGTCAACAAAACTACAGAGAACAGCTGTTGCTTCAAAACCGATATGTATTTGCTACCTGTTTAGTAGAGTGCATTCAAGCACAAAGTGTCAGTCTGCAGAGTCTCCCAAAGCTTTTCTCCCGCATCATTTATCTGTGAGTCCCTGAACCTGCTTTTCTCGCTTCATCAATAGGTTCATCAGGAATGTTTATTGAGAAGTCTTGATTCCTGATAACAAATGCCCTCTTTGGCTCACAGGTGAGATGCTATAGGAGCCCCTCCTCTTTTCTTAGGAAAACTTTCCGGAAAATGGAAATATACGATTCTGAGCAAATACTATCGATATGTTCCACCAAGTTTTTTGGTTGATTACAAATTGTCTTAAATCATCCAAAATTTGAAGCTATTTTACTATTGTAAAACATTTTGACCTTGTTTACAATTTTCCCTGAAGCCAATGCAAATAACCTGATGCTTCACTGGTTGCTTTAGTTTTGTGGTCTCAGTGTGCCTGGATGGCTTAAACGCTAATCCTCGATTTGCAAAAGGCACTGTTTGTGTTTATTGCCCTTAAAAGCTAAACGTGTGCATTGTGAGACTTTATTTCCAAATGTTGGAAGAGATTCAAACATGTTTCCACTGGGAAAACTCAGAGGTCAGAGGATCAGTGACATCATAAAAAAATCTTTAAAAAAGATCCTATTGGTCTGTCAAACTACTTCTTTTGGTTTATTTGGTAGCTTTTTTTAACAAGTGAGAACGATTCAACTCCTTAGATTGATAACAAATGAACGAAAGAAAAATAAAAAATTGTTCGCTAACTGGTTTTATAGCAGTATAAGTACAACCAAGGAGACGCCGTTGTGAAAATAACATTGAGGAGGAAGATTATTAAAAAAAATAGATGAATAAAACGGGATCAAGGGGATAAAACTGTGAACATGTATTCTATTTCATACTCCAGATGATATTTCACTTTTGCCTCACTACTTTGTTCTTATTGTGTTGAATTATTTTGTGGCAATATGTGTTGCAAAAGCTCAACTAATTACAAAGATATTATTTCCATTGCAAATCAGAAGACCATCTAAGAAAATGAACTTTAGTCAACTAGTACACATTCCTAGATGGTTGATTTATCATTTAAAATTATAAGTTCTAAAACATTTCCTTGAAGAATTCAAGAAAATTAAATGGTAACAATAAGCAGTTTTTCTGAGGCAAAAATTTTGACAATCCCTTTGCTTTCCTTTATCAAGATACTTGATCACATCTTTTTCAAAGTCGATTTAGAACTGAAGATCATGATCAAAAAGTGAACAGCTTTTAATGATATGAAACCAATGTGTTGGTCAAATATGAGAGAGGGGAGCTCAGTCTTGAACTCAGGGAGCCCGTAGACACCGAAAATAACCTTACCGCGTTGAGTAAGTGTATTTCAATAGGCATTGCTTTGTGTCAGAGATATTATGCTCTCAGTCAGCAAACCACTCACTCTGAAATTTCTTTCCATTTAAATTACAGTTAACTTAACAGTTCACTTTTAATTTGAAGCCAATTTCCACCACTTAGCTGGATAAAGTGCTTCCTATTGCAAAGCAGGGCTTAACTTTAAATCTGTCCAGTAGTTCTTTTGAAAAAAGAAATCGTTTCAATAAATACCACTGTTTACGCACTTACATACAGGAACTACATTTCCCTGCAAGCTCAGCATCAGGTGACTGAAAAGCATTGATGCTATTGCCGCTACTAACAGAGACTGAATGCTAAACAGGTTTCATCGACAGTGCGTTGAAAAAGAAGACAGTCCATGGTCCAGACCCTTTAGATGAAACAGCACATCTATCCCAAGACGAGCCTAGGGGAGCTAATGGTACAGCCAGCACTGAGCATTTTCTGGGCTGCAAGCAAGTCAAATCCAGAAATGTAAGACATCCAGAGAAAACTATCAGATAAAAAAACAACCACATTCCATAAACCTCATCCTTACGTTACACCCAAGTAAATCTCAAACGCTTATCTCACTTCATATTACTATTGTATTTCCACTTTTAATATTTGTCAGAATACTTCATAATTTCATTAAAATGATTATTAAATTATGCTATTACAAAAAAATACAAATCAAACAAACAAAGAAACTAAAAAAACAATAAATTGGAAAACATAAATTCAAGCTTATTTATCAGACTCAGTCCTGCAAATGAAAGTATATTTATGATTAATATCCAATTTCCAGGTGTCACGGACAGATGCTCATTAAATACATTCAAGATGGCGGTCTCACTGCAGTGGGTCAGGTTTACTTTTCAAACTCAAATAAATCCAGATGTTACATGGAAAACATGGAAAGCATTCTTACAAATTAATTATGTCTTGTGAAATATGTTATAAACACAAATCGGTACTTCATATAGAATAATCTCAAACAATTAGTTTTGGAAACATACATTTTAATAATGTGATCTTTGATACGACACAAAAATAAAATATTTGCATGAGAAACAGTTGCAAAAGGATCCTCTTCTAAAATATCTATCTAATATGTGTCATGAATCCGTGAAAATGGATTTAATCTTAAACACCAAGTAGCAGATGGTGTGAAGAGGTCTTAATGTTAAGATTAAAAATGGACGATGTGTGCTAACCCAGCAAAACAGAAACAAACTAAACTAAACAAGAGAAAAGACAACCGACACCATAGCCACTTGATTTGGCATAAAACAAATGTAGCAAACATCATGGCAATGCACATTAAACCTGTGAGGAACTGTGAGGAGTGGGGGGAATATGAAGGGTAGACGCTCAAACTAGTTGAAAGAACCCCTGACTGTATATAACATAAGCATACCCTGTCTCACTTAGAGGTTTCGTAAAAAGGGTTTCATATTGGGCAAGAAAAAAGGACATGAACACAGTATCTTCTTCATTGTTGACTGACTTATTTTACTGAATACAGACAGTTCTAAGGAAAGCTTGGTGTACACATTTACAGTTTTGTATTTCAGGATCTGGTTTCCATTAATTAACATGATGAAATATATTACCTGTCTCTTCCTCTGTTCTTTAATGCTTTGAGACCTACGAATAATATTACTTAATTCTGGAAGCTGCTCTAATCAGTTGCAATCATTGGACACTGAACACAACATCTTTTATTTGTTAGATTACAGTTTTTAGGGACTTTTCTACTTGTGTAGAATTACATTTTGCCACTTCTCTCTAAAGGGCATGACCCAGTAGGTACCTTCTCCAGCTACTGTGAGATCAACTAAGTGCTGTGGGTTCAGTTATTTCTACCAAAGGAAACTGTATAATTCACGTTGAGTGTAAGGTAAGTAAAATAAATATGCATATCATTAATCCATTGCAAATATATGTTTTCTAAAAGAAGAAATTGATCCTTTTGTGGAGTGAAAGAACCTGTAGTGGAGATCCAGATTATTGTTTATTTTAGATATAAAGGATAATGACCTGCTGGATGGAAACTGATTCTATCTGATCACAAGAATGTGTTAATAACAGTTTTAAAGAGGCTGTAGAATTAATAGCATGGAAAGCTAAACCAATACATATTATGTCTTTAATTAGACATACATTTAAAGGTCCTCAAAGGTTCTTTCTTTTTTCCTTTTAAATGTAAGAAAAAGCTGAAATCATCTCCTTCTGTCTTTAACTAGCAAACAAACACATTAAACAGAACAACTCTAATAGTGAGAAAATCTATTACAGTGCTTTTTTCAGCAGGAATAAAGCTTAATGTCACTTTCTGGATTTCATAGGTTCGAAAATCCCAAATCAGCAGTCACATATTATCTGAACATTGTGAGCAAAAAGTTAAGCTGCTTCATGAGTATAAATCAATATTTGATTTTAAGCAAGTTTTAAAAACAGGCAAAAAAACTGAATCCAAGCAGTAATTCTTGATATTTTAAAAAAATGCAGCCTGCGATTTCAACATGGAGAGGGTCTAATCTTGGTGGGTGAAAAGGGTGAAAATAATTTAACTTGAGCCATTGCTGAGCACGCAAACTTACATATGTCCAATTATCTTGGAAAAAGCATTGACAAGAAAAAAAGAGTAATATCACCAACACTAAATTATTAGTTCAAAAGACTAACATAAACAGAGCAAAGAACAAACACAGATATACTTGTTTTTGGTGACATTTATAAGAATTTACAATGCAAAGTTCCCCTCTGGAACAAATGTGTATTGCTACACCTGCATGTTTAAATGTGTAATGTGATTTTGAAAGGAGGGTATCAAACATTTGTGTACATTCCACAAGATTCAACTAAACTTAATTCTTCAATACTTTCCTTCACAGCAAGGTGTGCGTTTGGAAAATCTCAGACACTGTGCCCAGAAAACAATTCACAGTCACCCCTCTGCCAAAATTGCCTTGGCAACAATAGCCATCCTGGCAACAGGTATGCAGAGTACACCTTAGCACACAGATTTTTCAAGGCCATTCCTGCTTTAAAAATGCAGAAAAAGCCTCCTCAATCCAGCAGCTGTCCTCTTTAAGCTGGCCCAGTTCATTCGCGATCATAAAACCATCAAGTGCTCTTTCCAAAATGGCTGAATAATACAGAGGAGGATAAACAACACCTGGACACAGACTGGACTTGTTCTTTCTCCTTTGAACTAGACACCAGTCACAAGCAAACGTCCTCATATTTTAGCCCGTAACATACACACGCGCACACACACGCGCATACACACACATGCCACATGCAACACAAACTGACCGTGTTCATGGGGCAATTCACCCAAAAAAAAAAAACACACTCATCCCTTACTCCACCTCAAGTACATTCACAGTGTCTTTTTTTGCTTGGAAATAGACTTCATGCGTAGAAAATAACACATAAAATAATCTTTCAACCATCATTTTGCCACCAGCAGAAGGCAGAAAAGTGAAACAGGGTTAGAAGATGTGTAGATGGGAATATCTAAAAGTAATTAGCAAAATTAGGGATTAGTATCACGGATAAAAAATAAAGGGTTTTTGGGTGGATTTACTACAGTGCACTTCTTTTTACTTCCATTCTATATTTTTTAAATTATTGTAATTGTCCTATTACAGCTTGGAGACTAGTTGTGTTCCTTATTTGATTCTGTTTCAGCATAGAACATGTGTAGCATATTCAATTGTGAACATTGTTTCTTGTCTCCAACCGACATTAATAATAGCTCTACATCATACAATCAAAAGAACTAACCACCTCTGAATCTCTGTAAACTAGTCCTCAGTTATGATATTTCTGAGTGGTAATTTATGAGAACAAATGGCAAATTATCACCAAATAGTTTCTGCTCTGACTGTATCCAACAGCAACAGTTTTTTTTTACTTAGAAAGCATTTTCTGTTGCACTTTAAAATAACTACACAGTACTAATCATCTATTAAGCATTGTTAAATAGTTAACAAGTACTTTATAAACAATTGCTTCTATGTTGTTACACATTTATAAACAGTTTAAAAATATAACTTTAAAGACTTTATTCATGGAATATAAGCACCTATATAATTTGCTTAATAACTTTAATTTCTTTCTTTATTGAGGATCAGTTAATCATTTATAAATTACACTTTTCGCTATTTCGTTAGCTATTATTTGTAAGTGATTCATGAAATCACTTATAACATGTTAATGCTTGATTAATAAACTATTTATAAGCACATTCATACATAGTAACAGTTACTATGCGTCTGAATAATACTAACTAATAATAAAGGCTTTATTAACGCATAATCCTACTGTAACTCATGATTAGTTTAGGTAGTTATAAAGCGTTTACAGTAGGATTATAGTAGGATCATGTGTTAATAAAGCATTTATTATCACACTTAGATGTATTACTATAGTAATAATAATTTATTAGCATGTTCTAAATGATCTCATGAATCACTTACAAATAATAGCTAACAGTTTTTTAAAAACTGAGTTAATCGTTAATTTAAATACGATTAACTGATCATCAACAAAGCATGAATTTAGTATTATTTATATTACATAAATGTTTATAAACCAGGAGTAAAGCCTTTAATCATATATTTATAAATCCTTACACATTTGTAATAACATAGAAATAATGGTTTATAAATTAATTAATAACTATTTGTTAATGCTTTATAAATGATTAGTAGTGTGTAGTTATTATAAAGTGCTACTGCACTTTTACCTTTAAGCCAGAGAGAAAAATCTGAGCTACTTTTAACAGTCACTATGTCGAAAAAACTGACAATGGATATGCGATAAAGGACCTTTCCTATGGCTGGGAAGAATTTGTATACATTAATAAGAACCCGATGCAGCTCCTAACCCCTGTTTTGCTTTGGAGCCATTAACTCTTGTACCTAGCGTCAGAGAACAAAGACACTATGAAGCTGCTGTTAATATAATACAGCTGAAGCTGACTGCAATCCAGTGGGGTTCTCTGGCTGTCCAGTGTGTTGGAGGCACTGCATCTCCCCAGACTTTAGTCATTTCTGCCTTCCATTTTTTTCCAAATTCCTTAAAATTTCTCATGTTCATGACGACTGTCTTTTTGAGGTGCCATTTTAAAACAGCCACAATCAGTGTCTGATGCATAAATATGTGCACGCTACCACTCTGTCCAAATTTGACCAAGACTGGCTTTGTTTCAGGCCACACCTAGGAAAGTCCTGCCCTGCAGAATCTGAGAGTTTTTGTTTGGAGCTTTTTTATTTGAGGGATTATTGTAGTCAAGCAGTGACTGATGCACCAGGCCCTGCCCCTCACTCTGTCTGCCACATTGAGCTCTCATTATTCATTATATAGCATTGTCGGAGCACTCGTATGAGCCTAATGATGCACTGACACTCGCTGCATCAGAGTGGTCCCCTTTTGGGTGTCCGCACTTCGGACCTTAGATCTCTAGGCATGATGCGTAGTTCTTGGGTTTCATTACGAACCAGGTAAGACCTGAAAAGGAACTCTTTTATTAAGAGCACAAATTTCCCTACCTTGCTGACATGGCAGCTAAGGAATATGAAGCTATTCCCCTGGTAGAGCTAGCAGTCACGGTGGACCTATGTCCAAGCAATCCTGAGAACCCCAATGTCACATCCTGTCAGAGAGAGTCTACACTGCTCCAAGACAAGCAGCTCTTTAAGAGATGCAGTAGAGAAGTTCCCTCCAATGGCTTGCGGAGGACATGTAATTGCCAATAATTTCATGCTGAAAGCAATGAAAGTATCCATATGCCCCCTTGGCCACACAATATCTTCGTTAGAACTGCAATATGTGCCTGACATACAGGCTGAAATGCTGACACAGGACTGGAGGCATTTCCTTAACGTGTCTGTGTCTTCAGATTTGTGGATGTGTCTTCGGTATGCTGTAGACAACCTCTCGTCAACGTTCCAGGTCACAGAGGCTTCGATCAAGAGGGTCGAGGATCTGTAGGTGCTCAGATGCAATACACTTAGAATTTGAAAATTGTGCTGAAACCTAGTTGCAGATTTGTGACAAAGGTTCTAACAGTGCTCTTTAGAGACCAGGTCGTAAGCGGAAAATGCCCTGGTTCTAATTGTCTAGCTATCGTAAAATCTATGGTAGTTGATGACAGATGCATGAATATAAATTTGTAACCTTGACACCACCACAGAATCAGAATAAGCTATATTGTCAAGTGCAACACAAACGTAGCTTTAAATATAAATGCTAGTACAAAGTAACTGTTATTGCATATATAGTATATATTAATTAAATTTTTTTTGCACAAATAGTTCAGTGTGGTTGATAACAGAGTAAATTAAAACAGCACAGAGGAAAAAGGGTATTATCATGGTTATAATGGTGTGATATAAACACTGGTATGAACATTCTTTGCACTTTTACATTAAATTGTAGAATCAGTCAAAAATTACTTGATGATTTTTCTTGCCTGCTATAATACTACATTTTTCTATAGTGATCTTCATATGCAAGTTACGTATACTGCATATGCCATAGTGTTGCTTCTGAACTGAATTAAACATAATACATTCTGTCTCTGAGAGCATGTACGATGACAGTTGTTGTCTTCCCAGAAACATGATCTATTATATATTTGTCCCAGCAGATCCTGCAGAGCAGCACACTACTCACAATCCTCAAAACCCTAACATGCTAAACATCTTTCACAAGTTACTCGATTCGCCTTTACTGCACATACATGTCTGTTAATTCATCCCTTGTTAGAAGACTGAACTTGTTTTGAGCTGCCTTTTGTCTGAACTGGAGGAACACTGCGTTTGCTAGCACTCCCCTGCTTTCCCTGAGTTATAAACAGTTCTGGCTGCAAACAAATAAGAAGTAAACTTACCCAAAGTATTCGATAGAACTCTCTGACTACTTCTTTTATATTTGGTCTCTGTTTTACAAACTGTTTCCAGATATTTTCCTTTTGCAAATGGCTGTGATCTCAGAGAAACTTGTAGAAAACCATATGAGAACCAGGGTTAGCTGAGGACACCTTGGCAAATGTACAACTTCCCTAATAGGATCCAAGATACATTTTTCACATCAGTCGGATGCCTGTGTACTCCTTTAGGCTTTTAAAGAGACATGCTGAAAAGATCCTCACTGTGTGAATGTCTTATCTTATGCCTACCGATTAAACTTGAATCGAAAAGAACAAATTTGCATGAGCAAAAACAAACTCGGTGACTCTTGTCGACAGTTTAATTCACCAAACAATTAAAATGCGCTTTCCATTTCATTTATCTAGGTTTTATAGTGAGATTTTTCAGCTGAACAAAAAGAGGATATTTTGAAGAATGTTGAACACCCGTGGCCATTGTTATATGGTATGGAAACATCATGAAAACTGAACACATTTTTAGAACTATCTTTTCACTGACACAAGATTTAGAAAATAGAAGTGTGTGTCATCTGTGGTATTTTGCTGCTAATTACAAGTCACATTAATGTGTGTTAATTAGGTTATATCATTCTTTTCAACAAAACAACTTCACAAAAATGATTAGCAACAAAACATCCATGGTTCTATATGCAAAAAAGGCGGGGAAAAGCTGCCGGTATGATCTGTGTGGAAATCCCCATTGTACCAAAGCAACCCATCGCTCTGAGGTAAATGTTACCATCCTTCCAGGTGAGGGCCAAACCATGCTCCCTGAAACTAGTTTCCTGATCAGGGTGTGTGAATTAGATAGCGCTCAGAGTCCTCAACTCAGGTTCATCTGAGGTGAGGTGAAGAGCACAGGGTGCACAGTACAAGCTATGAACCTTACAAGAGGAAAAAAGCCTCATTGGAATAAATCAGGAGAACACAAGGCCATCTGAACAGCCAAGCAGCTGCTGTTCAAGGAAACACAATTAAACTTTCAGAGAGCCACATGTATAGAAAGACAAAGGCTATTCAACTCTGACCTGGATTTAGCTCATTCCAAGCCTATAATAAGAATTCTCATTTAGAACAGCAAGCTGTGACTGGATATTTACACACTTACAGAATCAAACATGACACCGTTTACAACTGTTTTATAAACTCTGAAAATGTACACATGCAGTGAGAAGTATGGCCGGGAGATATACTGGATGTACAATATACTTGTTTACTCAGTTAAATTGTTATATATAACATTTTAAATGCACATTTCTCTAAAACACATGCCAAATATCCAGATATACGTATACATACTTAATATTACTGTCCTTCTTCTGAGATTTATAAATCAGGAGAGGATAATGTTTACACATTAAGAAAAAGTTGACAAAATCATTGCATATTAGCCCAATTCACTAAAATTTCACAATCCAAAAGCATTTTGTATTCACTTTGTAACTGTACCCAGCTGCTTGTTATTTTATGAAAAAAAATATTACTCAAATAAATGTATTAAAGTAAAACTAAATACAAAAAAGGTACTAATACTTGAAAACACTGGCATTCACTCTCCAGGCAGCTCAGTTTTCACATGCTTAAAGCTACAGTCCTCTCTACATCATTAGATTTCTGTCCTCTCTTACGAAACCCGATAGGGTTTGCAGGGGTCTGCTGGTCCCTATGTGGGTTCATGTTGTGCTGAAGGGTACACCCAGGTCCTTCTCGGGGCTACACTCACTTTACATTCACACCCGCAACCTGAAGTAACCAATCAATCTGTCAACCATGATTTAGAGTATGGGAGGAAACAATATAAAACATGTCTTGGTCAAGATTTGAAACAGAAACCAAGTAAATCAGATAATTGACATTTGACTTAATCACATAACACAAACATTCGAAATGGATAAATCACACCTCACTCACTCCTCGTTTTATTTATTTTTATCACTCATAATCGCCTGCACCTGCCTCCCTCATCGCCTCTGGCTAATCCACCTCAAAATCTCCTTCAAAATGTCTTCACAGCAAGGAAGGTGTGCATTTACATACATACTCAAGATCTACAGACACACTATACAACAAGGAACTGCATAAATGTGTTATCAAGTCAAACCTCACAAAAATTACCATTCAAGTAAAAATAACAAATTATATATATAAAACATGACAAAAATAATGTATATATTTTTCTCGACACTCAAAGAATGTTCAGTGAATCCAGCAGCAGTGTGCAGCATCCACCAGGACTATCTGCACCAGAACAATCAAGATGACGTCACATGACCAAGATGACGTCAAGTAAGTAGTAGTAAAAATTTTCATTAGTTGCCAAGCCATTTTTTTTTTATTTACTTTTAGAGTTTAAAAGAGAGCAAAGAAAGCACTCATTCACATTGTGCTGCCTATTACTCAGGATCTAACAGATAAATAGATAAAAGCCTTTGGGTGAGGGAATACACAGCTCAATTAGGAAAAGAGAAAAGCTTACTAGTTTTGTTCGATCTCTCGGAAGAATCGTTATATCATTCAGCTGCACAAAAAAACTATAAAAAAAAATAACTTACAGGAAAATCCTTGCTAATGTTTTGGAGGTTTCAAGCACCAATTTAAAAATTGTCATTTCAATATATATTGTAAATTGAACACCATTTTCTAGAATGGCTATTACAGAGGGATCACGTTGTTATTTTATAGCTGTAGACTCATGAAAGAAAGCAGTGAGAAACAAAGTGTGAACAAACTGCCTTGTATCTGTGTCGGACCATTGTTTCCATGGTTTCCCCTCAGGATTAATCATGAGTGTTAAATTGTTCTACGTAAGAGAAACATCACCACACACCAAAGATCATGCAACGGGATGCAATACTGCAGATATAAACAAGTTATCATTTTTCATTCCAGACAGAAGCTTGTTGTTTATATTTGGGTCATGATGAAAAGTTTAACTTTTAACAACTGTAAATATGAACAATAAAGGTGCACCTAAACTGACTTTCCATTTTCTCCTCTCTACACCTAAAATGATTAGGATTTCAAATCCTTCTCCTGCTTTAGCACTCAAAACATTATTTGACTTTATTCGTTCACGTAAGCTGATGGAACGTATAGTTATTGAGTTATATATATATATATATATATATATATATATATATATATATATATATATATATATATATATACATACATACATATATATGTATATATATATATATATATATATATATATATATATATATATATATATATATATATATATAGTTAAAGTTCTAGAACATAGCATAATTATTCATTCAATATTAGTCATTAGATTGATTTTTTTGTAAATTTTAGGCACAGCAAAACTTTATCTAGTGGTAAAAAACTACAAATTACAGAGTTGGACAAAATAAATACTTTGAAAAAAATAGCTTGATACCTTGGATTTTTTTCTCTGTTAAGTAAAGTCATTTGATGAGAATTGTAAGAGGTATTTAAAATTTTCAGAAATCTCTAGGATCACTCTCCAGCAATGTTGACAGCAGTGGTTCGAATCTCAGCAAAAACCATAGTTAAAAGCAAAAAATAGTCGTCAAAGGCCTGACGATCTATCCAGGGTATATTAACAGAAAAAAGAGCTGAAGCTCGAGCATGGCCCTGTGACCCTATTTAGTTAGTAAGGAAAGGGAGAGTACGGCATACAACACAACAGTCTGAATAGCTTAATTCAGCAGCACTAACCTGACTAAATATTCACAATGAATCATTAAAAATGACACTGAATGGGTTTAGTACAGTAAGATAACGTGAAATAGTGTGAACAAAAAAGTTCAATGACAATACCTTTGATGAGACATTACAATTATGGTAATGTTGATTAGTTCATTCATATTGTGCACATGTCATTTTACATATTTTACAAATGTTTATAATTCTTATTTATCATTTCTACTTTACCTTTTTAGGGTCCCTAATTAGTGTTCAGGGGTCTTCCATTAGACAGTTGAGGAGGAAAGCTTTACAACTTTAGGAGAATATTTGTGTTTCATTGGGAAAACTGTTGAATTTACTGTAAGGTCACATATTAAATAGTACATATAAAAAAACTGTTTTTACTCACTCAAAATATTAACTCAGCAAACTCAAGAAAACATCTTGTTGTTTTATCTTGTTTTATATATGTTTATACACTACAGACTTGTCAGCAACAAACTAAAAAAAAGTGAGTCCTTTTCACTCAACAAATAGTTCAACTTGAAAGCAAGGAAAAGCTGGCATAAAGTAAAATGACTCCTCCTACTGGTTAAACCCAGAAGCTCCACATGAATAGAGAATTCTCAACATAAACATTCTAATTATAAAAACAACCTTTTACCCTGTTTGTCAAACCACTAACTAGTTTGCATTATTGGATTTTTGAAAGGTAGAGCCATTAGTCAAAGATTTACACAGGCCTCTATAAAATTCAAGCAGTGAAACTGAATCTAGCGCAACATGATCTTAGTAAGTTACAGTACATTCTGTAAAATATCTCAGCACACGTCATGCTGATATGTGTTCCAGTGGTAAAGCCATTAGGTCAAACGGTTCCATATCACACACAGTAACGGCATAATTAACACGCCATTACTTTGTTCCTTTAGATTTCTAAGATGGGTAGAAAACAATTGAAACTTTAAATAACTAAAGTTCGTGCATTTCATTTTTAAATTGTTCATGAAACATACACCCTACAGTTTTATATTGTATCAAATTAAACATAACACATCCTGAGAGTGTTGTGTTTTAAACCTGTACCCACACTGCTCATTGATTGTGTAGGTGTGGATAAGTCTGAGGATTCTACATTGAAATACGTAGCATAAAAAGAAACAGGACAAACTGAGCGTATATGTTCAAAAACAGAAATTAAGGATTACAAAAGCAATGGCTCTCCTAAAATTAAACACACACCCCGATTTAGACAACGTGTAATATTTCTAATATATCTTTGATTTTTTTTTTTTCATGGGCTGGGCATAAAAGAAGAATTCTGAAAAAGATTGTCTTGTGGTTTTTATTGATTTGAAATAAGGACTTTTTTTTTTACTTTAATCAAAGTATCAATTATTTGGAAACATTTTGAAACCAGATGTAAAATACTAACTAGAGAATTATTTTTTTTGGTGAGCTGTTCTTTCAAAAAGCAAAATCCTTAAAGTCTAGTTGAATTTTATTTTAACCAAACCATGAACCAAGTAAAACATTTTATTTTACAAACTGCTAAATATACGTTATAGAAACCCGTTGGTGTTACCAGTTCTCTTGACCTATTATTGTTCTATTTTTACCTACTTTGACCTGAAGCAAAAGCACAAGCAACATCGATCTCTTTCAACTTACTTTATGTCTGTCTGGCTAGTTGAAACAAGATTTTTTTTTTATTGAAAGGAAACTGTTCCTTTAAATTAAAGCACTTTGATGCTTCAATGTTTCCAAAATATACAGCACACAATGGCTCCTTGTGAATCTCAGTAATCCTACCATCGTGATTTATGTGCTGTCTCTGGGTCACATTTATGATTCCATCTCACAAAAAAAAAAACTAAATTTTCCTCAACCGAAGCTTTTGTTAGCATTTCGTATTTGTAAGTAAATAAGTGATTTATACCAATTGCCTTATTGTTCATTATATTAGCATCAATTTAGCATACAGCTGCAGAATAAAACAATACTAGAAAAATCATGTGTATACTAATCCAAGACTATTTTGATTACACATCCACTATCTATTATGTATGGTGCATCGATGTAAATAAAGAAAAACTATAAAGGATTCGAAGCAGTGTACAAAATAAGCAGTCAGCCATCACTTTAAAACAAAACAACAAGCCAAATCTTAGCAGACAGGTTTATTGTAGGGCAACAAAGAATAAACCTATCTAAACATGAAATAATTGTTGTTTGAAAATTTTATAGTATAAAAGCTGGTTAAAAAACTGTAATATGGTGTGTGTTTTTCAAGAAAGCTTCTTATGTGTATTTTTATTTTAAATCTGTGTTTCTAGTTTTATTGTGCTTTTCAAAGCATGCTCCATGCACAAAATAACTCTGTTAAACTCTGTTGAAAGACCTGCACGAAGTAGAGCCTTCTGCTTCTAAAATCCATGCCTAAGCCAGTTGTAAAACTTCACGGGTTTTAGCTATAAAAAAATAAAAATGTCTTGCCATGGTTTAAAAGGGTCCACTTGAGTTAAACGAGTGGCTATTGGAGGAATGGAAAGTGATTCAAGCAGACAACTAAGGAAACCAATGCTGCATTTATTAAATCACTTACATAGTCCAGCTTAAAACAATTAATCGCACGAGTTGCTAGCCTGGTCGGTTTCGCCCAGAAAAATAAGGCTTTGGCCCTGTGAAAAAAATCTTGAAAAAACATGATGCCTATAATAAAAAAATACATAAAATTTAATTCACTTTAATGTCATAAACATTAATCCATGTTCATCTCACCATTCACACTAAAAAGAAGGGGAACGTTTTCAACATGAACTTCGAGTTAATCAATCTGAAAATATATTTTTTAAGCCTTTCATATTTACAATAAAGCTGTCTGATATCGACAACCAGGCAGCTTTTCCTCAGAACGGGATAAAGAGAGCTGAGGTCGTGATTCAGGCCGTTTGACCTCACTAATAAACCCTTTAACTACACACAACACTTTAAAAAGTAACACAAATGCATATCACGTGTCCGTATTAATATATTACATACTCATCTGGTGTTGTTATAATAAATTAATGATGAAACAAAAAGAAGTCCGCTCAAACTTTCAAGGCCCACATGGCCCTCTGAGTCTTGGCGACAGGTCAGACATCAAATAAATACAGATATTAAATATAAAACAATCCACTCGAAACCTCCTAAACATATTTTGTAACGTTACATAATTATAATTGACTTATAACGAACCTCTGCTTAGCTCACATTTTAACTCATTTCGTTAAAAAATTATCAAAAGACTGAAAAAGGCCAAGGTCGACTAGAATGACAAACGTTTCCTCTAATTTTATATAACGATAATATAAAGACAAAGCGTTTCTGAAACAAGGCAGGGGCAGTTTTAACTCACATCTGTGAGTAGTTTTCGCGGCCAGCGCTTGTCTCTCATCCCCGCGCGGTCTTGCGTAGCCCACCATTTACGCTCGCTAGTCCTCCCGTTATTAGAACCCGCTATTTGAGGAGTCGGGTGCCTGCTTACCACTATCCCCCGGAAAAAAAAGGTTATGTAGTAATTCAGCTTTTCCGTTTTAAAATGGCTGAGGGGCAGCTTTAGCTGGCCCTGGACGCGTGCGTTTTAGGCAACAAGCTGGCACTTCACAACGCGAAGTCAAAAGAGGTCGTTCACTGAGCACAAGCGTTACATCCACGACACACGAGCATATGTGCCTTCGAGAATCGGGTACATTTCCGTTTCTTAAGGCATAGTGGCTGAGGACTTCCATTTAATTTCGGTACGAGGACAAATATCCAAATGTAGCCTAATAATGGCAAATAACGGACGCTAGAGGCAAGTCCCTAAAAGTATTCACTTCTGGTAATGCCTAGCGTTCTACCTTCAAACAAAACAGAAAGGGCAATGCTCATAAAATGTGTGTTAGTCTCGGATCAAGCCCGAGTATCAGAGGCTAGCGCGCAAATCTGCCAGGGTCAATAAAATATTAGCCATAGCCGGAAAATACTCTGTTCTCCGGATATTCGCAGGACAAATACCATCGAAAACGTCTTCTTTAATCACTAATGTTTTTCTTTTGAGGATTTTGGTTCACTAAATTGCTTTCGTTACCATTTGTCGACACTTTTAACAGGTTCCGCGCGGTGCTAGCAAAATATTTTGGGTTGGATGTACAGGGAAGTCCCTGGCGGTTCTTGAAGTCGAATTAAACCTTTCATGCCCATGACTAAATTTGTGTATTTTCTTGTTTTCTAGCGATGAACCGCACTAAAGTATCCCCGTCCCGTCATGTTCCAGTAAGAGCGCGAACGAGCCTGGTCATTTTCCTGAGACGTCACTTCAGCCATGGGTGCTTTAACATTTCAGGCTCTGCGTGCACAGAGAGAACCACTCATTTCACCGCTATGTCTAATTTCACAAACTTTTCTCTCTCTCGGGGTGTAGCAGAGTTAAACCAGAACCAAATCCATCAGATCGGGCTGTTGCTTAAGCCACATGTTAAACTTTTTCAGCTCCTACCAAGGAGAATGCCAGCTATTCCTCTTATAAATAGACTAAGATAAATAGTAAAGGTGCCACCCCTCCCCTTCCCTCTCCCTCGTTCCTTACCTGCTGTTTAGGCTCCTTCTTCTCCGGTGGCCGCACAGCTTCCCCGGTTTTCCCCAGGCAAGCGCTGAGTTTATTGATAATGAAAACCCTTACTTTGTTTCATTTCTCACTTCCATCTTCTCTCATCTCATCAATAAACACACGCTGCAGCCTACCTTCGCAGAGGACATCACGCAGCTCGCTCGCGCCCTCCCATTTCTGCACCATTCGTCGAAGATTTTGGGCAGCCACGCCTTTCTGCCGGCGATTGGAACAGAATGGACTTTCTTGAAGCACGTAGGTTGTGATATAAATCGTTCAACATGACTTTACCCCAATCGGTGAACCGCACGCCCTCCCTTCCTCGGCGAGGAAGCAGACTCCATTGTGGCTCTGAAAGCGAAACTGTCCCAGCTCGACGCAAGTGTCACTTTGGAGCCAGCATGGACGCCACACTTCCTCAGTTTCGTAATGGTCATTACTGTACATATCAACCGTTTTCAGTTGAGAGTGAGATTGGTTTTGACATGTGTGCGTTTATTTCTTGCTTCCTGTGGATGTACGCTTAGGTGTCCGCATATTAACACCCTGAGCTGTAGAACTCTTGTCCCATCATAGACGAGCGAAAACGCTGCCAGTCGATGATTTATGGAGAGCGCACTTTAGATTGGTTAAAGGCTATGTCAGTAATTTCCCCAAATTCATATCTGCTCCCACATTGGACAGCGAAACTGCCCGTCAGACCAACAAGCTAGATTGCTCGTCGTGCCTTTCACTCTCTACGCATTTCTATTTTCTCATTTATTTATTTTTTAACGTCCCGAGCTGACCTCAAGGAAACGTAAGGAGTCCTGCTGACGTTTCTGAGGACCAATCACAGTGATACCCAAATCTGTAGCGAACCAATGCGTTCAGAGAGTTGTGGTGACGGGCAAATAGTAATGTAACAGTGGCCCACAAGTCCCCCCATCCTCCCCTCAGCCACCCCCACCCCGCTACAGTCTAGACAATGACAGGTGTGCATGCGCGCACGCGCGAGATCGTCTCCAGTCTAGACGAAGAAAAATCCTCATCTGGATGGATGGAAGGATGGATGGAAGGATGGATGGATGGAAGGAAGGATGGATGCTTTTTGGATAACCTCCAAAATATTAATTTAACACTATGCATTTGTATTTTTTCCCACTCCATCTTTTTTCTTACATGTGCATAAAATTAATTTTTGTAGGTTTTAACCCAGGTTATGCGTTTTTTATTTTGCGTTTGTGTTGTTTAAGACAGGCTTTCTATTGCTAGAATCTTTAAGTACGTTTTAATCAATCAACACAATTAAAACATGTTTATTTCAAATTTTCAGCAAAAATAATATATTTACATGTATAGTTTTACATTTAGCAAATATGTGAAATACAGTAAATCTAGAGTTTACTGTTAATATGTGACATTTTACATGATAAACGTCTACTGTTTGAAACAGTTTTATACTATTTGCGCTATTATGACCAATAATATTGGATATTTTTAATTATTTATGCATGGCGACGTTGCTACTTTTGTATATCTTTTCGACATCTTAGAAGTAAAAGAAGCAATTTATACACACTATACAAACACTACCATATTCATAGCCTATAAACAGGTCTATAGTGTCTCTAGATAATTCTTGGAAGGTTGCTTCTCTGAAAATTGTCTCCTTGAGTATTGCCATTGACCAGCTTCTCCTTATGGAGCACAGTCTCTGAGGAAGGTTTGCTATGAATCTATGCCACCAAGTATTTAAAGCAGTTCTGAAGGCAAAGGCGAATCCAACCGCAACTAGTAAGGGGTACCTAATAAAGTGGCCGGTAAGTGTATGACTTTTCTCAAATAACAATTTGTCACACCAAACAAAAAAAAATAGTCATACAAACACATTCCTGTTTATTTTGTGTTTATAATTTTGTCTAGAAGGGAGCGGCTCGACCTTGGCCCATGTAAATGTTGGTCACTCAGATGTAATAATCGCTAGCTAGCTCTGCCTTCCTCTAAACACCAAGCACTCTCGTGCGAGGATGAAAGCCGCTCGCTTTTCTTGTTCCGAAGTGCCCTCTCCCGGCGGTAAACATGAACTACAGGGGAGTTTTTTTTCCCGAGAGAAGTTCACCGAGGGACACGCGCACCGTCTGCCCTACATTCACCGTCCGCAGCAGCCAGAGGCCTGGAGTCACCCGAGGACGAGGCGGCTCAGCTCCTCCTCCTTTCCTTTGTAAACGTTACCATGAGGTGCTCCTCGGAATGCGTTCCTCAAAATAGATTGTGAAACGGTAGAGGAGGTTTTTAAGCTCTCGAATAGAGTTTCAACAAGACCCCTTACGGACCTTTTCATTCTAGAAAATCTTGTTGCCAGATTGGGAGGTTCGAGAATAAACTATGATCAAAATCCTTCAGGATATTTAGGAGAAAAGTATAAAAACATGCAACGCTAACATATCTTCTTACATCGCTATATTTTGTTAAAGGTTTGCCTCAAAATGTATATCCAATACGCGGGGGATCCTGGAGGTTACCGCATTGATGCACGTGCCGTGTCCGTCTTGTGGTGTGAACAAACACTCTTTTGTACACTTTGTCTATTATTCACACTCCCAGCCGAACTTACTATAGTTTGTAAAACGTATAAAGACCGGAAAAAAACACGAAAGTCTCTGAATTGTTTGAAACGTGCCACAAGTTCTGGCAACCGACGTCTCAGGGAGGCCAAAATACGTCATAACTCAAATCTTCTGTTTACGGTTGCTAGAGGTTACGAGGTGAAGTTTCTCTCCCAGACCAGGTTTAACGCGTGATCAAGGGAATACAGGGGAAGTGTGAGCGATGGCATACTATTTCGGGTCAGCAAAAGTGCTGATTACGGAAAGCGAAGGGGCAGTCCTTGCGGTGTCCACGGACCCCTACGAGCACTCTGTCCGCTACATGGAGACTCACAACATTCTCCAGATCTTCCAGGTGAGGAGAGCAGAGCTGCATCTTCTGAACTCAGGACGAAAATGCGAGAGAAAAATTATTAGCACAGAATGAAAGACAATTCAGAAAAGATTTTCAGAACGATTAGAATTGTTTATTTAGCTCTAGGCACAAGAGTGATCCTGTGAGCAAAGTTTTACTCTGTTTTTCAGGACATCACAGAGAAGCTGGTTTTTAATAGGCCAGATGATCCTCTGCAGTTCATGTTAGAGCAGGTATTTACATGTCTTTGTGCTTTTCTAGGAAACTTCATGTTAAATGGCTCGTATTGGCATGGCTCTTTCATAGTTTGTTCAGGGCCTGTACACCTGGAGCCCTAGTCAGAACATTTCCAACCTCCCAATGAATATATTAAGTATTGTTTTCACAAACCATCAAATGTATACAATCTAATCCATTTTGATTATTCTGCATATCTGTACCTCTTTTACCTTGAATGACTGCTTATAAAGTACACTCACTGAAACAGTAAAACAGTAAAAGTAAAGCTTGCAAATATCATGTAAAGAGATTTAAGGTTCTACTAAAGTTTCTAGGTTGAGATTTGTATTTGTTGTTTTATAAATTACAAAAAACAAAACACTGCAACATAATAACGTAAGTGGACAATCATTAGCCAAAAGTGTAAGTGCAATCAGAAATAATATATATACTAGATTATAGATTAATATTATATATATACATACTATAATCTAATAAAAACTATAATAATACTCTTTTTATTCATTCAGAACACAAAAACAATAATCTTTTTGTCACACAATTTGTGTGTACAGAAAATAGTGTTAAGAAATTAAAATTATTTAGGTTGAGTGCCATTATTTAATTATTTGTATTATTATTTATGGCTTGATTCTTATATTTAAAATTTTATTCATATTTTAAACGTTTACATCATAGATGTAGCCATGGCTTTTCAACTTAATATTTAATGACCTATTTCATTAAAGACCCAGGTTAGATCTCTAATCTCAACATGACGTTACCACTTAAAAATCACCATACTAAAATTACCTTGAGTTTGTCTCTTCTCATCATCATTCTTCTTTTTTTTCTGGACTTGAAGGGTAGATTCGGTTCATTTTTGCGTTTCTAATTTACAAAATAAAGAAAAATCCAGGGAGGGGTAGGTGGTGGGAGCAATCGGGTGAAGAAAAGGGCATTCATATTTTTATTGACAGCAGCTCGTTTGCAACGAAATGACTCAACCATTTGTTTCTGGTGGCCCCCTAAGCAGCTGCTTCATTTGCTTATAGGCACGACCGACTCTGGGTTTATTTGAACTGAAGAAACTACTCAAATTTCCAGTTATTAAAACATTTAAAAACCTGAGGCCTCTTGACACAGAGAGCTTTTCCTTGTTCCCCATCAGTCGGTCACCATGACTTATGTCAGTGAGGCCTATGGGAAGCTCCTCTATGAGCGATCTACTCTCTCCACACTCTTTCACACTGCCAATCAAGAGCACTGATGGTCATGAGATCAAGTTAATTCCACATAAAGCCGATGTGTGCGTGAAAACCATAGAGAGAGAGGATTATTCCTTGTGGATTAGTTGGAGATTTGGTGAGTCGACGACAAGCAGCAATATTTTTCAGCCGGATCCAGAGGCGGGAACGCTGAACGCCCCAGACTTTCACTGCCTTCCACCAACAAGTAAGACTGCTTTTTTTTTTTCGTACAGCAGGTCGACTGTTTGTAGCATGTTCCAAACATGTCGTGGCCATACAAGTCTGCAACGGTCACATTGACGAATACTCACGATCATTGACTCAGTTGTCTTGGGAGTAGACATGTTGAGGCAGCGATTGAGGGATCAGACTGTGTTATCTGCACAATTCTGTCCAGAAGAACACTTAAGGTGAGCTTGGCATACTTTCAAGGCACCACCGGAGGTTTAGTAGCTCCCGCCCACAAGGGTCGGCGAGTGCATGTCTCCGGTGTCCAGATGAGTCGCTCGTGGCGATTCTGGCTGCATGCGCATCCCGCTCCCTCTGTGCGTCCGCTATCCGCTACAGTGAGTTATCGAATGATGCACTGCTTGCATCTTCTGAAGACCCCTGTGCGCCAAATGATGCAATCTCCACTGCTTCATCGGAGAGAGACAGCGCATCTCCCGAAGGAGACGGTACATGGCTCTCCCTCTCTGGGGTGACGTCAGATTGTGCTGAGGAGGAGATGGCTGAGTTGCTTACCCGGGCTGCCAGAGAAATTGGCACTTAAAATCTCCAGGCTGAATGCGTGGTTTGTGGGGTTGCACCAGGATGATACCCTGTAGCTGCCTCCTATCCCGTTCTTCCTGGAATAGACACAAACTTGGAAGGCACCTCTTAAAACGAGGTTGGTCAGTCTCCCCTCTCTCGTTACCCTTACGGCGTGGTAGCTAGTGGGTACAAAGCAATTCCCTAGGTAGAGAAGGCGCTGGAGGAGCCTGTCATTGGTCATTGGGGCTGCTGCGGGGCAAGCTGCCGCTGGCCTGCATGGCATGGCAGCCATTCAGGTGTTCCAGGCCAAGGCCCTAAAAGATATGCAGGAGGGTAGTTGTAGCCGAGGTCTTACAGAGGATCTGAGAGCGGCTGCCGACTTTGCGCTCAAGGCGATGAAAGTTGCAGCTAGCTCTCTTGGCCACACGATGTCTACGTTAGTAGTCCACAGCGTCATCTTTAGTTGACCCAGGCTGAGATGCTCCCACACGATCGGAGGCATTTCCTCAATGCAGCTGTGGTCTCAGATGCCCTCTTTGGTGTCGCTGTAGAGGACCTTATCGCGGTTCTCTACGATCAGGAAGCAGGCGGAGGGTCTGGGAGAAGTCATGACACAATGGATGCAGAGATGCTCCATGTTATTCTGCTCGGCTTATTACACATGAGACCACTCCAGCTTTGGCTCAAAATTCGAGTTCCATCACCAGCTTGGTATCCAGGGCGACTGAAGGTGAACGTGACACCCCGTTGCCGCCTTCACCTCCATCTTTGGAAGGACATCTGGTGGGGTGCAGTATTTGGGAAGCAGGGTTTTGGACAGAGAAACACGCTTTCTTGAGCATAAACTGCCTAGAGCTATGTGCAGTGTTCCAAGCAGTAAAGCACTTCAGGAGAATGCTGCAGGGACATCACGTCTTGGTCAGAATAGACAACATGGCAGTGGTGGCGTATATATCAATCGTCAAGGAGGGATACGTTCACCCTGTTTACCGGCTCTTGCTCACAAATTGCTCCCTCTGTCTGTTCCTAGTTGCAGTCCATATCCCCGGCAGGTTGAACCAGACAGCAGATGCACTGTCTCGATGGAAACCCCAGTCATGGAAATGGCGACTCCATCCCCTGACACACCAGCAGGAACTCTGCTCCCTTGTAACAGTTCCTGGCCATTTCTCCTGTGGTCTGACCTTCTGACCCAGGGATGTGGGTACAAGCACCCGTGCCCAGACCTCTGGAGTCTCCATGTCCGGCACATCAAGCCGGGGAGGACCCCCAGTTAATGCCACGCTCTGTGGTTCAAACACTGTGTCTTGCCCGAGCTCCCTCTACTAGGGCCTGTTATGCTGGCAAGTGAGGTCGATTCGTCGACTGGTGTCACTCTCGCCAAGTAGACCCGAGTAGCTGCCCCTCTGAACTTGTGCTAACCTTCCTTCAAAAGGGTCTGGATTGAGGACTGTCTCCATCCACCCTGAAGGTTTTAAATCGCCTCAATTTCTGCCTATCAACTGGGATGACACGAGTTACTGGTCAGATTCCTCAGAGGGGCCAGAAGGTTTAGACCCTCTAGGCTAAAACTTCAAGGTCCTCCATTCGAGCTGCTTGAATCAGTAGAGCTTAAATTTCTGTCAATTAAGACAGTGCTCCTGGTCACGTTAGCCTCGATTAAGAGGGTGGGGGATCTGCAGGCACTCTCTGTCGAAGAGACCTGCTTACAGTTCGGTCCTGAAGATACTCATGTTACTCCTAAACCCGGGCCTGGATATGTGCCCAAGGTTCCTACCATCCCCTTCAAAACTAAGGTAGTTAAACTCTGAGCTCTCCCCAGACAGGAGGCAGCACCAGCCCCTGGTCCCAATTGCCCAGTTTGAGCACTGAGGTTCTATGTAGAAAGGACCCGGAACCTTAGAAGTCTTTGTATGCTTTGGAGGACAGCAGATAATAGGGAAGGCTGTCTCCAAACAAAGGTTGGCTCAAAGACTAGTGGAGGCCATCTCTACTGCATACACAGCGTCCGATGTCCCTTGTCCCCTGCAGTTGAGAGTCTACTAGATCAGGAGTTGCAGCCTCCTGGGTGCCGGCAGAAATCTGCAAGGCTGCGGGTTGGTCGACACCCAACATCTTCACCAGGACCTATAACCTGAGCGTTGACTCCGTCTCTTCAGCCATGCTAGGTGATGGAGGCATTGTCTGAGATGTACGAAGGGGTTTCCAGCTTGGGTTGCTCCAGTCTTAGTGATACGTGTGCTATTTTATGCCCGTGGAGATAACCTCCAGCTTTTTGGCTCCTCTCGCCCCAACAAGCGTAGTAGAGTAAGCGGAGTATTCCTATGTACTGTCCACATGTGTGCCCTTTGAGGGACTACCGGCTATACTCAAGAGACATGGCTTATGAACACAGCCACTAACAGCAATTTAATACTAATTCCAAACATGATAAAGATCATACCTTATGTGTCAATGAAGCTTTTTGCAACCGTACAGTGCATGCGACACAGAGAGAGAGAGAGAGAGAGAGAGAGAGAGAGAGAGAGAGAGACAGAGAGAGAGAGGGAAAGATAAAGGAGATAAAGAAAGGGAAAGAGCGAGAACGGACGTCCGAGAGGAGAGACACCAGGAGGAAGAGAGAGAGAGCATTTTGGGTGCCTCCCAAGATTTCACACTAACACGGATCCCGGCCCTCTACGTCACTCCCATTTCTCCTCTCCTGCACCATCCCAAGAAAAGACAGGCATATACAAACTCAATCTTATTGGACCATTAATTACAATGTTTAAATATTGTAGTACACGGCTGAATTTATTTATGATTATGCACTGGAGGGCCGAGCAGTTCCACGAAATGCTAACTCTCGAAAACTATTGCTTTAGCTAGTTCCGTCTATGCTATCTTCCCTCTAAAAGACCTTTCCCTAGTGGTTCATGGAGCATTTTCACATGAACCATTTGTGAATTAATCTGCTGAAAGTCCAGCCTTCGAGCCTTCGTACGGCCTCTGTGCGTCTCCCTTCAGCTCTGGGAATGTTGCTCCCTCCTGGTATGAGTCGTTATGAGATCATTTTTTGCCCAATTGCCCATTAAAAATTAAGTTAATACTTAAGGCCAGGGCATAGGAGGGCCCGCTTGGTGCGGGACTACTGATGTGCCCGGCTTGCCTAGCCGTCAGCTGATGCGGAAGGATCTAGGTTGTGGCATTTTGCACAAGTGTAAGGTCGTGAGTAAGTCTGGTTGCCTAGCGGGTGAGTACAGCTCCTGCTTAACAACAGGAAGAGTGTCACTTGTGTCCGCTTTTTGCGAGACAACATGATCACGTGACCATTAGCGCATTCGCTGATTGGCATTTTGAAAGAGTGTGGAGAGAGTAGAGCACTACTAGCGGAGCTTCCAATAATTGTCACCGATGTAAGTCTCCGTTCCTTACTCGGGGAACGGGGATTACGAAAGTTACCAAACGATGCACCAACAGTAGATTAACTGTGCTTTATGGAGCCCCTGAAAGAACATGATAGTAAAGGTAAAAAAAGTTTTCTAATTTCGTAAAATTGTAAAATAAAAATCCTAATTAAAGAGTCAATTTATTATCATGACAGATTTTTAAATATATAGATTTATTTATTACGAAACAATGTGTGTTTTAAAGAAAAAATTTCAATGCAATTAGAAGAATTTGATTTGTTTTACCTCACTTTCTCTTTTGAAAATGTACTTGCAATTCTATGTTTGTTAAATGTTTAATAAAGTAAATATGAGCTGACTGAATTTACAGGTACAAATGAAGATTAAAATAAGGGAGAAGTCAATCAGCATCCCATAATATGCACCCTGGACACGAGTTTTTGCCTTTAAATAAAGGTAAAATGTATTTAGAGAAAATAAATGTGCTGTTAGTAGTGCAGATCATTTATGTTTTGAGATTGTTCTCATGTGTATATACAGAGTTCAGTCAAATAAAATTGTGTTCTTGTTTGTGAAGATAATTATTATGATGAGTATAGTGACATCTTTTGCAAGAAATAGATCCTCTCAGTGGATTGAGAATAACTATACACTTGTTTTCTACAGGTTTGAGGAACAAATACTGCATGTTTTGTAGCTGCATTTGTATTATTTTTGTTTCATAGTAAATAAAAATATTACATGTATTTGACAAGAATCCCAATATTATTTGCGTAAATTGTACTCCATATTTTAATTGAGTGTGTTCTGACATTGTATTTTCAATGGATAATTCTTGTGATTTATTTGGTATTTCCAAAAACATCAATTACACTTGTTTAACAATTTATTAAATGAAAGGAACATTGTACTTCTTCTGTATGTAATGTACCCTAACATCCAGCCTGTACCTGGCAGAAAAATGACTGAATTTGTATATTTACAACGTTTCATAAATCAATTTTGCAAACAATGTACATTGAAATAAATTGAACATGTATTTGTTTCAACGAATGTGGCAAAATGCAGAATCCACTGCAAGTAACTGTTAAAATATGTAGTTTATCTTTTTACAAAAAACTTTCAGTATAAAATTTGCAAATTCTCATAGTGAATTTGATTAAAACTTCTATTCTACCAGAAAATGTAAGATGTAAAATATAAAGAATGCTACTATGAAAATGTACCTTTGAAACTTTGGATATAAATATGTGCTTAAACGATGTGAATACTTTCATTCATTGAGTCACTTTTGTAAATTACATAAAAATTCTGGGCTGTTTTCCGATTGAGCATTTTATAATCTGTGCAATTGGTGCACTTTTAGGGGAAAATCGGAATTAGTGCTTTCCAAACCATAGTATGAATAAAAAAGTATCCGAACAGTGTGTGGATGTATACTTTAGATTTTTATATCTAAAGGTAGAAATTTGCTCACTCCTCTGTAGGGGGCACGAACATCACAACTCTGATGTTTAATGTTGATGTAGTGACACTTTTTGTTCTTGGATGGGGCTCAAGGGAAAAACTTTTACATCCCTTCATCACTCTGAACACGTGATTAAAAGTGTTCTTTCATTGGTCTACTGTGAGTGAAACACCAAGATAACTTTTTTCTCTAAATATGTACACTCGCTTAAAGTTTTTTTTTTTATATAGGAAGCCAAATCTCACAGGAAAGTGTGCACCTAAAATTTGTCTGGGTGTGTGATGTCCCATAACATAACACAGAAATAAATAATGACTATATAGAATGAAGCATGAGTTAAGTTCCCACCCACAGAGTATGCGATGCTGCAGTCAAACAACTTCTGTCACAGTTTTAGTGTGCCTTATCACTTACATCTACATACAATATGTATGGAGGATAATAACGTCCACCAACTTACACCGCTGTGAAAACGATGGCGCAGTGGGTAGAATGGTCATCTCACAGCAAGAAGGTTGCTGGTTCCAGTCTCGGCTGGGTCGATTGGCATTTCTGTGTATGTTCTCCCCGTGATCACATGGGTTTACCCCAGGTGGTCTGGTTTCTTCCACAAGTCAAAAGACATGTGAATTGAGAAAATTGGGAATAGAAAAAAAAACAATTGTCCATAAAGAAGGAATGTGAATGAGAATGTTTCCCAGCAATGGGTTGTGGCATCTCAGCATGAAATGTATGCTGGAATTGTTGGCGGTTCATTCTGCTGTGGCAACCCCAAAAGGGAAAAAGCTGAGAAGATAATTAATGGATGGATGTTACATTTGTGGACTACCAAATAGGCTTTGTTATTTAGGATTTTGACTGTAGATGGTGGAAAACACAAAATCGCATATTTTCAATATAAAATTATGACCATAATTTCAATATCCATTACAAACAGGATTTTCTTAACTTATATCATGACCTTGGGCATGTGAATGATAAGTTAAATTGGCATTCATTATTAGTTTTTATCCAGCGTCAGATGGTTTTTTCTCGCCCTCATTTATTGACAGAGCTCCATTGACTTCCATTATAATCACATTCAGGGGGTTTGAGTACCTGCCCCTTACCTAAAGTACCCTCATGGTTCACTATTAAAATTAATGTTCATGAAATCATAAATATAAAATTATATAAAAAATAATAAAAATTATTATATCAAAAGTCAAAAATAGTTTTATTATTTATTATACACTACACACACGCACGCACGCACACACATATATATATATATATATATATATATATATATATATATATATATTGAGAAAGAGGGCTAACAAAATCATTCCAACCCCACTCACCCCGGCCACCACCTTTTTGAGCTCTTGCCCTCTGGCCGCCGCTTCAGAACTACTAACACCAGGACTGTACGGCACAAACAGAGCTTCTTTCCCCAAGCTATCAGACTGCTGAACTCTTAACCCTTATCTCCCCTCAATCTGTTACCTGCACCTGGACTCTCGCACATATCATCTCCTTACATTTTGCACTTAAGCACACCACACTTTAAAGACTGTTTACATTTCATCAATCCTTCATTCTATCTCATAGCCTTATGTTAATTGCTTGTTGTGTTGGACTTTACTGTACTTTTGTGGTTTGTATTGTGGTTTATATTGTACTTATGATGTTTGCACTGATGGCTCCATTGTACCAAAGGAAATTCCTTGTATGTGCACACACACATTGCAATAAAGCTGATGCTGATTCTGTTTTCTCAGTAAAGTGCAAATAGCATCGAAGCTTTTCAGTCACCTGATGTTGAGCTTTTTTTTAATCAACTGGAGCTGCTTAAAGCAGCACCAATAAATTGGTGCAAAATCTCATGTGATTGCTTTGCTTTTTGTGATCATTTGTAGAATTTTTTATTTTTTTTATCTAAGGAACCGGACGGGTGTATGAGTAGAAGTTCATTGAGATAAGACGGAGCTAGTTATTTGAGAGATTGGTATGTTAATAAGAGCACTTTGAAATTAATTCGATATTATATAGGTAACCAGTGGAGGTGTTGCCTGGTTGACTGGAGTATTGTGCTCAGTGTACAGTGTTCATGTGATCAATCTGGCGGCGACATTTTTAACAAGTTTTAGTTTATGGAGAGAATTAGCACGAATGGAGAGAAAGGCAATGAATGTTTCTAATGTGGAAAAATGTTGTGAGGGTGATTGAGCTAATATGAGCATCAAAAGACAAAGTAGAATCAAAATTGACGCCAAGATTATTTACCTGACTGGATGGAGTTAGAGTTGACTGAAATAGTGTTCTTGTTAACCTTTGACAGAGTGTTTTTTGAACCAACAAGCAAGATTTCAGTTTTGTTGCTGTTTAACTGAAGGAAATTAGAAGAAAACCATGACTTTAATTCAGATATGCAAAGAGAGAGAGAGAGAAATGGAGTATTAAAGGTGGCTGGATTTTAAGTGGTGTATAATTGTGTATCATCAGCGTAACAATGAAAAGCAATGCCAAAATGTAAAAAATTTAGTCGATGGGTAGAAGGTAAATAATGAAGAGGAGTGGACTCAGAATATACCCTTGGGGAACACCAGAGGTGACCAGCAATGACTGATGATTTTTTTTCCTAACAAATTGAGAGCAATCTGAAAAATATTATTTAAACCAGGATAGTGCAACACCTGCTACTCCTATTGATTCACTACAGTGCATAAAATCGTATGGTTGACAGTATCGAAAGCGGCTTTTAGATCTAAAAGCCCTAAGATTGAAAGACCAGCCTCAGTGACTAAACGGAGATCATTTGAGATCTTCACCAAAGCAGTTTCAACACTGAAACCTGATTGAAACTTTCATATAGGATGAAATTGTGAAACTGAGAAACAACAATTCTTTTGATAAAAGGGAAGATTGGAGATTGGTGATTTTTAAATTTAAAAGGATCAGCACCAGATATTTTTTCATAACAGGAATGCAGTTATAGTTGGTGTCTTTAGAACTATAAGGACCGATCCGGATGCAAGTGATGCATGCATAATTGAGGTGACAAGGCGACACTCCTACTTTCAATAGGTTAGTGAAAAAAACTATCTTGTTTACAAGTGGCTGGTTTAACTTTCTAATTACTTCTATTATTTCATCTTTAAAAGGAAAATAGAAAGATACAAAGGTCTGGAACACAGAAGAAAGAACGGAAGACTCAATTTTATCGGTGTCTAAATTGCTTAGTGAAAGTGGAGGAAATGGCTGGTAAATAGACTGAATTTTTTTGTTAACAGCATTTGTGTGTTATTAACAGCATTTTTGCCTCACAGAGCTCAGCGGAGGGATCAAGAAAACGTAAATTGTTAAGACGGTTTAAATTGAATTAACAAATGTAAAAACAGATTTTGTGTCCTATCCACCGGAGCCAATCATATTAGCATAATACTCAGATTTAGCTTGCAAGAGTGCAGTTTTGTATTGATTGATGTGATCAATATAGACCTCTTTATGAACCCTCAATCCAGACCTGGAGCGTAAACGCTCTAATTGACGACCCTTCATCTAAGTGTAGCTGTATGCCATGTAATAAAGGTAATAAATGAGACTGTCTTTGTTTTACATGGAGCACAGAGGCCAAGAATATTTTGCAGAGGGCTGTTGTAGTATAAAACCAGATTGTCAGGATTCAAAAGGCCATGGTATTGAGGAAATTCAGAGAGGTAATTAATGATGTGAGCAGAGTCAGTATTATTAAAGTTGCAAAATGAACCGAACTGAAGCAAGCTCATGTTACTCCTCTCTTCATTACTCTTCATTGGCTCCCCATCGCAGCTTGAGTTAAATTCAAATCGCTGATCCTGGCATACAAAACTATCTCCAAATGAGCCCCTGTTTACCTCCCGAAGCTCATACACTCTTACATGCCCTCCAGAAGCCTGCGCTCAGAAAAGGAACAGCGACTCGTGGTTCCGTAGCGATTTCATCGCAAAACATGAATTCGACACATGGCCAATGTTAAAGATCAATAACATATAGATTTTTACCTTATCTCATGACACTTTTTGGTGTCACGAGATTTTTTTTAGTCTCCAAAACCTTTTCATTCATCATTATCATGAAGTAGACTAGCAGCATAGCAAGTTTAAGACATATTTAATGTATAAATAGTTTTTAACACATTTTTGGAAATACGGCTCACTTGACCGGAGTGGGGAGCGGGCGGGAACCTCCAGGCATTGCTGACACGCTCTGAGCGGACCCTGGGAGCAAAGAGGAGAACCTCTGGACAATACGGTGACAACATCCGGATGGGATCGAGGAACAAAGTTTAAACAATGCCAGCCGTCGAGTGGATCAGGAATAAAAGTGCAAATTGTGACATCAAATATAGCCAGGCTCAAATTTCAAAAGCAGGGTAGCTTGGAGAGGAACAGTTTTCATTTATTTGATTATGACTTTGTCATTTAGAATGCAATAATATTCATTTTGTTAATAGTTGAGATGGCTTCCTTTGAAAACAATTAAAGGTTGCTAATTGAAACCCTTATTTTAACTTTATGATAGTGTTTTATGTAAAAAGACCAGATTTACCAGATTTTAATTATTCCAACTATTTTCCAAGAATTTGTTTATCCCTGCAAGAGGTGAGTTGAAAACGGCTTATTAATGTTCCATCTTCTGTCTGCTTTTAAAACAACTGGTTTAGGTTCTGTTTCATTTATTTGAATAAATGATTTTGAATATTGCTACCAGCAAATTACAGTTAAATGTTTTTATATTGTTTGTATGACAAATGAAACACTTTTTCAATGACTCCAATTAAAAAGCACATGTACAATATATGAACAGTGAATGTACAACCTGGTAAATGTCACAATTCAGATATTACTCATAAGGTAGTTTTATTTAGTCCACAATGAAATACATCTAATCCTTCTGAATACTGTAAATAAAAAAAATCTTGTACAGTGTTCGAATTACAGATACATCAATAACCCTTTCTTCTCCTCGTCTTCGTTATGCTCAAATACATTCGCAAAACATCTATGCAATATGATTTACTTTCTTCATTTCTATTCTGCTCACAATGTTTATATATTTAGGTATCTAAAGTTTTAAAAAAATAAAATAAACTGTTTGGTTCAAAAGCAACTCACAAATCGTACATTTCACTTTCATCTAAAATTTAATTTGCCTATAGATTAATGTGTAGGTTTGATTCTGTGAAATAATACATTCTTAAATTTTATTGGACGATTTGGGCAGTACTTTTTGAATTCTTCATGTTGCAATCATGATACAGCATCGATAGAATTAAGGAGCTTAAAATCATATGTTTCTGTACAGTTCGTTCATGTACAAACACAGCCAGAGTCTGTTTTCCAGATTTATCTCAAAGCACGTTTACATTGTTTTTATAAAAAAAACAAAAAAAAAAAAAACATTGGATACAAATTCAACATCAGCAGCATTTTATGCAAGCTAAATACTTCAGTATTACCAGGCCTAAATGTAAAGTTTCTTGAACTTTGGAAAATTGTGCCATTAAACGTTAGTGCTGCATAAACTTGAGAGATCACCTTATATCTGAAAGAAAGTTAGAGGGCCACGAAAATATTATATTAAATTAGTTTGAGATGTTGACATGTAAGAGCTAATGGAATTTTGAGTTCCGGCTAAAGGCTTAAGAAACATGTTTGGGTGTGAAATAAAGGGTGCACTGATAAATTGGCGATGCAATTGAGTGGATCAATGACTGACAGTTTAGTGCCTCCAAACAGATGTCAGGGAGTGTCTCCAAACTTTGTCAGGCAGTTGTGATCTGGTGGATAACGAGATCGACTTGTGATCAGAAAGTCACCAGTTCGATCCCCAGATCCACCGAGTTGAAGGTGGTGTAAGTGATGAAACACTTGCTATCACAGTTTCTTGAATGTTCCCCAGGCACCACAGCCCTGGCTGCCCACTGCTCGGGGTGTGTGTTCACGGTGGGTTTGTTCACTGCTGTTTGTGTACACTGAATGGGTTAAATGCAGAGCACAAAGTCCAAGTATGGATTACTCCATATCTGGCCAACTGGTCACTCTCACTTCAGATTTGGCTTTCAGATCTCAGATCTTTAGTATCATGACAAATTCAAATATAATTTTTTAACAAATTCAGTCTGGAATATAGCACCTTTTTATGCCGAATTTAATAGATAGTAATGGTATTATACATAATTATACAAAACTTAAATAAGCATAACAAAGTGTAATGCTTTAATGCAAGTTCAATTTTGATATTCCCCAATGATGGTAAACATGTATGGTAAAACTGGGCTGTTTTATGTTATATTTTTTTAATAAAAATATGTCCTCTCATTCTAAATATACAGAAGTGTTGGCCAATCTAAGCTGTATGCAGAGTGAAACATTCTGTGCATTAGCCGAGAAGGTGATAAGTACTTTCCATGGAAAACCCTATATATCAGTAATCATCTGATAAAGATACATAGATTTTCATTTATGGTTGCTTGGGTTAAACAATTTGCCATCTGCAGTAGGTGATCGTTGATGTCAATATGAGGGACATAAAATCTAGCTAATATAGCTGCTATGGGTAACATTTTTAAGATACCCTTGCCAATATGTGAGAAAGTAAACTGATATAGCGGTTGTTTTTTCAAAGGACTTACATTTTGACCTGCTGATGTCATTGGTAGTATAATCATTTTGTTTCCTAGGAACAAGTCAATGATACATTTCCACTTGATGACATGAGATGTTTTACCTCTATTCTTTATCTCTATGATTGTCTGATGGTCTGTTGATGTGGTTGCTAAGGTAATAACTTTTGTTGCTATGGAGGGATCAGACATAAAATGTTCCTCTTGAGACATTCAGATGAGGTTCCTTGAAGCAGACAGAGTCTAGTCGAAGAAGTACTTTTTTCCAGATTGGCAAGATGTGTGTGGTATCCTGTTGATTGACAATTGATTGATCATAGAGCTCACTGATTGACACACACTTTATTGCTCTCCTGTGTTTTTCTGTGGTTCTTTGTCTCTCTGCCATCCTTCTTTTAACTAAAGCTTTTCATTTGAGCATCAGAAGTCACCTCAAATATATCATGAACAACAGCACACCTTCCATTGTCTCCATTGTTTCATGTTGCAAGCAATCAGCGTTTAGATTTTTTATTGCAGACTAGCTATTCACCAAACAAGCAGGAACGAGACTGACAAGAGTCTTGAGTGGCGTGTGTAAAACATGCCCACTCACAACTGACACTGGAAGCCTGTGGAGCACAATCAAGAACCAAGCTATGTCGGTACTAAAATTCACGGGAAATTTGACAAAATATACTTAATATTGAGATCATTAAGATAATTATCTGTTGATGTGGTAGCAAGTGTAACCACTTTGGTTGCTACAGAGGTTTCAGCATTATTAAGACTCCAGAGGTTAAACTACAATTAACTGAGGATATCCATTGTGTCCTCAAAAGTCTCCGGTGTCCATTTACAACTGCGTCATAATCAATCCACTTCTTATTAGACACTTTCTAAACTTTTTCTGGCATTTAAATCAGTGATCTTTTGAAAGGAAAGCTGTCAATGGAATGGGAATAATGATTTAGCTTAGTTCTGGGAACTAAAACATTTTTAGTATGGAAGAGTGGCACTTTGACTTCCAAGCATCATGGTGTGTTCCTCGATAAATATTTGACACCTAGTAAGTTGGAAAGAAAGATGGCTAGTCATTTTGCCTGTTACCCCTGTTATCAAAAATCATTGACCTTCGTTGAGGCTGATAAAAGCAACTGGTTGAGGTCTCAAGTCTTTGTCCACTCTTTGGCAAAGTCATTTTATTACGTAAAGTTACTCCTTCAGTAGTTTTGAGGTTTTCAACAAGCTCGTTAGCATAGGCATCAAATGGGGAAGTTTCAGCTGCAATGGGAGATAAAGGCTGTTTAGCATCCTCGCCCCCCACATGGTAGTCCATGATGGGAAATGGGGGGCTGAACAGAATAAGACTCTGAGGTCTTGGTCGATTTCTGAAGGATGACCTCTGGAGAAGATCTGAGCGTTGAGGTCTGGATCGATCCGTAAATGTGTCTCCATTAGCAGAACGCTTCCGTCTCAACACTGGCAAATCCATAATGTTGCCTGGTCTATAATTCTCATTATAAGTCGCATTGTTCATGGACTTGTGCCTTTGAACTTTTGAAAAAGGGTCAACCCTGTGAAGATCCCTTTGGTCTCTGACCTTTTGGGTGGGATATAAAGAACCAGAATTTCCTATTGTTCCCTTTTCCAGTTTCCTCTCAGGTGTGATTTGGATGACTTGATCAGTGCTTTTCTCAGACGTCTTTGTCTCAGGCAGGGTTTGAGGTGCAAGGCTGTATTGAATCTTTGGTGGAACAACAGGAACTGATTTTGCTTGGGAAGTTTTGATCATGAATGGAGTGCGGACTGAGGATACACTTACTGGTGCAGAGTTGCGTCGCAAAGGTGCCTTAGGAGAACTCAAAAAGAACTCCAATTCCAGAGAACTGCCAAGCTTGGCTTCTGCTGCCCCCAAACTGTGACCATAATTCAAGAGTTCTCGAACTTCTTGCTGTCCCAAATCCAGATTTAGTGAGTATGGTCTAAGTTTAGGTTTACTGATTTCAGCAGGTTTTTCAATGTGGCCAGCCTCATGGGACATCTGCCCTTGAATTCTTTGAGAGGAAAAGAATGATTTTTGTTTGCCTTTTCTTACATTTTGCTGTCCTACGGCCTCGTTTGGATTGTTCAAACTCTTTGATATGTTAAACCGTGGAATTTCCAATTTAGTCACCTCTTTCTTCAACTTCAGTTCAACACTCTCGGAAGCTAAGTTAATGCCTTCCCATTTTTTTCCTGTTTGTAAGTCTAAGGTGATTTCCAGTTCAGGGGTTGGTTTGCCAGAACACTTGGTTTGCGACAAGGTGATGTCCCTGAGCTCAACTGATTTCTTTACATCACTATCCTTGCAGTGAGGCAACTCCTCCATCTTTAGTATATTCACAATGCTGCTTAGAGTTGCTTGACCTTGCATATTGTCTTTTGGAGAGGAGAAAATATTTTCAATCTTTGGAGGATGCAGGGGACTTGTTACCCAATCTTTTGCACAACACAAATCCTCCCAAGGCTCAACTTGATCTAATCCAACCAACAGACTCCCTGGTGTGTCTACAACATCTTGCATTTCTAATGAGGCATGTTTGTCATTCACAGACATCAGAAGTCTTTGCACATGTTCTTTAATTTTGCCTTGTGGTTCAGGTTTTCTGGGCCCATCACCAACCCCACCCCCTCTCCATTTATGTTTTGAAACCAATGACTCTGTGACATCATGGGGAATTTCAGTGAGAATCCCAAAATCAACACAACTGCTTGAATTATCTATTGAGCCATTTTTGGTTTGATCTGTCTCCTCGAGATCTCCTCTGAAGTCATCTTCATTACATGGCTCCACATCATGAAGGATATCTGTTTCTTTTAAGTGGAGGAAAGGGGAAAGCTGTAGATTGGTTGTTACTATATTCTGAGACATGCATGTGGGCCTGTCAGCATCATTGTCCAAGTAGTTCCAGCTGCCATCGCAAGATAACAATCTTTCAGGTGTGTGCTTAATAACAGTGTTAAATGAAGTAGCACCAGAGTGATCAAAGGTGACATTTTTGGTGAGGTCTATAAAGAGTCCTTTTGAGGAAACAGTGTTCGGTGGCAAACTACTTCGCCGCGCTTGAGCACTGACTCTTGGGTTGTGCTGAATTCCAGTCTTCTTGGGTTTAACATGCTCATCAAACACATTTGTTGTAACCCCATTTTGAAGCAAGCTTGATGGCAGCACCTTGTTGATCACTTCCTGTTAAAAGGAAACAAAAACATTAAAACGAAAAATAGGGTTCTTGCTGATTACAAATGCACCCCTGCTTATGTTATCTTTGTGTCCTAATCCTATATAATCTCAGTAAGACTCTGCATCCCTTCCAGCCATTTCTAGGCTCTGATAAACAATTCAACAACAAACAAAGCTTGGCCAAAGTAAAAGATAAACAAGTAAATGTGGCATGACTTTAAATTTAGCTTTAGTTTTAGTTTTTAAGACAGATTAGTTTTTAGAGAACAAAAACCTTTGTAATGTTTAAATTGAAAATAAAACAAATAATTGAGTACGTTTGCAGTACTTATTGAGTGTTATTGAGTGTTCTTTTCTGCATTTAAATGTTAAATTTAAAGACATGGATTTAAAAAAAAACTAAAACTAATGTGATTTTGATTGTTATTTAAAAGCTTAAAAATGTGTTTCATACTTTTTATGCACAAATAAAACGTCTAAAAATAATGATTTCTAATTTAGGTTTAAAAATAAAAATCAAGAATCACTTTCATTTTAGTTTTTTTTTGTTTCCATTTCTAAAATACTAAAAAGTACATAAACCCACACATATTAATATTCAACTTTTTTCTAATTATAGTGTTTGATTTTATAGGCATTGGGCTTTTTGTTTATCTCAGTTACAGTTACAGGCGTCTGCTAGAGCAAAAGTAACATGGAGCTGGATTAGGACAACTAGTACAGCAAAGGGCCACATTTTCCATGCGTTTACACTTTTAATCACTCCTGTGGAGCAACTCCTGGCAACTCATCAACCTGACAGAAATCAGAGTACTGGGCTCCTGGTTCGACCTTAACATGGACCTTCTGGCTGAGAGCTAGTAATGTTCATTATTGAGGGTTGTGACATTAAAAAGCTATACCTCTAAATAACAGTTGTCTACAGTTGTTATAAAGTTGGAGTGACATGACAGGACACACATTCTTTATTAAAACTAAATAAAGGCTGGAATATCTCCATCGCCTAGCTATTATCTTTTGATTTTGGCTAATTTGACATTTAAATTACCTGGTTTCTCCTCATTTTATAAAAACCACAGGGTATTGTTGTAACAAGCACTCTGTTTTATCTCTTCATATCATACCAGTTTGTCCAATTTGTGGATTTCTTCCACTGATGTAGTTTCCAGTTCTTCCTCTCTTGTTTTAGCTTCTGAAGGTGACTGATGTTTCAATCTCTCCACTCTGGTTGTCAGCTCTTTTTCTTCTGCATCCTTCTCTAATAAAATACAGGTAAATTAATTCATCACTCACGGAAGCAGAATAAGGTAAATTGACCACAAGATATACAAAACACAAAACCAGCATTTCATGAATTAAAGTAAAAACTTGTTTCAAACAAATTTACATAAATTGATAAACGTATATAGTACTATTGCATAAGCAACCTAAAAAAAGACTTCAGAGTCTAGAGCATGCATGTCCATAGTCATTCCTCCAGCTTTCAGGAAGAAAACCTGATACTTTATTGAAGCTTAACTGGATTTTGTACGAAGCAGGGCTATATAAAACCTCATGTTTAAGATATTGTGGTCTTTTACAGTTAAGGTAGAAAGCTGGGTTAGAACCAGAATCTTCAGGACAGAGACTCCAACAAGTTGCTATACAATGTCTTCAAATAACTGCATAAAGCTTGAATAACAGGGACACATACATGTCCTGTTGTAACTATTACTTTTACTTCAGTTACTATTGCTTTTTGAGTATTTTT
The DNA here is from genome assembly GCA_900490495.1 of Danionella dracula. Taxonomy (NCBI): domain Eukaryota; kingdom Metazoa; phylum Chordata; class Actinopteri; order Cypriniformes; family Danionidae; genus Danionella; species Danionella dracula. The sequence goes on from UELW01000522.1 coordinate 14,124,744, forward strand.
TTATAAATGCATACTTTTGCTCAAGCAAAAGCACTTTTATCATACCATTAAATTAATATTATTATTGAAAAATTTTTGACAAGTTTTGTGAGATGTTGAAGCGGTAGTCAAGAATGTGCCAGCTACTCATGTTCAAGATAATTTACTTCCAAAGATGCAAAGAAAAGCAGCTTTGTGATGTAGTTCAAAGGTATTTGTGAACTCCAATAACAATGCTAACAATAAGAGGTAACAATGTTAACGTATTTCAATAGTAGTGGTTAGTGTTAATAAGTTTACTATGAGCACTTATGTTATGTCAGAATGTAAACTCTCAATATTTCCCTGAAACTGGCTCTTGAATGCTGAACACAAGACAAATTGAAAGGCAGATTATCATCTTTATATAAAGCAAAAGTTTTATAAACACTTAATTCATTTACCTCAACCGTAAACAGCAATTAGATGGCTTGAGCATATTATTATAAAGAAAGAGTTAATTGTAAGAAAAACTTCAGGTTTGAATTTATTTTGTGAATGCCGGGTTATGTGATGTGTATGTACCCATTAACTGACTAAGATCCTTTACCTCAGAAGTAACTAGTAACTAACTACTTGAGGACATTTTTTATCAGATACTTTGTTCTCTTACTCAAGTAAATAATTTAGTAGTTACTTCTACTCCTACTTTGGGAAATGTTTTCACAAATACAGTAGTTTAACTTTTATTTTAGCGATACTCATAATCCTAAATGTAAACCTGTAAAAATACCAGAATATACATCTACCAAAAAAGAAAGTGTTTACATCTAATTTAAGCTTTTTAACAAAGGAATTTTGTTTTTAAATTTACCTGTTAGCTACAATTGCATTCTGACGGTTCTATTCTACACTTAAGCCCTATTGGGTTGGAATTAGTTTCACAGAGTACTGTTTCTAAACTAACTAAGATTCCTGTCTGAATGCGGCTTTAGATTGTTATTTCTTTAGATAAGTTTCTCCCCAGGTTCTTTCTCAGCAGCCCTTCAAGCCTATCCTGCAACAGGTAAATCTATTTTATTATACATTTTAAAGGTATGCTGGGTCAGAGAACAGATGTGCCTAGTGAAATGGCAAAAAAATGTAAATCTGAAAAGTTTGAATCCATGCTTTTGACTGGTATTGTATGGCAATCACTGATTGACACAGCTGCCCACATAGCTCAAACTAGCAGGCTCATGCACACAGGAAGTTCAAAATTCTGTTCCAGCAAAGCAAAAAAAATGAACGCCTTTTTTTATTCATTAAAACTAATTGAAAACTGTAACAGAAATTAAACTGGTTGTTGTTTTGTGTATTTAAAAAAACCTGCTATCTGTGGTGCTCAAGCATTAAACAGTCTCAGAGAGCACCTGTTCCAAATTATGGCAAATTTGCATTAAGGAAAGAATTTCTTATTTCAGTTAAATCTGAAAACAATTCACTCTATAATATGACTGCGATTTAATAGCTTGTGGCGAATTTTAACAAGTGCCCAACACAAAAAATGAAGTGGAATGAAATTCAATTAATCTAATCAGAAACAAAATACAGTTTGAATGCTATTAATGTCATCAAAATGTTCTTGCGTGCACCAGTCTTCCTTTATTTCTAATTCACATTCAAAGAAACAGAAATCATCATACTTTTTGTTGTCCTCTTAGTGCAGGCATCTGCATTTTTGTGTCCTCCAGTCGAGTCCTCATTTTCAACCGGAACACTTCTGTTGCTATAGATACTGGATCTGCTTCCTCCACTGTTGTCGCCAGGTAGGTTTTCTCTCATCCCACTTTTCCCTGCCATCCGATCCTCCCAGTCTGTAAAGCTTAAGCTCCCAGCGAAGGGCACATGCGATCCAGCAGATGCCACACTTTCACATCTGCCTTCTAAACCTCCGCCCTCTTTGTTTGGCTTAAAGAGTGCCCCTAAATCCCTCTCCCGCTCTTTTATGGGCGCCCTACAGGGGGTGCTGTTTGAGTTAATCACTGCTGATACACGTAAGGGGACTGAAACGGCAAATGGCTCTGAAATGTTGAGTGCTTTTCGTTGGTATCTAGGTGAGGACTCCATTGGAAAAAGACTGCCTGGGAATGAGGGTCTAGGTGCACTGTTATTGGCCGACCCGGAATACAACATTCGACGGTTTTTAGGTGACGTGGGTTGGTAAGAGCTTCGATCGTCACCCTTGAATACCTTCAGTTGTTCTGGAAGAGGTTTTGGAAGAGTGGAGGAAGTCACCCCTTGTTTATCATTTATAAACCCTCCTGAAGCTGATGGAGGATCCATGGATGTCCAATCTGGATTTAGAGAGAAGTCTATATCTGAGCCAAGGGTTCGGGATTTGAGAATAGGGATGAACATGCCATTATTCCCCTCTGCTTGAATTTTCTCTTCATCTAAATTTGAGAAAACAAGTTATGAGCCACACAAACATTTATTATAGACCAAATACACAAAGCATATATGTACTGTGGAGGATGTGTGGTTGACACAGTGAACTGAACAATCAGAGGGTCAGCAAAGATGTCTATTATTGTTATTTATCATTACTCCAAAAAAACAAAGAAGATATAAGCATCTTTTAACTTAAACAAACAACAGTAATTCCAATTCATTAGGTTAACATGTCCTTAATGTTGAAAGATAACAAAATTAATTTTGTTAACTTTGAACCAAAAACTCACTGTTTACTCTTTCAGTCTTTAACAGTGCCTTGACACCCACTTTTTTAATGGGTGTATAGCTTTACAATTTATGTGGAGAAAACATTATTGATTATAGATTTTCAAACGAATGAATCAAAAGAGAACATAAAACATAAAATAATTTTGAATAATATTTTTTTGGTTGTGGATGTTTATTCACCCAAGAAAATTCCATGTATGTATAACAAAGTGACATTTATTGACTGTTAATTAAAGAAAGTGAATGAGATTAAAAAATGAAGAATTTTCGCCTTTAGCCAAGCATAATTTCTATAACTGTCTACAACGCCCCTCTTATTGCCTCAAAACCCTTTCTTTGAGTCAATTAAGTGAATAAATCATGAGAAAATATTGCTATTTGGGTGAACTGTTTCTTTAGAAAGCTTGATGTTGATCTAGCCCCACCTGGTGCTTGAAAGGAGCAGAGCGAGTCCATGCTTTTAGACGGTCTGATCGCAGATTTCTCTGTTTGAAAAAAACAGAAAGAAAAATCTTAATTATGCGCTTTGCCTTTTTTGTTTGGTTAAATTCAACAAATTATTTTTTTTGTTTTAGATTTAGATACAAACTATATTTCTCTCATTGCAATCCTTATTTATAAATCTTTTTTTATTTAACAAAGTCTCATTCCTACTTTGTTTATTAATAGCTGCTTTAGACTCTTTCTTTTTGTTGTTGGAAAAAGCAATAAAGCTTCCGTGTAATGAATTTACTGTGGACACTGCAGCTAACAATTCAAATAAACACATTTATTCATGCAATTATTTTAGATATGGAAAACACTCAATCGGTTTCCGATTCATGGTTTTGAATGTGACCAGGATAATGAGAGTATTAAAATACAAGCTGTTAACCAGTCCAAAACATTAAAAAAAAAAAAACTGAAAAAAAGCAATATTCATTTTTTTAAAGCCATTAAGTCTTTTTTAAGTTTGCTTTTTGGATGTAAATATAATTTCTTATGAATTCCTCTTCAGTCACTTTGACAAATGCTGACACGATAAAGCGTGGCAATCCATCTTCTCTCAAACCACCAATGGGAAGCCTGGCAACGAGAATTGCATACATCCACTATAAAAGGGGATGGGATGCCTCTCTTCCTGTTTATCACTGAAGCTAAAATCCCTCCTGTACTGCTATGAGTGAGGTCGCTGTAAAGTTATGTACGCTGCTGAGAGCTGCAACAAGAGCTGAAGTAGATACCAATCCAGTGTGGTTCTCCAACTGTGTTTCCATGATGCAAAAGAAAATCTGTTAGAGGTGGCCTCACAGCTCAGGCCTGAGATATTTTGTGGCTCATCGGCCCTTCTTCCCAGAAATGTATAGCGAGCTAGCTAAGACATGTAAGGTCCCCTACTCTTGAGGGCAGCCAGTTCTCTCCCTCACATCTCTTCGATGAGCTGCAACCATGGCGCAAGAGGAGATCCCCAAGGTTGAGCAGGCAAATGTGGTGCATCGGTCCCCCAGCAGCCCTGCAGCCAGTGCCTAATGGTAAGTTTAATCTCGTTGGCTACAGCTCTTGTCGAAGAGGTCTCTCGATAAGGTCTTATTAGTGGTGCCCTATTAGCCAAACAGGACCTGGTTCCCGTAGTCGGCATTCAAAATACTTCTCTGTTCCCTATTCATTAACATTCTTTCTTAAATAAGTTTTTTAAATGATCCTAAAACTACAATTCACCCTCATTATCTGACTAATTAAGTTACATTTGGTACAACTTCTTTGCTCACATCATTTCTTATTTTTCAGAATTCAGAAAAATATATTTGTGATTCGCAAAATTATCTGATTTGTACTAAATCACTATGCTTTCCTCCAAACAGGTTGGCTTAACCCACGGACAAATGTAGTTGTTCCAACCTCTTACTTGTTATGCAATATTGGAAAAACTAAAACTATAATTATATTATATGATAATTGCTCAAATTATAACTGAAATCTTTTCATAAACTATAATAAACTATATTTGCAAGTTCCTAACCATACGTTCTTTTAAAGAGTTTTAATAAAGTAGGAAACCAATAAAGAGTCACAACATCAGAGCTGGAGAGGACTCGAGCCCATGAAACAGGCTGTTTAAGGTGTAAATTTTATTTTATTTTCAATCCCCCTTCTCTCTTTCTTACCTGAAGGATTCTGAGCTCGCATGAACACGCTACCATTCCGACTCAGCTTAGCTTTTGAGTCCATTACAGAACGCCCCAAGCTGAAGATAGACTTCCACTTCTTCGATTTTCCAGAAAGTTTCCTACTGTGGATAGAGAAAGTTTGTGAAGGTAAAAAAAGGACAAAAAAAGACGTATAGGATAAAAAAAACCCCAACCCTAATTGATAACTTTTGATTTAGATCAGCCAATTATGAAATACATTGCTTTTCGTATCCTCACTTTCACGATTCTCCTTTAGAAACGCTGAGGGAACATACCTGCCGTCTGAGAGGTTGATGACTGTGTGATACATGGCCGCACTGCTGGAGTCAGGTAGACTGTTTTCTCTCTGTCTTTCTCTCATCACTGGATGGTTTGGACTCAGGGATCGAGCCTGAGCTTCCTCCAGACTCATCAGCTTCATGCCACACTGTGAGTTGGCAGGCAAGGTGGCATACTTCTCCACACACGGCATACTCAGGCCTACAAACCAATAAAAAAAATAGACTTTTCTGAGCTTTTGACATGATACAAATACAATAAAGCAAATGCAAAAATAGAAATAATTCCTTTATATTTTAAAATTTAAAATAATGAATTAGGTCTTCACACCTCAGTCTTGAAAATCCCAGAGAAAAGTGCAGGGATAAACGAACATAACACTTTTCAAAAGAGTTTTCAAAAGGCATGTTTATGAGCCATGTATCATAACAATAAACTAGCTTTCACACAAGGGTTGAAAGATCAGCATGTAACTGCAGGTACAGGTAGATTAATATGTTCTGCATATTTCTGCAGTTTTAACTAATTCACGAAACTACTTGCTGATTGAACAGCTCATAGTTATTAGTGTGGCATACGTGATATCAGTATTTTTTTTTTCAAAATATTTATGGTTACTAGGGCAACCCATCGTTCTTCAAATAGGGAATTGAGAGAAACACCCTGTCTCTGTAGCAGATCAACTGGAACAGGGACTGCCTATGATAGCCAGGATCTGAATACTTTCATAGAGGTGCAACAATACAGAGACAGCCTGAAGGGCAAGACACTATTGGAACACTCGACCCGCGAAGCAGAACCAAACAACTAGTCTGCTCCGAGGGCATACACCCACATTAAATTATGCATCCTTTATGTGTATTGATATGAAACAAACCTGAAGATGAATGAGATGAAAAAGACAGATCAATCTTAAGGGAAGCTTTAGCAGATGGGTGTTCAACCTTCTTTCAACATCAGCTGGAGGGATTACACATTAGCTTGAAAAAGAGACAACATTTTTTTGCATAGGACTGGGGCTTTGGTAACTAGTACAAGAGTCACTAATTCATTGTTTAAGCTGGGCAGTTTGAAAGCAAACTGAATCATGTAGCCATGACCGATGGTTTGTGTGAGCCAAGCGGAAACCATAGGAATATTTTATCAAGCTTCCTGGAACTCCACTAGCAGCCTCAAAATCGACTCGTATTCTTGCTCTGCATCCAGGGACCTAGAAGTTTACATGTGGATCTGTTCCCTGATGATGACAGGGGTGCGACTCCTGGACAGGGTCTCCTCTCTGTCGTCTCCTTATGGCTGCACAAGAACGTCCAGGTTGGTGGGGCTGACATTCACTGGGAGGATTTTGGAATGTGCCAAGAATTATCAGGAGAGGGCAACAGACATGTTGTTTTATGTGTGAGATGATCAGTTACCTGACCAGCGTGATTGAGAAGCCATTCCTCTGGAAGAATCTTGTGTTGCATAATGTGTCATTTAGTTTTAATGCATTGAGTTATTTATCGTTTAGTCACTTCCTACAGGCAATCTGAGGGAAAGCATTATTCATCATTATTTTTATCATAGTTTTTGTTTGTTTGTTTGAGGAGAGCAGATGGAGGTTTACCTGAACACCACTCAATTACATCACTTAAATAGTGCAGCACCATCTGTTCTTGAAAATAACCATTACAAGTAAAAACTCGCCTTAATCATGCCAAAAACTGGCACCACTGAAAATGCTACAGTTTTAATGAAAATGTCATGTTTCTTCCAGTGTTATCATATTTCTGGTTAAGGTGGAAAAGCTTGAACAGCCTCTTCTAAAATTGTCTCTGCCTGGGTTTTGGCCCTATTATCTTAAGTCTGATTTTCTGTTTTCTGTCATGTGCTCAGATGACAGTTGAATGGGATTTGTTTTCACTGATTGTGAGGTTTTCGTAGTCAGTGACTTGTTTAATAATAATAATAATGCCTTAAATATATAACGCTGACAAAAGTGGATTCAAGCTTGATGCTCTTGCTGTCTGCTCATTGTAGCCAATACTCTCAGACATGCGAGTGACTGGTGAAAGATTTCACATTGATGTTGGATTATATTTTCTCCATTTTGTGGATTACAAGGGATCTATTGATTGGTTCTCCAGCTGCTCCAGTATGCTTGAACCACTGCAAGCCTTGGACTCTCGTCTTTCACTGCCTTCACAACATCAAAACAAGTAAAAAGCTTTGATTCTAAATCACTTGTTTGCCGGTCGACTGTTTGTGGCATGTTCCCAAACATGTCATGACCATGCAATTATGTGGATGCGGTGGATCGATTGCATTGACGGATAGCTATGTGAGCCGTATCACAGCAATTGAGAGACTTGCACTGTTCTGTCATATAATGCACTTAACTGATGCTGGCGTACTTTGAGGCCGCCACCAGAGATGCTGTGACTTCGCGAGTGCAGAGGTGTCGAGCTGTTGATGTCACTCTCCACGGAGATGGCACATCGCTCTCCCCCTCTGGGGTGACTGCAAATTGTGCTGCGGAGGAGATGGCCGAGTTGCTTACCCGGGCTGCCAGAGAAATCCCTAGGCTGGACACATGGTTTGTGGGGTCCCTCTAGGATAATACTGCGAAGCCGCATCCGATCCAGGAAGTGCATCAGGAACTGACCCAAACTAAGGTTGTGAGGAAGTGAGATTGGTCAGTTTCCCCTCTCTCCCTCCTTTTGACTGCACGATAGCTAGGGGGAAGCAATTCCCTAGGTAGAGCAGGTGCTGGCGGTGCACTTATGGCTGGGTTACCTTTCCGCTTGGCGTGAACAGCCAGGGCCTCCATCTCAACAGCTAAGCTTGTCGTTGGACCTGACTTTGAGGGCTTACGCTGCTGCGGGTCAAGCTGCTGCTTCCCTGCATGCCATTGCAGCCTTTTAGGTGTTCAAGGCCCGGCCAGGCCTGAAATTTCTTCAGGACAATGACTCCTGACACACAATCTATTAATCCATCCAGAGGATTTGTTCGCTACAAGTGATCTGAAGGATGCTTGCTTCACGTGAGTATACTCCCTCGGCACAGACCCCCTTGGTTAGCCTCGAAGGTCAAATGTATCAGTACTACATCCTCCCCTCGGCTTATCTCTGTCTCCTCGCACCTTCACAAGGTGACTGAGGTAGCTTAGCCCCGTTATATGGGAGGGGTTTGGGTCCTGGTGTACTGTACGACTGGCTGATACTGGCCCGGCTGAAGTCTCAGTTGAATCGTCACAGAGACAGGGTCTTGTTACCTCAGCTGTAGGGGATTCGGATCAACCCAGAAGGAGCCATCTGAACCCCGGCCTGAGCATATCCTTCTGGGTATGGAGCTAAACTCGTTGAACATGAGAGCACGCTTCCCTGGAAAGCATGCCCTGAGCCTGCTGAAGGGAGCATGCAGAGTCTGCACAATGTTGGTGGTCCCTCTGAAGATCTCCAGAGGCTCCTGAGCATAGAGGTACCGTGTGAGCAGATTTTATGCTTATGAGACCACTCCGGCTTGACTCAAATTCTGAGGTTGCATGGTATTTAGGGCAACTGAAAGTGAATGTGACACCCTGCTACCGCCTCCGTCTCCATCTTTGGAAGGACATTTCTCCGTGCCGGTGTCCCCCTGGATGACCTGCCAGGAGCGTAGTAGTCGGAACAAGAAGCATGCAGTGTTCCTAGCAGTAAAGCACTTCAGGAGAATGCTGCAGGGACATCATGTGTTGATCAGGAAGGACAACACAGCGGCAGTGACTTATGTCAATTGAAAAAGAGGGATACGCTCACCATGTTTATCAGCTCTGGCTCACAGACTGCTCCTCTGGAGTCAGCACTGGGTCCCTAGTTCCAGCCCATAATTCAGCCAGGTTGAACCATTTAGCAGATACACTGTCTTGGTGGTCAGGAGAATATCGGCTCCATCTCTAAGCAGTCCAGCAGATCTGGAAGTGCTTTGGTATAGCAAATGTAGACCTGTTCACCTCCCAAGAGAATGCTCAGAGAATGCTGGCTGTTCTACACTCTGTCCCAGGGATAGATGCGCTAGCACATTGCTGGCCTAGGAAGAAACGTCTATACGAGCCTCCTTGCACCCCTCCTGTGCACGATCAGGGAGGACAAGGCATGAGGTCCTAATGGTGGCACCTTACTGGCCTAATCGACATTGGTTCATAGAACTCTGCTCCCTTGAGACAGTCTCTCCCTGGCCAGTTTCCCTGCGGTCAATACCTTCTGACCCAGGGATGTGGGCACAAGCATCCACATCCAGACCTCTGGAATTCCAGGTCTGGCACCTTAGGCACAAAGAACCCCAGGTTATACCACATCCATAGTCCTAACACTGTGTCTTGTCAAAGCTTGTTATTCTTGCAAGTTCAATGACTGGTGTCACCCTTGCTGAGAAGACCTGAGCAGCTGCCCCATTGAACTCGTGCTAAACTTCTTACAAGAGCGTTGGATCGAGGTCTGTCTCCATCTACCATGAAGGTTATATCGCCACAATTCTGCCTGTCACTTTCTAATTGAATGTCACGAGTGACTTTCCAGGAGTCCGGCGACAACACAAGTTAACCTGGATATGTGCCCAAGGTTCCAACCATCCCCTTCAAAACTCAGGCAGTGAACCTCCAAGCTCTGCCCAGAGAGGAGGCAGGTAGCACCAATTCCTGATACCAATTTCCCAGGTTGAGCACTGAGAATCTATGTAGAAAGGATCCGCAACCTTAGAAGTACTGAGCATGCTGTCTCCAAACAGCCCATTGGCTAGTGGAGGCCATCGCTACCTCTTACAGGGTCTGAAGTCCCTACAGTTGAGAGCCCACTCTATTATGGGTATTGCAGCCTCATGGGTGCTGGCAAGAGGTACTCCACTGGCAGAGACCTGCAAGGCTGCAGGATGGTCAACACCCAACACCTTCGCCAGGTACTATAACCTGAAGGTTGAATCCATCTCTTCAGCCATGCTTGAAAAGCTTTCGACCAAAAACAGCACACCAGGAACAAAGCACAGATAATGACTAATGTACCGCAAGGAACCGAAAATGGGAAAAAGCAGGAAAACAACTTTCTTGCTACTTCTCAAAACATTGCTAAGCCCCTATCATGCACTATTTACAGTTGAAATGAGAATTAGGTTGCCCCAAACCTAAATGTCCAAGCATCTGTACTTTTTCTGGTTAGATTCTGAAGTGCAGATCCATGAACGCTCTCCCGCCGTTATTACCGACGTTATTACCCACAATTCACTGTGCTCCCTAATCCCTAAAAAGGATGTAGATCATGACAAGTACCTTCTCTGGGCTTCAAGGGCTGTGGATTCAGGCTGAAGATTTGCTCGGTGTGGTTGAGAATGAACTCCACCACTGACTGCTGCACTCGTACTTCCTGAAAGGCTATATCTCCATTACATGAGGGCTCCTCCACCTCCTTTGACCTGAGTGACAGAAGAAAGGAACACTTTGATCGGTGGTTCAAATGCTCACAGCAATCGGTTAAGCAGGGCATCTTAAACAACAAACAACATCCAACAATCTTAAACTAATACTGCCAAATCCTAGACAGATCTTTAAATGTTTTGAAATGTATCTGTTTACAGCATTGCTAAAAGCAAAATAGCACATAGTACATATAACTTACTTTATCTAAAATAATAAAAAAAATAATAATATCTGAACCTTGCTTTTATTTCACATTTCTGGTTAAAATCTTGAATCACATTTGATGTTTTAAGAACTTCCTGAAGTTCAATCAGAGACGTACTTTGTATATTTGATTACGATCCATTAATTTCTTTCACACTGCCTCTATAAACTGGATTTCAGAATTCAGAATAGGTAATTTTAAAATGTACAAGTAAAAACTACACACAGTAAAATAGGCTGGTTCAGATGGTGATCATGATCACTTTATTTTTACTAGTGGAATTGTGGATTTATAAATCCAGACAATATGTAATTAGTTCAAAAAAACAAAAAAATCGAAACTCACCTAAGAAGATTTGGAGCCCACACCAGGGCAAGATTACGAGTGTGCATGTTGGTTTGATGACTGAGGGTGGCTAAATAAGCTAAATGTTTGGTGAGGTATTCCAGAGTTCTGTGGAAATACAACAAAGCAGCCATGAAACCATGCATCAGTATTAAATGTAATTAAACAATACTTGCTGAAAGGTCAGTTCATTTTCTTGTTATCAAATAGAAAATCGCAAGATTCACAGGGACAGAAATGAATACAGATTTATATGTTTTACAGATATTGTACTCAGTGAAGTGAGAAAAAAATGTCAAAAGAAAGCTAGTTTAGGGTGTACAGACTTTTATTAGCTGGTCTGCAGTATTCATTTATTCATTGTTAGATTTAGAATGGTCTTATTGGTGATTTATTCTCAATACTATCCTTCTTCATTACACACAGTAGTATTTGAGATTTTAGATATTCCTGTTTTTAAGTGATTTTGTGTACAAAATCATATTCATACTTCATTCATCTTCATTCCTCGGGGTCGCCACAGCGGAATGAACCGCCAACCGCAGCGGATGCCCTTCCCGCCGAAACCCATCGCTGGGAAACATTCAGACACACATTCACACTTTTAACACTATGGAAACCCACGCGATCACGGGGAGAACATGCAAACTCCACACAGAAATGCCACTTGTCCCAGCCGAGCCTAGAACCAGCGACCTTCTTGCTGTGAGACGACCCACTGCAACCCACTGCGCCACCGTGACGCTTATAGGGATCATACTGAAACTTATAATCTATTAAAACATATATTATGTACCTTTGAACATGGCCATTTTAACATGGTAGATGGAGGCACCACTTGAAGATAAATTAAATATATAATTTTATTGTGTATTGAACAGAAATCTAGTCATTATAGTAAAACACAGCACAATACTTTAGCCTTCCTTTTGAATTAATTTAATTGTCATAACAAAAAAAAGTCAAATGTTCTGAGAGCTTGATCAATATTTTAAAAGAGATACTTATTGGATATTTTTGTGAAATATCTACAATGTTTATAATGTAAATATTTATATTATTAGACTAATGTATGATGCATTCACAGCTTCTTTTCCCTGTAAGGTCATAATACCTAATAACATAATATTTGGATGATTTTCCTAATAATCAATAGGTGTGGTTATAACCCTGGATATACTGTTATAGAAACTTTTCCCATTTATCCTAGTCCCCTAGGAAATAATTTTTTCCAACGTAATATCCAGGGGTGAAACAATACTTTGCAGTGCTTTACACCCAGAGGTGGGTAGTAACTAAGTATATGTACTTGAGCACATTTTTTAAGTAAACTAGTACTTTTTGAGTACTTTTACTCAAGTAAATGTTTTGTGAAACACTTTTAGTTTTGCTTACATTTTACATCTTAGTTACATTTTAGCTGCATTTTCCATCACTAATATGTTGAGATGTTAAAGAGGCTAATGCATGAGAGTTTGTAATAGTAATAGTCTTCCGTCATAATACTTTTAATTGCTGATCAGGAGCCAAGTCTCTGCAGCTGCCAGAGCTTGTTATCTCCCAATCAGTCTCCCTTTATAATGGCTTCTTTTGCTTTAGTTATGTTTACAGCACTAATCTAAGTCACCCTCTGTTTCCTGTGAGTTATTTGTTTGTTTTGTTGCTGTTTTGTTTCGTTTTACAAAGTAGTTTACTTAATGTAAGTTTTCCCACTCTTGGGTAATTTCTGTTCAATTTATTTTAAGTTTTGAAAATAAAATTATTGTCTTGTCTTGGCTGCTGTGCATAATGATACACCTAATCCTGACACATTCATAACATTTGCAAATGTAAATTACACTTGCGTATGAATGTAATCTATCAGTGAAAGCAACAAGGATTTCACTGCACCATTGATCTAGCCAACACAAGCCACCTCAGGCTGACCCGAAAAGTCAATAACTAGGCTTCCATTGAATTAACATGTAAACTGCTCGCAAACCAGGTGACATCCATTCTTTGTGTGAACACGCAGTTATTGACTGTACACATCCGAGTAATGTAGATATATTTCAGATAAGATCAACTTTACCGGAAGTGTGAAACGGGCAATTCTTTGACTGCACTCCTGATGCTCTGGAGCTGCTCCTGCTGCTCTTTAATTGACATGGCATCCTTCAGATGAAAAGAAATGAATGAGCATCAATCTTTCAAGGTGCACTCCATGGAAAAAAATCCAACTAATTTAAGTCTGTGGACAATTTTTTTATAAAGCGTAATTCAGTCAACGAAATTGAAGGTGTCTAGGTTTTTGTTGAATTCATATTTGTAATTCAATATAAGTGAGTTCACATTCTCAGCGGCTGTTGACTGGATTAAAAGCCAATTGTGTCAGAGTGATGAGCTGATTCAATTGAAAATGTTTGTTGAGTCAACGTTGGGAAGAAAAACATTCTAATGTCATTTCTGTGGAACATTTTGCTTAATACTTGAAAACGTTGAATCAAGTACATTTAGTTTATAGCGAACTCTTCTAACATCAATCAATTAATCAATCAAGTTTTTATACAGCGCTTCTATAGCAGTGGCTTTCAAAGCAGCTTCACAAAATCCTCATATGGATCAGGTAGCGTAAATAGAAGTTCCCTCTGTGAGGCAGGTGCTAGTCACCTCCCCAGCAAAAAGAATATCTCATCTCATCTCATCTCATCTTCTCCCGCTTATCCGGGGACGGGTTGCGGTGGCAGCAGCCTAAGCAACGATGCCCAGACTTCCCTCTCCACAGACACTTCTTCCAGCTCCCCGGGAGAGATCCCGAGGCATTCCCAGGCCAGCTGGGAGACATAGTTCCCCATGTCCTGGGTCTTACCGGGGCCTCCTCCCAGTGGGACGTGCCCGGAACACCTCCCTGGGAGGCGTCCAGGAGGCATCCGGAACAGATGCCCAAGCCACCTCAGCTGACTCCTCTCGACTCCGAGCTCCTCTCGACTCCTCTGACTCCTCTCTACTCCGAGCTCCCCCCGGATGACGGAGCTTCTCACCCTATCTCTAAGGGAGCGCCCAACCACCCGGAGGAGGAAACTCATTTCGGCTGCTTGTATCTGGGATCTTGACCCAGAGCTCATGACCATAGGTGAGAGTAGGGACGTAGATTGACCGGTAAATCGAGAGCTTCGCCTTTCGGCTCAGCTCACTTTTCACCACAACAGACTGATACAGCGACTGCATCACTGCAGATGCTGCACTGATCCATCTGTCGGATTGATTTTACAAACTTAATATCCATCGACAAACAGTTCACCTGACACCACTTGAAAAAACAAAACAAACATAGAAAAAAACAGAAACTAACAAATGAAAAACAAAGGTTAGAAAAATGTAACACTGACAACAAACAGGTGATCAGCATCAGCTGCAGGATGAGAGATAAATGATCTGGATAGGTTAGAGAGGCACATTAAACCACATTGTTTTTTTTTCATTAGTTTGTGTGTTTATAGTGCTCAGACACCACACCATATCCATTTAGACAAATACCAAGAGCGAATTATTTGAATGCTAGATTAAACAGATATGTTTTTAATTAAGTTTTGAACACTGTGAGCTTAGCTGAGTTCCAGACAACATCCGGGAGTCTATATGGGAACACTCTTATGTTATGTTGTTATGTATGTTATTTGGATCACAATGAAAAAGTCTTTCTTTGTTCTTGGGATTTTTACAGAGACTTACAGTGAACTTCTTGTAGAGCTGGTAGGTGAGAAGAGGATTGGGAAGCTCTCTGAAGTACAGCTTGCACAGCGATCCCACACAGTGAATGTCTTGCAGGTACACTTCGTTAGTGAGGCCAGGACAGAGCCCAGAGCAAAACTCTTGTCTGTAACTCACACAACACAGCAAAGTTTTCCAGTTCACTTTAAGCCACACTCGGGTTTGATCAGAGACTGATTAAAGCATTAGATCGTTTAAAATTCAGGATTTTAAAGAATCGTAACTTCCATGTATTGACGTATTGAAGGTTTTCACCTTTACGGAATGATCAATGTTTTTTTTTTCTGTAACACTAATAGTAGTAATGTTTTGTTACATGAAATTTTTACTTTATTAAAATAAATATTTAAAATTGTGTAATCAATTAGACTACTGCAGTATTAAAAAAAGTAATTTAATTACTAATAATCCATTGTTGCCCAATACAACATACAAGTAAGGTCAGGTAGTACTTTTATTCTCTTGATGCATGATGCATTTCTTTTAACCTGATTTCAGAATAACTCTCTAGTAACTCAT
The DNA here is from genome assembly GCA_900490495.1 of Danionella dracula. Lineage (NCBI taxonomy): Eukaryota > Metazoa > Chordata > Actinopteri > Cypriniformes > Danionidae > Danionella > Danionella dracula. The sequence goes on from UELW01000522.1 coordinate 14,140,117, forward strand.
TTTTCTAAACCCCTCCTTTAGGTGACTATCAGCAGTGTTGGCTAGTTAGACACAGTCTGTGTGATTAGATTACTGCAGGAAGCAAGGAAGAGGTCATTAACACATGATTTGAGCAGGACCCCTTAACAAACTAACCAGATTTCTTTTCTTTCACAGTACAAAATACAGCATCCTCACAGCATGATGTGACAATAATCAACTCGAGTGTAGTTATAACAGAGGAAATGTTTCATGCACACACATTTATATTTAAGCAATATCAAGATACAGGGATGCCTATCACATAATCATTTATTATTATTATTACACTCAAAGCTCTTAACATGTTGAGGAGACTGTCTTGAATCCACATTAATACCACAGCATTCAATGTTGATCTTGGCTCACCTGAGTTTCTGAATGTTGGATGTGATTCCTGAGAGTCTGTAAATGCCGTCAACAATCCCATGTTTCTCGATGAACTCTGCACATATTCTCAGAACGTGAGGAACTGGGGAAAAACAGGACAAAACAGTGTTAAGTAAAATGCTGTTCTTCAGTCAAGCAGATTCTTTATGAAAGTATTATAACAAAATAAAATGTGTTTTCCATAACAAACGCTGTTTGGAAGGTTTGAATCATTGAATACATCATTGAGTGCCAGAATTCTGCGAGGTGGGTCCCCACAAGCATATTAAAGGTGCCATATGATGTAATAATAACACATTTTATTTGAGAAACCTTTCATAACTCTCAAGTACACCCTACATACAAATGCATGCAGCAGTCAGTCTGTTCCGCAAGCTATAGCAGATAGTAATATGCATTATTTGACTATTAATGAGGGAAGCGAGATAAGGTGGTGCCAGGTTATTGAGTGTTTAAACTGGACTTTTCGGGACATTTTAGTATTTTCTTTTTCTGGGAGGTCAAAACCACTCGATGGTTGTAACCAACAATTGGCCAAAGCACTAACCAATCAGATGAAGTGCTGTTGCAGCTCATCTCAATGAAGAATTTGAGTGCTGACTGACCCTGAAGTGAACCGTAGTGGAACCACTTCGATAAAACAATAAAAAAGAAAGGGTTTTTGGATGTTCTTGACCAAAAGTGTTTTTGGCACAACAAAAGATGAATACATTCAATGGAAATGCAACTTGCACAACCCAGCAGGGGGTGTGATGGAAACATGGCAGTGGGAGGAATAGGGGGTGGACTGCTTTTTTAAGGAGATTCCAAGACAATGTTTATGATAAAAAAAAAGTTATTAAGAATGCAGTGATAGTCTAGAGGGGTCAAATGTTTGTTATGGTATGGCATAGTATGGCTCTTTTAACAAGCTAGTGAATTGGCAACAGGTATGCACACCGTACTCCCATGACTAAAAAAAACGTAATGGTTACCTTTGTAACCCCCCGTTCCCCGAATAGGGAAAGGAAACTTATATTAGTGACGACTATGGGAAGCTCCGCTAGGGGCACTCTACTCATTCCACACTGTTTCAAAATGCCAATCAGCGAACGCGTTGATGTTCACGTGATCACGCCGTCCCGCATAAACCGGACACGAGCATGACACTTTCTGTTGTGATGCTGGAGTAGTACTCACCCCGTAGGCAACCAGACTTACTCATGGGTAAGGTTGTGGCTGGGGGACATATGTCTCTGTTCCCTATTCGGGGAACGGGGGTTATGAAAGTAACCTTTACGTTCTCCATCAGTTGGTCACTATGACTTATGACTTATGAATATGGGAACACCCTGCAAAACGCCACAACCTAGGTCCTTCTGCATAGGCCGACTGCCAGGCAAGCCAGGTACATCAGTAGTCCGGCATCGAACGGGGCATCCTCCGCCCTGGCCTTAAATATAGACTTAATTTTTAATGGGTAATCAGCAATTTTCTCTAATGCCGACTCATACCAGAGGAAGGAGCATCGATCCCATAGCTGTAGGGAGACGCGTGGAGGCTGTACGCGCCACCTCGAAGGCTGGACTTAGAACTTCCGTCAGTTTAATACACGCAAGGTTTCATTGAGGGACCTACGGAAATATGCCTTGAACCACTAGGGAAAGGTCTTTCAGAGGGAAGATAGCATAGATGGAACTAGCCAGAGTAATAGTTTTCGAGAGTTAGCCTTTCAGGGAACTGTTTGGCCCTTCTGTGCCCGGGGTCATAAAAGATTCAGCCGGTAGTCCCCCATAGAGGGCACACACATGGAGAGAACGGAGGAATACTCCACTTACTCTACTACACCTGTTAGGGCGAGAGGAGCCAAAAAGCTGGAGATTATCTCCAGGGGCAAAAATAGCGCACGTATCACTAAGAATGGCGCAACCCAAGCTGGACACCCCTTCGTAGCTCTCAGACAATGCTACCACCACTTAACACGGCTGAAGAGACGGATTCAACGCTCAGGGTATAGTACCTTGTGAAGGTGATCACCTTTGTGAAGGTGCGAGGGGACAGAGACAAGCCGAAGGGCAGGACGCAGTACTGATACACTCGTCCTCCGAGGCCAAACCGAAGAAAGAGTCTGTGCCGAGGGAGTATACTCATGTGAATATATGCATCCTTCAGATCTATTGTGGCGAACCAATCTCCTGGACGGACTGAGATGACCGTGCGTCTCACAGGACTGCTCCTCTGTCGACTCCTTGTAGCCACTCTTGGCCAACGTTCTTGACCTGGAGGCTGACGATCAGGGGAGGAATGAGGAGGTTTTCTCCGGCGTCGAGCAAGCGGTGGGGGCGCCGACTTCGAAGGGGACCTGCCACTTCTCTTCCTACGCGTCATGAATTCTCCCAGACTCTCCGCCTGCTTCCTGATTGTAGAGACCCGCTCCTTAAGGTCATCTACGGCGACGCCAAAGAGGTCATCTGGGACCACGACTTACGTTGAGGAAACACCTCCGGTCTTGAGGGAGCATGTCAGGCTGAGTCAACCAAAGATGGCGGCTGTGGACTACTTCCATAGACATCGTGTGGCCGAGCGATCTAGCTGCAACTTTTGTCACCTTGAGCACAAAGTCGGTAGCCGCCCTCAGATTCTCTGTAAGACCTGGGCCATAACTCCTCTCCTGCATCTCTTTCAGGGTCTTGGCTTGGAACACCAGAAAGGCTGCCATGGCATGCAATTTCTCTGGCAGCCCCTCGCCTTAAGTGCGCTGCCGGACAGAACTGTGCAATCCACATATTCTGATCCCTCAACCGCTGCCTCAGTATGTCTACCCCCAAGACAACCGGAGGCAATGATCGTGGCCATCAGTCAATGAAATCGATCCACTGCATGGAAAAACCTCGCTGGTTGCCGTTCAAATCACCAGATCTCCAAAAACCCACACATGGTAATATTCCAACTGTTTTGTGGTGTCTTTCACTAGCCGCTTGCATGTCAGAGTATGGCTCCAGAGGAAAAACAGAAAGAGTGTTATGCTCGTGTCCGGTTTATGTGGGACGGCGTGATCACGTGACCATCAGCCCGTTCGCTGATTGGAATTTTTAAACAGTGTGGAATGAGTAGAGCGTCCCTAGCGGAGCTTCCCGTAGTTGTCACCGACATAAGTTGTAGTGACCAACTGATGGGGAACACCTTCTCCCCTTCACCACAATTATTCAAGGAAATGCAGAGACAACACACTTAAAAGTTAATTTTTCTCATCTCTAGGCAGTGTTTCATCTAGACTAGTGTGCTTTTACACCGTCCTTGCTTCTTCCTGTCTGGCGGCTCATTGTTAGGAAGGTGGACCAGGGCAGGAAGTTAAAAATGGTTTGTTTGTTTCAGAGGAAGCTTGACCCACCCAGGCCTTGCAGCTGCTATTACTTATGACACTTCCTCTGATTCTAAGCAGCCCCTGGAAAGCTCCCACCCAAACCTCATCACTTCACCTACAGCCATGTCATTCTTAAGCTTTAAATGCCAGGTTTGTGTTGAGGACACTAAAGAATCTAAACCATTCATTACACATTTAGTTTTATCAATAACGTGTTTGGAGATAAGCATGATAAAACAGGTGTGTTCATTCTGTCTGTGAAAATGCAGGCAGGGACTGCTGGTGACTGATGGCTGAGTCGCTCAATAACTCAGCTGTCGTACTATTTAATGCACATTTGTTTTATGCTTAAGTATAAAATTATATAATATGTTTTTAAAAATAAAAAAAAAACTTCTCAGTGTTGGGGAGAAAGTGACATATTTACCAATTTACCAATATACCAATTTCACAGTTGAAAATTGTTTAGATCATATTTAAACTTTCTTTTAAGTGTAGCCACATGTAACAATTATAAAAATCTTTGAACTTTTAAAACAGTTTTTCTTTAGTCAAGTGTTTTAGTGCTATTAAGCAGGTTATATAGAGCATTTTTAAATGAGTTGTAAACAAGAACTGTAGCGCACACAATATAATTAATCACAAACTCTGCTTTGAATGCTCTCAGCGTGCAGAGTATGCACCACAGAGGACCTCTTTCTACAAATCAAGAATCAATTCAATTCAATTCAAATCAAATCCATTTGCAAAAGATGAATTCATAAGTAGATTTAAAGAACAATTTGATAAGATACTTTTTACAGGGTTTGTAAAATGTGCAGTAATTAAGATGAGCTCACATTTTATCTCTATCTGACAGATTGATGTAATTGATCATTGAGATTTTTTTTCCTTGCATTAAAAAAATAGCTGCTAGAACCCTACTAAGAAAATTAATTTAAATTGACTTTAAAAATGGTAAATAAAGTATTTACTTGTGATACGTAAATGTAAAAATTAGTTTTGTTGGAAACACCTGTGAAATGGGTTTTCAATCGAGAAATCTTCACAATCTGAAGAGGATTAAACATGCAAATGTTTTGAGGACAAAACAAGCTTTTTAAGTCCAAAAAAATACATAAATTCATAAAAAAAAAATTTTAAACAAAAGGCTACATGCATTAAATCTCTTAGATCCAATGTAATACTGAATGAATGCAGATCTGTAGATGCATGTGGATTTGTAAGCCTGTACTGCTGGTTTGCAGATGTGTGTGTGATATAGTGCATTTAATCTGGTTTACTATAACTAGTGATCGGAGGAAATGTTTGACTTGATACTTTCTTAAAACGAACAAAGAAGAAAAGACAGGTTTCACCCTGGCTGTTGGTAATTAACTTAATTTAGCTAGATATTCATGTTTTAATGTTATTATAAAATATGCTATTATTGTATTCAGTTTAATATCTTGTTTATACCCGTGTTTTCCAAAATGTTGACATTAGTTTATTGTTGTCCTTGCATATGTTGATTGTTGTCCTCTTATCCAATTACTTTTCCAGCATTTTGTGTCTGTTAACAGATTTTCCCGTCTGACCTCTCCTCATCTCCTGTGTTGCCTGTTAAAAACACTGACCTGCTGTGCTCACTTTGGATCAGTAACCAGAACCAGAAATTTCCCAAATTTGTCCTCGCCTTTAAAAGGGTATCCTTTTTGATGTGATGAAAAGTATGTCAAGAAATTTAGACTCATGCAAGCCGGGTTGTGATTTTAAAAATAAACATTAGGTTGCTGACAAAATGCTTTTCTAAAGATTTAAAATCAATTGTAGATTTTTCATATGTGCAAGTCAGTCCTTCAGGGACAAAGTAAACTGATGATACATAATCAGCAGGGGCTCTCAGAATAGGAACAATGCACTGGTGTGTCTTGTCCAGACACGAAAAGTTATTTTGGAAAGTTTAATTAAAGAATTGTGCATTTTTTAAAAAGGTGGGCACAGTAAAAAACATACCATTAAAATAATATAAATGGAAGGTGATGCCTATGAAAGTAACCAGTGTGCCAGATATGGAGTGACCAATTCCCAGAATTTGGGCTCTACATTTAACCCATTCCAGTGTACACACACACACAAAGCACTGATCAAACACACCTTGAACACACACTCGGAGCAGTGGGCAGCTATGGATGTGGCACCCGGGGAGCAGTCGGGAAACTGGTGCCTTGCTCGAGGATACCTCAGCTGTGGTTGTTTAAGATAGGAGAGCAAGTGTTTCATCACTCACACCACCTTCAATGTCTGTGGATCTGAGGATCGAACCAGCAACCTTCCGATCACAAGTCGATTTCCTTATCCACCAGACCACTACTGACTTACTGGTTTAACCTAAGTCCCTAATGGAATGGGGGGCAGAATAATTGTGGAGCATATAAGTGGAAGAATGGGAAAGCTGGACGCGATACAAGGGGGACCGCACCACTGCACAATGGCTGAGTGGTAATGAGGAAGCATGAGGAGAATGTCCGTTCAAACATGTCCAACTACCTGCTGATACTATAGAAAAGAACCAGATGGAGCCTCAAAGGTAATGGCACATTCAAAGGGGGGAAAAAATTAATAACAGCAGACTTTAGTCTAGCTAACAATAGCTGCAGATTGCATCACGTAAAGGAGGAGTTTTGTATGAATTGTCTATGATGATTTTGTATGAGTTTTCTATGACAGCCATTTTGGAATAATTGAAAAGTCAGGTAGAAAAAATGCATATTAAATCAAAATGATAGGGTTTTATTTTACCTTTCATTGATGTTATCATGTTGTTTGAGACACCAAACACAAAAAAAACAACAATTCAGAACCAAAATACTGCCTCTTTAATAAAGATAAAAGCGAAGTTATTCCAAGTGCATTCAAGACTATGTCTTACCAATCTTTCACTTTAGATGAACAAAATTGTTCTGACTTACTAACGAATAACTGACAAATGAGCCTAAAACTGAATGTTGTTTGAGCACAGAAAGCTGCTTGGGTTCAACAAAACGTGATCGGATAATCAAGACATGTGAGCGGAGATCTGAAACAAAAAAGTGTTTCATGGCTTCAAATAAACCTGTATGAATCACACAAATCTGTCAAAGTAACATAACACTGTTTCCAGATCAGTTTTGAGTTAAAGTACAATAACAAAAATGTGTAAGAACTCTGGACCAGCATCATATGAAACAGCCAGATATGCTAAATTAAAAACACCTAATGAAACAAGGAATGAATGATTGATTGATTTCCTAATCATTTTCATAGGGCCTGCATCAGGATGCATCTCTCTTAATACAGTACATTATATTGTACTAAGTTAAAAGTACAGTGTTAGTGTAAGTGTAAAAGGCTTTTATGTTATGTTTATTAGTATGTGTCATTTTCCTACTTAATGGTATCATTATGGCATGAGAGATGGTGGTGTTACAAACTAGCCATTGTCAAAATGCTATTTCAAAGTTGGACAACCCTCAGGGGCTCCAGTATTCGCTTGGTTTGCCTGTTGAAAAGCTTCTGTGTGTTTAAGGCCCTGTCCACACGTACACGGTTATTTTGTAACTGTATGTAACTGTATTCTTTTAACGTGGTTACAGGGTGCGACCACACATAACCGAAGCAGCATTTTCTCTGTAACCGTGTTAGTTTGAAAACGCTACTGAATCGTTTCCATGCGGACAGGATAACCGCGCAAATTCTAGTTCATACAGTGTATGAAGGAGTTATATGAGCTCTTTATCTGACGCAGCAGCATTTTCTCAACGCTCCATATGGATAATGGAGACAGAGCAGATATTCTAAGATGTACAGAACTAAACAAGCACACAGCATTGAATACTGTGTTTTCTGCAACGTTTTTGAGTGTTTTACCCGGTTTCGTGTGAATGCAGTTTTTTTGTACCTGTGTAGATTTTTTTGTAAACGGGGTAAAGAAATTTTGTTATGTGAAAAAACATAACCAATATAAAATGATTACCGATAATCATTTATCTACCGACAACTACTTAGGAGGGACAACAGAATTGTCAGGCCGCGGTGGCCAAGTGAAGAATGTGGACCTTACTTACGTGATCGTTTTTTTTTTAATAGTTTATTAAAGAAGCAAATAACAAGCCCATTTAAAATAGGGCAAACAAAGAAAAACCCACGAGGGGAGAAACAATACACAATATACAAACTAAAGACTGGATAAAATAGAAAGACTAAATAACAGCAAGAAAGCAACTACAAGTAACTTACAATCACGAACAGCACAACAGGGACAAAGTACATACAAAGAGTAATGTACCACAAGGAACAGAAAACTGAGAGAAGCTTATGAAGGTAAACCAATCAAACATAACGAGAGAAAACCCAGGCATAATAACTAAAAACTTTAACTAGAAAACAAGAACAGTGGGGAAACCTAGAAAAACAACAACACATGTGCTTCAAACATATGCAAAACAAATCAAAGATGGCCACTGTCAGTTATATGACCTGAGCCAGGCGGTTGGAGGTGGCAAAGGAAAACAGAAAAAACAAAGAGCGAAACAAAGAACTGAAAACAAGGTAAGCGTTAAGGTTTAGCATTTGAAGGTCTTTTCACAAATACGTAATTAAATTAAAGATTTTGTCCTATTTACCAGGAAAATGTATGCAATACTTAACACATGCTTTGTATGAAGTTGAAACGATTGTCACTAAACAATTTTCTTTTTTAATCACAATTTGAGAAACCTCTTTTCAGGAGTTAACACCTCCTTTTCAGGGTTAGTTAATTAGTTAGTTAGATAACGAAATATAATGGATAATATAATTTGGTAAAGAAACTATAATTTCATTTGTACTTTTTGATGCAAGAAGCTATACTATTAAATGTTATATTATTTAGAAAGTAGTACAGGAGATCTTATTTAGTCGTTGACAGTAACTTACATTTTGCAGTAGTTAGTTATAATATAAAACTGTTATAATGCAACGCTTCAAGGAAATCAATGAGTGTTAGGCCTAAACAAGAATTCTTGTAAAAATGCTGCAGTGATTTTGATGTTGCAGCTACTAGTAAAAGGTAAAAACAAAACAGATTCAAATGTTTAATAGTAGTTGTAGGATTTGACCAATTGCAATATTTTTAATTCATTGCCTGAATTCGGCTTGTCTGAAAGGACCTGTAAACTACAATATGAAAAGTTTCAGATGATTTGTAAAGCCAGTAAATTCCAAGTTAAACTATTAAAATTCCAGTTAGCAACATGCAACTTCCTTGACAATAAAGTCATGTGATCTCTGCACAGTTGTGTTCTTGGTCCCACCCTGCAGGTCACATCATAATGGTTCCTCTTTTTGTAAACCAGAGATCTATTGATAAAGCACATCTTAATTTGCAATCAATAGGACATTTATACCCCAAATGATTATAAAATTAGGATTATCTTGTTATAATTGATCGGATCTGAAGGAATATTCATAAAAGCTTTATTAGTACCCAAACTGGGAAATGATAACAGGACATTTTTGCCACTTTAAACAGTTGCATCCAAGAGCAAAATAAACTGATGTTCTGTTTGGAGCAAAGGAGTAGAAGAAAAAGAGAAAAAACTGGGTGTTGGTTTATTACACGTAGCTAATGTTTACGCAGAGGCCCAGGCTGGAGAAGGATTGAAATAAAGTAAACTTCTTATGACTGTCAGGGCTTCAGAGGGAAAGCCATTATGAATGGCGAGAGGAGGAGTGAGTAAGGAAAAGAGGAATTTACCATCTTGTCCCGAACTCTGCAGATGTTCAGTCAGGTCACAGCCGAATACATTTTCACTTCCTTTCCTTTTGGACTTCAGCTTGGCAGTCTTGTTCTTCATCCGGCTGAGGTAAAGGATCAAATTGAGAGAAACTGCACCCTAAAGTTAACCATTGGTCCCACAGTATACGGAATGTGAAGAGAAAATGTGATAAGTAAAAAAAACAAACAAAAAAAAAAACAGGAAATCCAGTCGAACAAAGGAATTGCCCGTTCACATCTTGACTGAAGCTGTGAGGAGTTGATGCGGGAGAAAATCATGGAACAGGGTTGACGCCCAATGTCACTTCATCCTCTGGGTCTCTCCTCCCTCCAGTCCCTGGGGTGAAGAGTGTGTGGAGAAAAGAAGCAAAAAAAGACGTCCAAACAGTTCTGTTTATCCTAGAGTCAGTGGAGAAAAAAAATTTCCCCAGGAGGAAAGAAACTAAATAAAACTAATGAATTCACAATGCTCTGACCAAAAATTGCTAGAAATTTACTACATCATCGAGAAACTGATGAGAAATAAGTGCCACAGTTCAAGTCTTTTCAGAAAAGACTGACAGATGTTAATGTGAAGTTATGTTCCAAAACGGCAACTGATTTCTCAAGTCTGTACAGAATCTTACTCCAGAAAAAAATGATAGATTGTGAAATGAAATGTCTCTTGTCCAGGAGTCTGCAATGAAACAAAAATCGCTTTTGAAAAGCAGCAAACTTGAACCAAATGTTGTTTTAATAAAAGTGACCCTTTTCCAAAAAACTCCAAAAAAGAGAAAAGAAGAATGTTTTCCAAAAGCTGTCCCTTCTGAGTCTCTATAAAAACAGAGAACAATCCAGATGTTTTTCCAAATGTGTTGCGAAACAATGGGGAAACATTACTATTCCTCCAAGTAATGGTAAAAAAAACAAAGATCTCTCTAGTTTTTATCTTCCAAGAGTCTGTGGAGAAACAGAAAAAAAACACATCCCACAAAGTTGCTTCTTCTCAAACAGACAGTTTTGCTGAATAAAAAAATGATGTCAAAGAATCAGTCCTCGCTCAAAAGACAAGAAGTCAAGATCTGATTATTGTCCAGACTAAGACTGGTAAGGCCAGCTTCTTGTCCATCACAGAATGTGCTTCTATCTTCGCTTCTTCTAACTCAACCCTCTCAGCCAACACTATATTTATGCAGCTCAGCAGATTATAGTTGATCCCGCTTTGAAATGTCAAAAGTTATTTTTTCACAGGATTGGAGGAGGAATAAGGGCAGAGGAAAGAGGGGAGGGGTAGAAACAACCGCCTGCTTTTTCTCCAACGCTATGGTCATAGCTGAATCCTTCACTTAAAAACAGCCCCCACCCCTTAACATCCTCCCCTCCCTCCAACAGGAAACCTGCTCTCTGGCTTCCTGAATGCTTCCAGAATACACAATTTCCTGTGAAGGAAACCTTGTTGGGAAAATAAATACTGCCAGAGAGAGCGAGAGAGAAGGGGAGAGAGAGAGCAAGAGAGAGAGAGAAGGGGAGAGGGAGAGAGATAGAGAGAGAAGTGGGGAGGGAGAGAGAAGGTTGCAAGAGGAAGCGTGAGATAGAGAAAAAGCGAGAGAAAGGGAGATATATATATAGAGAGAGAGAGCAAGAAAGAGGGGGTGAGGGAGAGAGAGAGAGAGCGAGAGAGAAAGAGAGAAATGTGATGAAAGTAAAAAAAAGTCACGGTGGGAAACACGAGGTTCTGTTTATCCATGGTTTGTTAAAGTGTTCAGGCTCTCTGTAGATTTTAGCCTCAGAAGATGGCTTTTATTATTTTTTATTTTATTATTGACACATCTCACTGGTGTTTTTTAATCAATGAAATATATTCATGTATTCATTTCAAAAAGGCAAAAAAAGTTGACCACATCCTGACATGGGAAACATGGCTCTGATATCTTCTGTTAGATGAGCTAGGCAGAAGTTCAATTACAAAAGTGGGAATGTTGTTTTAGAGTGTGTTTTTTGTTTGTGAATAAATAAAATAGGGAAATACAAAGCAAACCATGCCAATTTAGTGAAAAAGTACTGTGAACTGAGCTAATTTCACCTCTAAACATCTGAGGGTCAGACCCGCTCAGTACCATTTATGATGCAATTGCACATTCTCTTTCCAATCTTGTTGAGTAGAAGGTTCAATTTGGGAGCTTTATTGAGTGGATGGGGATTGACTAATACATGGCACACAGCATATGTTTGCACATTGCATGTTCAATCTCTTCAACACTCCTGTGAAGACGATCTTTTTAATTTTTTCCATTTTTAAAAATACTCGGTTAGGCTTTATCACTCCAAGATGTGGACGTTTTCACTCCATTTTATACCTTTAGGTTCTCAATCTGCCTTTGTGGATCAATGTCTGATTTGTTTAAGTTCCTTGTGCTATCTCTAGTCTAAGGTTCTGTTCACACCAAGTGCGAATATCATGGCAAGCTTGAGGGACTCAATACATAAACGAGATATCTATAAATGAACAAACACCACAGTTTGAAGCAGCCCATCAGGCCTGCACTGCAAAATTTCTTCAATTTCAACTCTTCTGGGGTAAAAACCACTAAATGCTTGAATGGTATAAAACTAGTTCACTCTTACAACTGATAATTGTGCAAAGCACAAGCAATGGAAAAGCGCTCTAGGTAAGTAAGGGTCCAGGAGTACAAGTGAGCAATCTTAAGCCAGGAAGATCCTCTCAGGAGAATGGAGGTAGGAAGGTGGGCTAGCTTAAACTTGCGCAGACATAATAATCACGATAATTTAACTGTATTATATAGTTTTATGTTCGTTAAGGCCCAAAACGCGATCAAAATTCTATTAATTGTACAGCCCTACAGCAGAGGTTTAATTTTCACTTTCATCTCAAATGATGAAAAAGATTGGATCCGTCCGAGACAATCCTTCAGAACATATTGACTTTGTTGCCAAACACTCAACAGATTAGAAATTGGTTAACATGCATTAATCTGATATTAAATGTAAGTACACATATATGTAATACTATAATTATTTTCTGATACGTTTCCCTCGAAGGATCACTAATGTTTCACACAAAACAGAGGAAATTCTTTGGAATGGGAAACAAATGCGTTATAACATTGATGAAAGCAGTCTGAGCTGGAAAACAGACAGCTTTTGTCCCAAGGCTGCTCCTTCCTGTAGAGGAAACTGCATCATGTGACCGAATCCAGAATGGCCAAACTCAATTGTGCCACTGTCTCTGTCTATGACGCCACAGAGTTAAAACTGCCTTCTTTTCTGTAGATCACACAAAAACTTCTGCGGAAAACTTGTAAATTTGAAAATGTTGTAATAAATATATAAAAGGAAGTGTAGTTTATAGAATTGTTAGGGATTGCGTAAACAAACATCTACTAGAATAGACAAACAAAACAATTTTCTGTTGAAGGGATGAACTGTAGATGGTGTTGACACTGGAGACGATGATAATGATGAGCTCACATAGACCAATACCAACTGGGGATCACAACTATTGGGGACAGTGAGTGGTGGGAAGAGTTTTTTCACAAGTGTCCATGTAGATGTCACTGTTAATAAGAATGAACCTAAACCAATCATTAATCAGAGGCTGTCTCAAGAGTGAGGTTTCATGATTTATAGGTCATCTCCTGAAGCACAGAGTGTACTTAGCAATAGTAGCAGACAAGTGTGAGGACATCTTGAGGACAGCAAGACAGGGGTTAAAGGATGGCCCGGTGGCAAGAAGACCTAGAAATATCTTTTGGCTTAATTTCAGTTTTTAAAAACTATGAATCCTACTACCCATGCCTTTTAGGATTAATTTTAAATTTCTCCCGAGTTCCTGTGTGACCTGATCCATACTCACACTCCCCGCAGAGCTCTGAGACGGCAGATCAGAATCTGCTGCTGGTGTCACAAACCAGTCTAAACACAAAGAGGGATAAAGCCTTTTTTTGCAGACCCAAGGCTGTGGAACTCTTTTTTTCTCTCTCTCTCTCTCTCTCTCTCTACAGGAACTGAAGACACCTGCATCTGTGGACATTGTTTAAAAAAATTTCTAAAAAGACATTTTTACATAAAGGCATTGACTGTTGAACTATGCAATCCTCCTTTCAGCCACAAGAGGGTACCGTCTTACCTGGGAAATCATGGAGTAAATCCAAACAACAACATCCCACTTTTTATTTATTTATACCTTGAAAAACTTGTTCAGAAACAATATAGTACTCTTAAAACAATATAGTACTCTTAAACTAAGAATCAACAGTTTTCAAGAGTCAACAGATAAGTGCTAAACATGCATGCAAGGTTATAATCACTCAAGACTTTAAATTGCACATAACTAAATGAAAGATTTAGTGAAGTAAATCAAGATCATATATATTTGACCAACATTAAATGTGGTTTTGAAACCAGTGATACCTATCCAATAATATCTTATGTTTTTTATGATGAAACACAAATATAATGTTATTTGAATCAATTTGTTTATTTAAATAATTCACAAACAAACAAACACTGGATTCAGATATGAAACATTCTGAAAGAGTTAACATTTCCCATTTCCTTCACAAACTGAGATCAAAATACATTACATTTCAGATTATTAAATAAAAGAGTTCTTTTCACTCCCCGTATTTTCTTCTCCCATGATTTCAGCCATTAAAGGAATAAAATAATTAATTAGACTTTTTTTCACTATAAAATCCATCTGTTCACATAAATAAAATACTATCATCTCTGTGCAACAGATGATATAAAGCAAACGTCCAATGTACTCTCCTGATTTAAAAGCAAATAAAGATACAACCCAGCAATTTCCATTAAAATACTTATCTTAATCTTTTCTATGTTTACTTTTCCTAAAAACATTATCTTTTGTACTAAACTGGAGTAAGAATCACTGCTTCCCTAGGCTTTCTGAAAGAACTTCGAGTTGAGTCAGCATGTGATACATAAGATTAAAGTCCAAAAACAAATCCTCGAACCAACTCCAGTTTAACCCACTTGTTTTGATGGCCTATTAAAAAAACACTTTCTGACTTGAAAATGTATTTTTATCCAAAATTCAAGACTTTTTCATTTAAAGTGCAACGACTCTAACAATGCAATAATCCCTTTTAAACGTGGACATATTCACTTTTAAACATGTCATGGGGAAGATAACGACGAGCATAACCTACAGCAAACATCATTTAACAATCACCACCCTGATGTGTGCAAACAATAGAATGAATTTCACATTTGCAACTAACATTTCATTAAAATGAAGCGATTAAAACCCCAGTACTGGACCCAAACACAGTTAAGATATAAGCATGTATTACTTTTCAGATTTCAGAAGCATGTTTCTCTTAAAACATCATACGGAACATGCAGACCGCTCTCAAACAAAATACAAATAATTAAAGTCCCAGACTGATCAGTGAGCTCCAGCAATTTAGTTTTATCATCATTTACAGACATTTCATTGATTTAAAGTTGTTTATATAGTGAACATGACCTTAACACATAATATGATCCTGTAAACCCTGAAACTCTTGATTTCAGTTCTAGGTGATTATTGTAATACTTCTGTCTCTTTTTTATTGTTCAACTTCTCCAAAATGTCTTAATGTAGACAAAATGTGAGTGTCATGTTTTTAGAATAACTTCGCCACTGCACGAAGGCCAGATCTGTAGTGCAAGCAGGTTTTAGAGCGACAGGCACTGGTGAATGCCAGGATTCCAGTGGTTTCTTCACGTTCCTTGTCCACGAGCACTCGAGTAGTTTGAGTGTCGATAACTGACCTCAGTGAGCGTGTTCAGGCTTCCCGATGTCTGCTGTGATATTGATAAAGAGTGGCGCTTTATTTACAGACACGATGTTGTAAGAGCAAGAGTTCAAGCCATCTGTCTTCCATGTCTGATGAGTTCTGCGTAACAACTGCATCCTGGACGAGGTAGCAAAAACAAAAAAACATCTCTATTCACAGAATAAACCTCAAACTCACTTTATGAGGCGCTAAATGTATTTTATACTTTTATATGCACTTATCAGGTCTAAGACATACTTTTACAAATTAAGTTGTTTTTAATAGAGACCTCAGATGAAAATCAAAAGTTTCCATCTCTTTCAACAGAAATGGGCTTGTTGTGTGTGCAAATCATGGATTAAACAATTAAAATCCATCCAATGGTTTTATTTAATCCTATCTATCAAAGGAACTTTTAAGGACTGAGTGGAGAACTTTTATTTATGGGAGAAATGAACCAGCAGATTGTCCAAAATGTATGATTATTTGCTCAAGCCATTCTGCTCTTGACTGCTTTTGAACAGGGGTCAGAACAAAACAGGATCTGCAATGAACTTGAGACTGAAACTTGAGACTCTGTACCAAGTCTACGAGATTCAGGATCAACTTCAGAGCAAGTCAATATATTAGTTTAAAGGGGAAAAATAAATATCTACAGAAATAATATAATGATAACAATCTTAATAACATTGGTAAAAAATTATTCCACGTATTCCTCAAAAAGTTCAATATATATTTTTGCTTTTGATTATTATTATTATTATATCATTCTTGCATGCTTCCTCTGAAAACACAACAGACAGCAAAATACTCCTGCAGGGAGAGGCGAGGTGAACAGCATCATTTAGCACAGCGCCCAAAACAGCTCGTTTTTACCAGTAATTATTTTGTTGTAGTAAAATCATTAAGAAATATAAACTTAGATTGTTGCAGACCATGTATTTCTTTATAACCTAAAGAAACCCATCAACTCGTGTAAAATTGGCATATGAGGTCTCTTTTAAGAAGAACATGACTCTTGTCAGAATAAAAACAAGAACTACTAATTCATTATAACCCCAATTATCTGTAAAATCAAAGTATTTGATTATAATTAAATATTTGAATAATTGTTACATAAATACAGAGATTGAAAAACTTGCGTTTTATATGTGTTCTCATATTTTAATCATTATTTGGCAAGTGTGCTGCAGAAATAAAGAAAACAGAATAGGCCCCAGTATGAAACCATGTGGCATCCAAGAAAACAATAGAGCAGTGGTCAATAAAGTGATCTATCCATCACAAACTATCTCCCCATATGTAGAGCTATCCATAAGTTTGCAGGCCTCTTAGTACAGCTTTTCCTCTTATACATGGTAATCTCTTAAATTGTTTACGCTGAAACTAGTATTTTTTTACAGTGTATAAAGATGGTGGCTATGTGTGACAAAGGCGCTGACTAAATACAAAATATTGTCATTAATATTATTAGTGCCATGTGTACACACTTGAAAACAAGTGAAAAACATATTTACATTATATGAAATTTAAAGTGATAACATATATACTTAATAAACCAAGTCCATTTACAAACCCCCTCATCCATAATTGTATTATTTTCTGGTCAATTACTGAACTGACCTCTCTTTATTGACTTGATTCCCGCTGTCTCTGTTGTGAAAGACCATGGTATAGCGTGCCACTCCCGGCGATGGGCGCAGTATTGACATTTTCTGTAGCTGTACCCTGAAAAATATAATGCATGCTCATCATTTCTTCAAGAAACATCTTTAAAGAAAACAAACCGCTAAAAAGAGGTTGACGCTAGAGGGATCTCTTAAAGGGTGCAGGCTTAAAGCAAAGTCAGACAAGATAGAGGTGTAAACATGCACCAAAAATCTCTCTACTTAAAGAGTTTTATCACCTAAACAATGCAGCCAAATAAAAGTGCTGTGATGAGGCGACAGAAAACACTAAATGTACATGCGCCTGAGTCTGACAGCACACATTTCACAGAGACCTATTCCAATGTAAATGTAAGTTGAAATGTAATGGAATACAAAGGCAAGCACACTTCCTTTGTTTGTGTTATGTTTTGAATTCACCACGGTTTTCACAGAAAGGCTTTTAATGCTGCTTAAGAGGTTTTTTGTTTATTCCTTGTTAATGCACAGAATTAAGAACTCTTAAAATAATTGTGATAAATGTAGCTCAACAGTTGTGTTTGGGTACAAAATCTGTTTAAGACTGTAAAATCACATGTTGTCAACATGACTGTTTAAATTGTTTAACAATATATAGCTAGGTTATTTATCTGAAAAAAGTTTGTGTGTAATTTATTGACTCAACCACAAAATATATACTTACAGTTGTCCCCAAAATATTCACAATCACATACAAGAATAAGTAAATAATGTAAAACATTTTTTTACTAAAATTAAACTAAAATATAATTTGCCAGTTGCAGTGATACCGAACTAAAAAGAAAATATCGTATCAGTATATGAAAAATATATACATTTTATCGATTTTAATGCTGTGCATATCTTAAATGTGTAAAGGTAGGTTTACTTTGTGGCTGTTTCTTTTTATGAATGTGCTATTTGCCGAACAGGATCAGTTAATTTATAATATGTTTCTCATTTTCCTCCAAGCGTTCACTATCTGTAAAAAAAATAAAATCAAAGAGCGAAATATCAACTTTATGTTCTATTATTTTGTAAACATAAACCTTACTACAAAATACTTACTACAAATTCTTACTACGCCATCTGCTCCCTTCTGTCTGCTGTGCTGCCTACATGCGCTTCCAAGAAGCGAAAGCAAATGTCTACTTCAAGCATAACAACCGACTAATCAGCTAAAACAGGCTCACATTTCATTAATATTCTTAATGCATTGAACCACCTGTTTTTCCTGTACAGACGTTTATTATTTTCACGACTTGAAACATGCTTAGTCTGCGGGGCTAAAGCTAATTTCCTCCATCGCAGTACCTACACGGTGTTAATGTTAAACCCTGAATACATAAGTCAGTTGACATCTTTGCTCCACTATCGTACCATAAATTGTTATATAACAAAAGAAAGCTAACGTCAACGTATTACGGTTTCCCAACGTTTTCTTCCTCTGACAGGCTAAACCTAACAAACACACACAGGCCCCACTTGTGCTTTTTACGCTCTCTGTTCTTCAAGCAGATTTATAAAAAATAAATTCTGTTACAAACAGTGTTAGCCCCGTGTCGGTAATAACCTAACCTCCCAAAGTTTCATGCTACAACGAGCCATAAAACATGCAAAAAAATTCCGTGGCTCGAACACCAGCCAGGCATAAAAAAGAAAATTAAGATTACATTTTTTTATAATGATTTATTCAGTAATATGTTGCATACAATATGCTTTTCATTGAAAATAAATGGTCTTAATTCCAAACTAGTCCCTTGTTTGTTTTTTAATTATATGACTTAAGCTGTTACCTGTAAATTTAAATAATGTTTTTATTAAGTATCGGTATCGGCGAGTACTGAAATTCAAGTACTTGTACTCGTTTTCCAAAAAGTAGCGGTGCATCTCTATCAAATAGTAATACAAATATTAACAATCTAGTTTAACTTTGAGGAGTGTAATCCATCGTTTTAAAATTTTAAATTAGACAAAATACTTTACTCGTTACTACAACCTATACACAAATTTGACTCGTTCGGTTCAGCTTTCCTTGTGACTGAAGGTCCTGTTCAAAGCTGATCAATCCATAGAATGCTTTTTTAGCAATATTTTTGAATCTCTAAACAAATGTATCAATATTAAGATTTATATCAATAAATAAACTAAACACCTAGCTGATTTGGCTTTCAAAACCCACCTCTTCAACGTGCTATTAGTGTAGTTGATAGTTTAGTGCAGCAAAAAAACATATATCCTGTTTAATTAATAATCATAATAATAATAATAATAATAATAATAATAATAATAATCTAAACAATATTAATAAATAGATAAATATTACTCTACATAAATAAAATGGCATTACCACACTGTTCCTCACCACAATGCTAAGATCAGGAGTCATTCGAGTATCATTAAATCCAAATGAGCAGATATTGAGCTTCAGATCAGCCTCTTACAGGCCAAAAGTTCCAAGCTCAAGGAACAATGTGTGGCAATCTCCGCTCATAGCAGGTGGCTGTTGTTAACAAACCGGTGTACTATCGCCGCGATTTCACGGTCATGTTTAAAAATGCAGTTTCAATAAAAAATAGACAGCGAGACTGATCAAACACTCAAGCAAGATATTATGGTGAAAATAGCCTTTGAGATTTAAATACTCTGATTAAACACTCAATAAGAGAGACTTTAATGAGATATTATAGTGAAAACAGCCCGTGACATTTTACTACTCTGATTAAACACTCAGTAAGAAAGACTTTAGCAAGATATAGTGTACCCAGGTGGGTAATTTTCAAGAAACAAGAAGTTGTAAAAGAATTTAAACCTTTCTTCCATGCTGTAAAGTGTCAATTTATTTGTTACAGAGTATGGTTTTGATGTGCAGATCATGAAAACAAAAGATAAATAGTCGAAAACCTACATTTCACGAGAAACGGCAGGAGAAAATAATGGGCGTGGTTATAAGAATGGCGAAAATTATGCAAAATGATGCAGTTCATGTTGTGTGCATGCGCACAATGTCGCAGCAGTTAAAAATTACGGGTAGAGGAAACTGATGGAACACCTGCGGCTGTGATGGGCATTTGATCCTAAAGGGAAAAAGAGAAAAATAACTGAGGAGAACAGAGCATTCAATGTTTCTTGGATGGAATCATTTGCATTCATTGCCAATGCGGAAGGATTGCCTGAATGTTTTCTTGTTATTTGACAACTTCTCGCTACAGACAGGGAAATGTGGAAAGACATTTTTTAGGGAAGAGAAGTACGAATTTAGTAACAAAGTGGCTATTTTTATAAAGTGATTTCTTACTTTCGTCAGTTTATATTTGGATTGACACTTAGGTATATTATCAAATCAAACTTAAACTGTATTAATTTTATTTTATATACTTTATCTTTTCAAAAGGCTGCTGTTTTATTTTTATAAATGCCGGCTGCGTTTTATTGCACTGTTTTTTTGCCCAGATAAGCGGCACGTTATGCACGTTCCATTTTGACGTTTTTTGGAAGCCTCAACATAAAAACTACATAAAAAATCTGATTTCTTTATTGCATTTCTTTAATTTCATTAAAGCCATGAAACAAAATTAATTAATATTGTAATGAAGTTAAACTTTAGGTGACATCGTACAACAGAGTAGTCGCGTGGTGCGTCATTCTCTACATTTAATCATGAAGGCTCATTATGTATGTCATTTTTATAGTAGGCTAATATAGCTAATATAGATAAAAGCATGTGTTGCCTTCATTATAAGGCTTATACAAGGCTTTTGATTTTTGCGGCTCCAGACCTATTTGGTTTTTGTGTTTTTTGGTCAAAGATGGCACTTTCAACAATTTGGGTTGCCGACCCCTGCCTTAGAACATTATCTCAGACCTTTGCTATCGAAACAGTGTCCATACCACAAAACATAAAAAAAACTAATAGCACTAATAGGTGAACACCAATAACATTTGGTTATGTGGACTCATAAAGCTGTAATTATAAATGAAATAATCTTAGAACTTTTACCTTGGCATACTATAATTAACTGAAACCTGGTTCACTCCAAACGACTATTTTGGATTAAATGAAGTGACACACAGAAATAACTGTTATAATCATGAACCGTGCTCAACTGGTCGTGGTGGGGGTGTTGCCACGATACATAAAAATACTCCAATATATGTACTCCATATTATACCGTCAGTATTAAAACAAAAATGTGCATTTTAAGTAACATTAACTGTTGTCTACAGGCCACTAAAACACAATTCTAGCTTTCTTAAAGAATTTGCTGACTTTGTCGCAAATCTTTTACTTGAAGCATATAAAATACAGATTTTTGGAGACTTTAACATTCATATCGATGCCAAAAAAAGACTCGTTGGGTAACACAGACCTCCTAAATTCCTTTGGGTTAAGCAAAATGTGGTCGGAGAAACTCACTGGCTAAATCACACTCTAGATTTGGTTGTATCTCATCGCATTGACTTCAGTGACATTGTTATTTTGCCTCAAAGTGAGGACATCTCAGACCATCATCTTATATATTGTGCTATGCATACTGTAAACATAAGTAATAGCATTCAACACAAGCAACTAAGGAGAAATGTAAACCAAAATACTAAATAAGCATTCATAAGAAACCTACAAGATACTTGAAAAAAAAATCACCTTCAGTAGGACTAATATGCTCGCCATCACCCTAGACATTGTAGTTTCTAAATTAAATGTAGTTTTTAAATTAAAACAAGTCAGAGATAGACAGGCCACTCCATGGTCTGATGACGATACAAAGGTGCTAAAAAGACAAACCAGAAACTAACCAAAAAACTTGACAAACCAAAAGCTTTATTGGAAGTATTCAAAATTGCCTGTAAAGATAGCATGTCTAAATATAGACCATGATTAAAAACTACCATTAAAAACCAAAATAACTCTTTTTGAAACAACGGCTAATCTACTAAACAGTCAAACATCAATCTAAGCAGCTACACTAGCAATTCTAGCCATTACTCGCTGCTAAATTGTTCAAATATTGACCTGAAAGAATCACAGCTTCTAAATCACCTACATGCTCTCTCAATCCTGTAACAACAAAATAACAAAAATAGTTGCTACAAATAGCTCAAGAACCATTTCTGAATATTATAAACTTATCTCTATCGCTAGGTTACATTCCTAAACAGCTTAAAATGCAATAACAATAGTAATTAAACCACTAATCAAGAAAACACACCTGGATCCTTCTGAGTTATCCAACTATAGGCCAATCTCTAACCTTCCGTTCTTGTCAAAAAATGTAAAAAAAATTTGTAATAGCACAGAACAGCTCCTTCTTAAAGAAGAGAAACTTTAATGAAAAAGAAATATTACATATTGGTTCTAAAAAGGAATTACAGAATCTCTCAGTTTTAAATAAGGAGCGAAGGGGACACACTTCATTTCTCAACTACAGTTAAAAATCTTATTATAGATAGTGAACTGATGTTTAAGAACCATATCTCTTATGTTACTAAGACCGCCTTCTTTCACCTCAGAAGCATTGCTAAAGTAGAGAACATGCTGTCTATCAAAGATGCAGGAAAATTAATTCATGCTTTCATGGAATATTCAATGGAATATTGTAACCCTCTGTTAGCCGGTATAAATTACAGTTAGTCCAGAACACAGCAGCTAGAGTTCTCAAAAGAACAAAGACATATGATCACAGTCAATATGTTATTTTGCAGGAAGCCAAGGAATAGACCATATTACCGGTGTAATAAGATACTGCTCCTTGCCTTTAAGGCGTTTAATGGCTTAGCTCCGATCTGCCTGAGCAGTCTCCTATCATAATATATTCCAGCTCGCTCTCTCCGATCACATAAAGCAAGACTACTGTTTATTCCGAAAATTAGTAAATCCACCAGAGTGGGAAGAGCATTCTCATTTAGAGCCCCAAAGCTCTGGAACAAACTCCTGCGGAGTCTCCGGATCTCAGCTACACTCACAGAGTTCAAAACTACTATTTTTTGTTTAATCTTTCATTCGAATATTGGGTCCTGGTTTTTGTCCAAATGGATATGGTGTCCGAGCAAATTGTTGAAAAAAACAATGTGTTTCAATGTGGCTATCTTTCCTATCCCCATCATTTATCAGTCATCCTTTTGCTAATGCTGATTATTTGTTTTTTTAGGTACTTTCCAGACCTTAAGTTTGTATATTCCTTTTGCTGGGGAGGTGACTAGCACCTGCCTAGATCATCAAGGCTAACAGGGACCTCATAGAGGGAATTCTAATTTACATTACCTGACCAACACTAGGACTTTATGAAGCTGCTTTGGAAGCAACTGCTAAAAAATAGCTACATGAAAACTTGGTTGATTGATTGAAATTCTACTTAACTGCAAACTCTTTGATCACACTATTTCAACTGCACTGCTTATGCTGTTCTGATCAAATTCTACACTGCAAATTCGATTGTTCTGCTGCTCTTGAAAATCTTGGGATTATTGCATTAATTCAAAATGGATGGCGAAATAATTACTTTGGGTTGCTGGATGAATTGCGACCTTGTGGACCTTGGAGATATGCTCAAAAATACTCTTTTCATGTGTGAGATTTCTGTAACTTATTAAACCACTTTATTGCTCAAGCATGCATGAGTCTCCAATCAGGGTATAGTGCATGCTCTGTTTTAAATTGTTTTGGTTGCTGCTTGTTGAAATCTACTAATGCAGTTCAGTGTTCAGTTCAACAGCAGCGTTTTTTTGAGATGCTCGTACCTTAAATGATGGAAGAAACTCCTGAATATCAAGTGTCACAACACCTGTGGTCTTCCTGCAGGCTATGGGAATTAATCGGACATTTTTCATTCAGCTCGTTATAGTTTAAGCTAAATATTACAATTACATAAGCTTTAGGCTTAAGTGTCAAAGTCTTTTCACATATTGTTCAAGCAAGAGTCTGGGTAAAAATATAACGGTTTATTATAGCCTAATAAAACATAGTACCTTGGATATTGAAGTAAATTTTAAGGCAAATACTTTTGTACTTTTAGTTCAAGTAATATTCTTAATGCAGCACTTTTACTTTTACTTGAGTAATATCTCTACTTTTACTCAAGTACTTGGTTTGTGTACTTAGTCCACTACTGCTTCAATCACATCATCCTTTTAAACAAGCAGTGCTACTCACATTTCAACCACAGCAATGTCTCCACCAAGTTAACTTGTTAAGTTTGAAAATGTATTTATTTTATTCTGTTCATTGTTGCAATGTGCTAAACAGATTTAGCTCTACCACTCTAGTCTCTGCAATGAAAGCTCAAGTTTTCTGCAACAAAAGGGCCCTCTTTGCAATACAACTATTTTTTTTTAAGAATAAGGATAGAAATAATCAAGAACAAGTTAAGTCCTCACACACAGAGTGTGTAACGATGAGGTCAACCACTTCTGTCACACACAAGATTTAGGGCGTCCCAGACAGCACACAAGAACGTCTTTCATGCTAAAAATTAAACACATCGTCTTCAAAAAAATCTCCTTTAAAGGTGTAGAATAAATATTAATGTTGGGACATGGCACAATTAAGTTAATGACAGGAACCAGAAACCCCCAAAAATAAAGGTTTATATTGAAATAATTCTGCTCGTATTACAGCGAATCAGGTATGTGCTTCATATTGCATGTGCTGCTCAGACGCGTTCCCTCACTGAAAAGTGCTGAGCCCTTCCCTGTGTTATTTTAGAATTGTATTTAGAGAAATACAAAGAGAAACGTTTCAAGGCTTTGTTTAAATTTTAATCAACAAGAATTAAAGACAAAAACAAAACCTGCTGGAGTTAAAATAGGTCAGATTGTTAGAAAAACACAAAATTCACGTTTCAGGGTTTGCTATTCCATCAACAAAAGCTGGTGTACAGATGTAACAACACTGAATAAGATGAGATCTCCCAGTCTGGAGGCCTTTTTCATCAACTGTAAGCCTTTCTACTTGCTGCGTGAGTTCTCCTCAGTCGTGCTGGTCATTTACATACCACCGCATGCGTCTGTGATATGCTACTTCAGCTGGCAGAAAGGAATTACAAATACAGAGCAGCAGCTTCCAGATTTTGTTTTTAATATTCTTGGGGACTTTAATAAAGCACATTTGAACCATGAACTGACTAAATTCAAGCAGCACATCAGGTGCCATACAAGGGGAATACTCTGAATCACTGCTTCAATTCTATAAGGACTGCATACCGCTCCATCCCGAGCAGCTTTAGGACTTTCTGACCACTGCCTGATCCACCTTATTCCATCATATAAGCAACAGCTCAAAGCAGCTAAACCGGTGATGAGAACTGTTAAAAGATGGATCAGTGAAGCAGAGCAAGGTTTTGAAACTGCTGCCTGTTCTACTTAGCAGTCATCAAGTCTTATCTGTGCACCTTCATCACTGTTTGGTTTAGCTCAGCATCTAAATCTGATTATTTTTAACCATTCATTTATATTTTTTACAAACTCCCCTCACCATACTCCTTATTCTATTTATGTTTTAACTTTAGCAATTTAGCAAATGTTTCTACTGTTCAATTTTATTGACTCATTTAATGTAGTGTCATTTAATGTACCAACACTGGAGAGTACCCCTATATCACAGCAAATTCTTTGTGTGTGTGCACATGCGTATTTGGCAATAAACATATTTCAAATTCTGAAATCCATTTAATGCTTATGCAGGCACCACTCACCTTATCCTCAGGTCATCGTCCTCTCCGCCCCAGCCCCAGTAGGAGTTTGGAAAGCCATTGACACTTAGGAACTGCTCTTTTGTCATGGCTGATACTCCACCAAAATATCCTTTATAACGGAGTCTGCAACAACAGGATAAAAATGTGTTAATTTGAGCTGCCCCTTTATTAGGAAAGTGCAAGGCTTGCATATCCTTGTGAAAAAAACTCCAAAATCTCTAATCATGTTTTCTACTAGTAAAGCACATTTTACACAAATCAAAAGGTTAGGAAACCTTACTATAATTACAAGCTTCTGTTTTCCTATGGATTCTGAGAGTTATGTGGTGTGCTAAGGTGAATGTGGGTGTAGTATTGAGCTGTGACAGTAAAAATAAGGTTAATTACAGTAATTATTATTCGTTTAATAAAAAAAAAATGCTTAAATCAAAATGTGCTGTGCCGTTAAACTACCAAGAGAAAAGGAATGGATGAGCTGAATTTGGCATCAATGGAGTGTTTTAGAGTGAAGCTATTGCTTGTTTTATACAGCTCTGTTTATGTGTTTGCTCACGTTACCATGGCCCCTCATAGCTGTTATCACATTAAAAGCAATCAGTAGACATTGAGGCATATTCTGACTAAAACACCTTGTTACCCATATTCGACCAAATCAAACATTTGTTTTCAATTTGTGTATACACATTTGCAAGAACTGGGTAGCTGGACAGCCTGCTTTCCTCTTTCTTAGAGCATGATGTCAGCGCAATCATTCTATTCGGCAACTTTAAAATTCACTTACAAAAAAACATATGCTACAAATTTTAATTCAATATTGTCCTCCGTTGACATGACTCATATCCCCACCATTGATGCGCGTACATCTAAAAATAAGATGAACCTTGTTTACACAGGCCACAGTTAAACCTCCATAAACATCTGACCACTTCATCATTTTCAAACACCTTCATCACTGCTTACCTGCTCGCACTCCACCCCACCTCCTGTCCTATTCAGATGAAACTTTAAATCCAAATTCTCTATATTCTATGACTGTCTCGTCCTCTCAACATTTGCAAACTTTTCTTCTCAAAACATTTATGATACAGCTTACCATTTTTGCACAACAAACTCAAGATGTCTGGATAAACTCTGCTCTCTCTTCAAGACCTGCCAGAACACCACCATCGAATGGCTGTCAGATTCAGAACCCGGCAAACCCCTTCACTCAGTACATCTAACCGCCCTCTTAACCTTATCCTCGCTCAACTTCTACAAGCCATCTCACCTACCATCACACTATCCCTCACTCACATCCCCCCTGGCATCTTTACAGACACTTTCAAGGTAGCTAGTTTACACTTGATCATCAAAATCATATATATATATATATATATATATATATATATATATATATATATATATATATATAAAACAAAACGAAATATTCATCATAAAGTAAATCAGTCATGTTTATGTCGGTTATCAAGGCACAAGTCTTTTCTCCGCTCGAAGTTCTGCTCGTCCATCATCAGCTGGTGTCTATGGAGCAGGAATGAGCACGGCATCTTCCAGTGAATGCAAACTGTGCCTTCATCTTTTATACCCCTTAATATGCAGTCTGAACTCAAGAGTTCATTGGCTTCAGCGTCAACTGCTTATAGTTATACAACAATAAATTTAAACACAAATGACTTAAATTTAATTTGATCCATAATGAGGTCAAACTCAACATCAGCAGATGCGTTTTCCTGGGAATGTACACAGTAAATTAAATCAGCAACTGCTGACAGGGCATGTATATGGTTAATTCTGAAGTGCTTATATATATATATATATATATATATATATATATATATATATATATATATATATATATATATATAAATAATTTACGGTGCCAGCTCCAACTACATCAGTGGACCACATCTTTAACATGGTGAGCAAGACTCTTAAACCAAAGAAATGCAGAGCTCTGCCAAAACACTTAGAAACTCTGATTAACCTAAAGGCTAGTTATAGGATACTCTGGTCTTAGTCTTAAGTATGTTCTACCATGTCTCGTATTACTTATTTATAAAATGAACAAAGCTGTATAGCTCCCAAGAAGTTGATGTGATGATGTAAGCTATGTTGCGTTGCGTTGCATATATATATATATATATATATATATATATATATATATATATATATATATATATATATATATATATATATATATATATATATATATATATATATATATAAATAAATGGGTCACAAAGACCCAAACACAAAACAAGGGTTAAAAAAATGCCAGGATGTAGTAATGGGATATGAGGAAACATGTAATATAATTAGTAACTAAGCAAAATGTACCATGTACTTTTCTGTATTTCAAACTTGCATTTAAGAAAATTAAACACAAAAAAAGAAAAGCAAAAGTGTTTTGGCCTAAATATAATTTCCTCCACGTTTGCTGAAATGCATTGTTGTCCAAGTGCATGCAAGGCGATTGGAAAGGGAGCATCTGTGTTTAGTGCCAAACCCAAAAACATTACTGCATAAAACAACCAATAGTTTCCCAGAAACACTCGACTGACAACACATTTAGCTCATCCTTTCCTGTATTCTTAATTGTTATGTTACAAAACTCTTTATGAGAAGTTAAGGTTACCTTCCCTAATCTATAGCTTGTTATATAATCAAAGTAAGAAATTACATTTGACACCCCCCTCCCCCAAATGGAACTCAGTGCAACCCGATCCTACATACTTTGAAGAAACATTGTGTCCGTTGGCCTACATGGACAACATACTTGTAATTTCTCTGTATTTCTAGAATAGCTTGTATATAAGACCATATCATTCTCACTTGTATCCAGTAGAGTTCCTTCCCACGACTAAGTGTTTTGGCTGCTCAGCACATATGTAGAGGTTTTGATCGTTTTCAGGAACCAGATCCACATCGTGGAAGATGAAGCAGTCCCAGCTCTGGTCTTTCAGAGCTTCCAGATAGCCAACGTTTAACAATTTTGCTCGGTTGAATGTAGAATCTCCAGCCTACAAAGAGATAAGGCGCACTTTATCAATGTAAAGCATTTTCACAGAAGACCCATCACAAGTTCTTTAAATTATTGCACACTTTGAGACACTTTTTGTACATTACACAGCCCTGTGATTGACTGACAACCTGTCCAGGGTGCACTTTTGCGAGCTGGAGATCAGAACACATTATGACTCTAATAAAGACTACTTAGGGGGGAAAAAATTGATGCATGAGTTACAGCATAATAATTTATTTTTAACTTTTAGAAATCCCTGTATCTCTGACCCTGAGTGGATGCTGCTTTCAGCGAGCAAGTGAGAACGTAATCACAAAGTAACAATATAAAAAGCAGTTCATGCTCTGATATCAAACAGTTTTTCTATGAAGATAGAATGATTATGTTTACGTCCTGAAAATCTTGTCTGTGTTGCTGTTTCAGAGAAAGTCTCTGAAATGTCAGCACGACATATTTTCCAAAGCGCTATCAGTGACTCTTTCTCAGATATACCTCCACAGCACAGACAAGCATATGCAAGTTGTGTATATACATTTGAATGAAACAATAGACAAATGCTCAAACAATCCATTTTGTCTAACTGTCTAGTTATAATGGAATTCATACAAACATGCCCTTCTAGATGTGGATGTATGGATTGTGTAGATGGCTTTCGAAAACACTCCAAAGAACAACAGTACAGTACGCAAATATTAGGGGTGGGCAATTATTGGAGTTAACATGCAGCGTAAACGCAATAGTCTTTTCGCGCAATAAAAAATGTCTGCATTAATCTACTCTCAAAGGTGGGCTGGGAGTTAAGTCTCTAGTATGCAGCTTGATGTTTGGCATAAATGCAAACAGAGTCTCCATATCTGTGTGTGTGCCTACTGTAAAGTTACCGCATCAAACGTGACCAGCTAACATGAATTCAGCTATGTGCCAGATTTACACAGTATCTGTAAGAATCCTTCTTCATATCTCTCATCAAGATTAATTTTAAACAGGAGAAATTGAAGTAATTAGTTAAAATACTAAATTTCCAAGTCTTTTGGCAGTGTTCCTGCGCATGTGAAGCTGCAATGAAGCTACTCACGTGCTTTCTCCCCCTCTGTGGGGGGCGCGTGCCTAAAACTTAATTCATCTTTAATGTCTGCATTATATATCCCAGAAATTCACAATTTAAATGAGATTTACATAATGAATACAGCAGGAGTTTATGCTACGCCCTGCTAATATGCAGCAAAGCACTACTCATCTGAAGACACCAAACATCTGAGATGAGTATCTGAATTTAGGTCAGAGTTCATATAAACACATCATCTCTCATAACAATATTAAAACCCTTAAAAGTTGTAATGACTATATTGAGAGCACTTGAAGGCAGGGCTAATACAAAAGTATATTATAACATTTACATGTGCCTAATTAACAGAGAGCGAGAAAAGAAGATGGATATAGAGAAAGACAGAAAAAGTTAGAGAGAGAGAGAAAGGTGGGACAGAGAGAGAAAGAAGAGTAAGAAGGGACAGAGAGAGAAGGAGGAGACAAAAACGATATATTTTGCCATCAATCCTAATGATTTAAAAAAATGTATCATTACATTCCTACTGTTCAGGCTGTATACGGCTGCCTAAATGAATACATATTTGCAAAAATATTGACTCTTATTTGAATACTAAATGTGATAATGTTTATGATTAAATTTGATAATATTTATGATTAAATGTGTCTTGTATTTTATTGTTTCTCATTATGGTGGTACTTGGTGTACCACATTTTTCTGAGGTGTCACTTGGTGAAAAAACTTTGAGAACCCCTTATCTATGTCCACCCCAAGTAAAAATCGGAGCTGTCTATGGCATGTTTAAAGGGTTAAGAAACAGTGAATACCAAACACCCCAAAGTTGAACATTTTATGAAACCAGAACATTGACACATCTGGTTTGGTATTTGTGTATGTATGGATTTATACTTTTTTTTGAGGTACTGGAAACTTCTACTAGTGACATCAATGGGTTTATAACAAATAGTAATAACAAATAATAATAGTTACATTTTATTGCTACCTTGATGTAATCTTCCACTAAAATCCACCTTGTGAAAGGAGACAAGAAAGAAAGTAGGGGGCACATGATGTGTGACCACATATGGAGTTGGTTTTAGCAATTCATGCTAGCTCAGACATGTTTACATACAATGTTACTTAAACAGAAAATAGCATGTGTAACCTTTAACTTGACATCATTTTTTATCTTTCAATTCTTTGTATGCTTACTACTCATGGGCAATATAATCCCATGGTGTGATGGATGTTTCTGTAACTTGAAGGATTGTTTGGTGAAAGTGTCACAGTATACTTCAGATATTGAAAGCAGGATGTTATTTAAAGATGGGGCTGTGCAAACACGTAACATCACATAGCATACCCAACAGGAAAGCCTTAAATAAACACCATTAAACATTTCACATATAAAATAAGGGCGTTTACATTCAGTGCATGACCAACAAAGTTCAAGGTCAGAAAGGGAACAGAAATGTCTAAGTACTTGCATTTCAAATGAACCCTAAATCATCTAAAAAGCAAAGGACATTCATTAACAGACTGTGACATCAGATCAAATTATTTAAATATACCTTTAATCTATTTTTATTAATGTTCTATTACATTGTTAAACTTCACCTTTTTCAGCTCCCTCTTATGACCATTAAAATGAAAACAATGACATCAATGCAGTAGTGTCTCGTAAATGAAAAAAAAAGCCTTTAGAAACTAGCTTTAGAAAGCGAAACATTCAAAGGCTTAATTTCCTTTTCAGTAAAAATTTGTTTTGTTACAACATTGTTAACATTTTGTTCTTTTCTGTTCAAAGGTGTTGTATATTCTTTTTTGTTTTTGGTTTGAAGTCTTATGAAGTGTGTTTGATATAGTTTCCACTAGAAAGAATGCAGCAGCTAAAATCCTGTCCAACTAGTACAGCTTTATCACAACTGGACAATAAAATAGATATTGTGAAAAAATAACACTTGACACAATACACTTCTTCCAGATCAAGAATATAACAAATTGACACTTTATTTCCATCAGTCCTTTCTTCAAAATAAGCATCAGAAAGTTCTTGCTTGTTCTGTTTGAGAGCTTTCAAATTAAGACATTTTCTGTATTTTACAATCGCATGTAATTAATCAGGAAATATTTAAGAGATTAATTTTTCCCCCTTCTGGTTCATAAAGACTTTAGATTTCAAGACCTTACTGCTTTCATTCAAAAAGTGCCAATGACCGTTCTACCTTGTAAAATTCACAGGAGGGTCACTGTGGATGGTACTACAATTTTCACTTTTAAGTATTATTCCAGTATCTAAATATTTAGATAAATAAATAGTATCTAAATAGGAATCTAAATAAAGTATTTGGAGGAAACGTGCAATTAAATACATAATAAACACACAAGGAATAAATGCTTGCGCCACAGCGTATTGAGTCACCGCAATTTTCTTTTATTTATACTAGCAAACTACTTTTATTATACTAGCAAATATTTACCTCAATTAATGCAACATCATCAAATCAATTATTATTGATTGCAGCAACTTTCATTCTAGCTCGTGACTTTGCACCAGTCAATGACATGTAAGGTTTACTGCTATTGCTATTATCCAGTTCCAAGTGGAGAGGGACGTGTACCTGCTGAATGACGTAGATGGCGTAATGAAGCTGCTGCCTCTGTAAGAATGGGTGAAGGTGGTGGAGGAGGTAGAGGAGGTGCTTCTCTCTGTTTCGATAAGGGATGAGAATGGCCACACTCTGTCTGGCTGTGCAGTCTGAGGGGTTATACTGACCATCCACCACCTCTTCATTTTCACTCTCCACCTGTTCCAGCGTCAGAGAGGGCTCAAAAGAGAGCTTTACAGCCCCTCCTGAAGAGAACAACAAATAAAAATTAAATGGAAAAAAATATCCAACAACAACTAAAAATAATCCACAATAAAGTTAACAAAACAACCAGCAATTAGACAAACTCGATGGAAACAGAAATTGCTTAAAATTATTTATTAAAATAACTTATATAAACAAATATCAATGATAACGGTTCTATTCTCCATCAGTGGTCAGCAATTTTGTTATATTGTAAAAA
This sequence comes from Danionella dracula, assembly GCA_900490495.1. Taxonomy (NCBI): domain Eukaryota; kingdom Metazoa; phylum Chordata; class Actinopteri; order Cypriniformes; family Danionidae; genus Danionella; species Danionella dracula. The sequence goes on from UELW01000522.1 coordinate 14,172,920, forward strand.
GAATTAACTAATACATCAGCTACTATCATCACCCTGGTTTTAAAAAAAAAACCTTCACAGGAACATCCTGAAAGCAAAACGAATTGTTTGGATGCTTTGTAATACCCTTGAGATTAGAGTTGAAATAGCACCAGGGTTAATGAGATATTGCAGAGATTAATTAAGTGCTAACTAAGGGTTTGCAATGAGTCTGCTGTTCAAAGACAAACACCAAAACAAAAGCACTCAGAAGTGTCCTATACTAAATCTCTGCTGTGGATCATTTAGGCACAAATAAACTGTTTGTTTTTTTTTACCTCTGTTTTACTGCAACATAAATAATGGTCGTTATAGTAAAAACGAAACAAAAAATAGACAATACACTCAAAACACACTACTTTGTAACTTACTTTCTTAATTTTGCAAATAAAATGCTAATTTATTTCTAAATAGTAAATATTATAATAAAATATGTCCTTAATTTATAAAGTCCTCTCTCATCATTTCTATTCCACTTTAAATGATGTAAAGCTTCTGTGTCAGTTTCTGATTGACACTTGGCTTAGATTGAGGAAGATGTTATGAAGTTGTACTCATAGGCTTGACGCAAAAGTACAGATTGTCCTTTGGGCCAACCAATTAGGGCTGGGTGATATGACGTGTTGTATAAAAAAATTTTCCTATCCCAATAATGATCTGTATCCTGGTATACACCATTTTCTGTATATTAAATAAATCTTTTTTTACAAGTGTAAAGGACTATTTCTCTTTTACATTTTAAAGTATATACTCAAAAATGTAGATATTTCACAAGTGATTATATTATTTTTGAGCAAATACTATAAAAGACTATAAAAAATAAATATTAGTTAAATAACAACAACACTTCCTAAACTACTTACAGGCTTGTTGTGTTGGTTGTGGAAAAGAGCTTTATTTCATTTGCAAAGCACATCTATTTTTTGGGCAGTATTTTTGGTAGCCCCCTCATATAGGAATGAGCTACTCGATTTGATCCGTCTCCTGCATAGATCCACCTGCTTTGGTCTCCCTTTCACTAGCCATGCTGTTTTGTTTTCCAATTGGCACAATGATTTCAGTATGCTGATAAAAAGCACTACCATAGAACATCAGATTTTTTCAAATTCTGTCATCTTAGAACTTAACTAGTTTTAAATCTTTTAATATTTTAGGAATTGTATTTAATTTGGAGTGAGACAGATAATTCTAGGTTCAAATTCTGGAGACTTATGAGCCTGCCAAAACGTCTCCCCATGCAGCTATACAAACTCTCAAATTTTTGAATCATAACTTACGAAAGGCTGTTGCTCATAAAGAAACGTTATTATTGATTGTATTACTATTTAGGTTATTAAAAATCTGTAAAGCTTTAACAAGGCAAATTAAATCAGGTTTCATTGAAAAGTCCAACATCCGCCAGCCAAGCATTCATAGCTGAACGGTGTGTGTCTATGACGGGGGCCACCGGCATATTGGGCCTTAAAACTAGAACCTGTTGTTAGATAACCTATGCAAATACTTCCAGATCAGTCCAATCAGATTATTTCAAATGTGTCTGTTAGCTTGAAACTTTTCCTAGTGGGAGATGTGAACTATCAAATATCTTTCCAAGAGGAATCATAAATAACAGGGCGACAGTGAACAATCTCATCCAAACACTCAAATCCTTCCAAACTCCCTGAAGACAAAGCATTTACTTGAAACAAACTTCATATATTTCTTTGGTCAAATAGTATAATCATATTGTAACAACTATTTTAAACTACAACATAAACACAAAAGCAAAACCTGGTCTGCTGCAGCAATACGTCAACACATTCTACATCTTGCACGAGAAGTGCTGTAAACAAGCACTATCCCAGAGCTTGTGGGAAGTCTATCTTATGTTTAAATATGTTTACGATGCCTCCATTTGTTGTGTGCATTTACAACGGTTTCATGTTTTCCACTACTCTACATTGCATAATCAGAGTCAAAACATTTTAAAAGGTAATTATGCAATTATACAACATTAATTAACTCTAAAGTAAATCAAATAATATTGTCACTACTCCAACATTGAAGCATTGAGCTACAAATGAGTTTAATCAGATTTAAAGGAAATTAAAACCATATCCTTCATCCAATGCACATTCCAGTTCACCGAGGTCACTCAAGGACCAATTCCACTTCAATATAATCCATTAATCTTTCATAACCTTGTCATGTCAAGAGTTTTAGACATCACTCTCAAGGTTGAGGTGTTGTGAAGAACAGCTCAAAAGAACTAAGGCTTATCAGTTAACAATGTCTTATCCTGTTTCTCGGCACGACACTATTCTCTGGGTGCATTGTTACATGAGCAATGTAAGATTTGTCTTCACACTGACTGAGAAATGTTTGTCTAAATAGAAAAAAAATCTATTTTGTTTAAATATAAAATAAATGTTCTCACAAAACGGAAAAAGTAATTATCAAAACGCTTTTTATCTTTTCCTTTGGCTACTAGATTATTTTGATTCTGATTGGACCAACATAAAAAATGTATGTACCACATCTTTAAGGAGTTTTTTTTCCCCCATAATCTCAGGCAAACCTGCTAAAACATCCTTGAAGTTGGGGGTTTGTGGTGTGTGTATGGCTGCACTGATCACCTGCACTGCTTGCCTTGCTGGAAACTTCTCTGTTAAAATACCTGGCTCTTTAATAGCACAAGTTTGCATGAATCTCCAAAAAAAGATTTACATGATGTTCACAATCCCCACCGGAATTCTTGTTCTTGCCATTCTGGATTCTCTCGCTAATGGCATGTCTTCCAAATTTCACCATCTTCAGCTGGCGAGCTGTTGACTCTTCGTGGAAATGTAGTTGGCCTCCACTTGATCTCTTCAAGCAACATGCTGAAACCATACCATTTCTTCTGAGAAGATACATTCATACTGGTCTGGAAGGGATTGCTTAGCCACTTGGCACTATTCATATGGTTTAGACTCGCTGTCTGGCAAATGTAATCACAGATGCTGCCTAATCTGATCATACTATAATCTCCTTCACCTTCAATACCTCATAATCGGTTACAAGGAAATCCCTGATTTACTAGTAATTGCGCCATCTCAAGGCCAAGGGTCATCAACTACAGAGCCAAATGTGCAGGACTGCACTGATAGTCCTCAAAGACATGTACAAGGACTTCACGCTCATGTACAACCAAAAAAAAAACATTTTATGCTGGACTGATAATGGATAACACAATTCAAATTAATTGTTTTCATTTGTAAATACTGTATTAACCCCTATAGTAATATGCCTCATCCTCTTCAGACCTCTGTGACTCATTGTTTTTAAGCAGTAAAATAGAATCTATCCAATGACCACTTAGCTTGCAGAGTATCTAAGAGATTCCCTGTCTATCTACGCTGTCTCACTTTGGGTGCCCGATGTATGTGAGGTTACACAAATTCATGGCTTCCTGTTGAATAACAATCTATATGAGCAGTTCAGGTTAGGCTTCCAAACCTACACAGCTTTGAAACAGCACTGCTAAAAATGTATAATGATCTTCTGTTAGCATCCGACTCTGGTCTTGTTTAAATTGTCAAATTTTTTTCGGCTGCAATTGGCATGATAGCCCAAAATATACTTTTGCCTAGACTGGAGGTTATTGGCCTGACATTAACTGTTCTCAAGTGGTTCACATCCTATCCTGACCATAGTTTCCAATTTGTTATCTGGGGACACAAAAACACACAAAGTATAGAGCAGCTTCAGTTACCTAGCATTCACAGAACATGCAGTAAAGCACCACAATTTTATTATTTTAAAGATTTTTTTGTTTTATTTTCAACGTATAATTTTAAAGTTTATAAATAATAAACAAAGTTTAATTCGTTTGGAGTTCATTGTAATGTGTATGGTGATTGTAAACAACTTCGTTATCCTTTAACTATTTCCTCACAATATTCAAATAAGTAAAGATGCAGAAATTGAAAGCACAAATTTTATTTGATTTATTAAGTGTTTTTTCCGACCTGGCCTGGGGTGGGGGATCACCGATGCTTACTCAGCATCGTGATGCAATTGTCTTTGTGAAGGCATTGTCCATCGCCCCAACCATAATCAAAGTGTGGCAACTTCTAATTATTAAGAGCATTTTATGAATAAAAACAGAAAGAAATCATCACATGCACAGGGAGAAGGCAATGCGTTCTTGTTTCTCAAATTGTTTAAATTTGGCTTTGCAAAAACGTATAAAGCTTTGACATCCCTTTAGCAAAAGCTATAGTTATTATGATGATGTTAACTCTTTATAGAGAAAGCACGGTCACTTACGGAGCAGGGGGGAACTCTCTGGACAGCTCTGTGTAGTTTTCAAACCCTCGTCCCGTTCTTCAAAACTGTGTAGCATCTCTGACTCAAGCTCCAGTCGACGAAATCCCCCCACGCCTTTGAAATCTGGTGTACTCGCTTCCCCTTCCACTGGCTTCACAGAATCATTGCTGGAAAGTGTTGCAATCCATGCTACAATGCTAAAAGACAGCAGGACTAGAAAGAGACACTTCCCTTTCCTAGTGATTTTGGAGATGGAGGGAAAAAAGCCCATGACTGAAGATTAAAAAAACAAAAGAAGAGCATGCAAGAGGCATTGAAGAGTATGCTGTTGATTCATTTCACATCTCTTAAAGGTGATGAGAACTTCTCTGAACATCTCATTCTTCTGTAAGTTTGGAAATTCTTTCATCAACGGAGAGAACCGTACAATGGAAACCTGAAACAGAAATATGATATTTTTTTTTTCAATCCTAAACAGTTTTTTAAAATATACTGTAAATAGTTCCACCTTTTTTTAAACGCATGCAAAGGAAAAACAATGCAATAAAGTGTCAGCTTTCCAAAACTTGTCAAGCTATGCATCAACTCCTAAGGGTAAAGCAACAATTCTCAAACTATTTACATTTCTGCTTACTTCCACTTATACACATACACCAAGCCCAGTCAGCGATAAGTTCTCTTTTCAAACTATTATAGGATAATACATCACAGAACCATGCTTTTTCCTATATCACTATTAAACAAAGGCAATTTATTACAGAATGAAATACAGGTTCTTTGTCTTCCTGCCATCATCCATCTTTTATACAAATAATTTTACCTGAGTAGTAAAAGTCATCACATACACAGCACATTGAGTACCACTTCCACTGTCTCAATTGTTCTGTTTAGTTTTCAACCACTCTAGGCACTGTATACAATTTTGCGTCTAAAATAAATGCTTTTGATCACTACAGATTAGGGCTGGCCAGTAAATCCAAGTTCTCACAATATATATTTATAGCGCGATAGCTGCCTAAACAGCCTGTTGTTAGCTGCTCTTCTGTGTCCTTTTGACATGTTGGCATGAGCTCTAGAATTGCATGAAAACGCTCACACTATTCCTGCTTTCAGATTAAAACTGACATAAAAAGAAGATTGTCCGTCGCATTCTTGCAACTCCACTTCAAATACTTCCTGTTATATGACATGATGGGCTGGAAAACCAATCAGAACCCGAGCTCTTTTTTTCTGAATGGTTTTGTATGTTGACTGACATGCAATCACAGCAGTAGAGAGCGGTGGACTATGGTCTATAATAAAAACTGCCATACTGGTGAGCTAACTTTTCCACTCTTATTTACAACTTCCTCACTTGCTGTGGCAGTCATTTTCTGTTTATGAATAGGAACCCAGCAGGCTAGTTTGAGACAGCGATATGGCCCAACCAAATTTTTTTTTGTGCAACAAAACATGACACTGTTACATGATTAGTGTTAGTGTGTCACTCCCTATGTTGCTAGGTTACCAGAGAGTGAGTGCCTTTGTTAATGCAACCAAACTTGCTTCGCAACCTGTTTTCATCTGACGAAGAATAAAAAAATATTGAACGCTTTATCAAACACATTTTGTATTGATATTGATCATGCGTCTATCATGAAACATATTGTTTTTTTATCGATTGTTTTATCGAATTATTTTATTGTTTTATTGCCCATGTCTAATCCAAAGTCCTCTGCATCCATTCTAAGGGCAGAGTTGGCAAACTGGGAGAAGAAGTAGCAACAAAAAGATGCACCTTCATCCAATATTCCACAGGTTGTTACTCCACGTCTCCCTTTGGTAATCATAAGAAGCTGAGTAAATATGTGTCTTCAAATGGAGCACGTACCTGATAAAACATGGATTTGATTTCAGCCATAATTACAGCAGGTTCCTTCCTATAATGAGTCACCACTCCTATTAATGAGCTGGTAAGATCTAGCCCATGCAGGAGCTCAGCGTTTAGTGCTGTTCCTTGGTAGCTTGCACCAGTCAATAATGTCTGTCTATTTTTGGTGTGATGGTAAACTCCATGATGTGGGATGTACCATAAATTTCCATCCCTTCGATCCAGCTCTTCTTCAGGTACAACTTATGTGCAATCCTGATCAAAAAGGTCCTTCGTGAATTTATTGTACCTAGCATGAAATACTATCTATCTCAAAGCCGTTCTTCCACTATGTTTTTATTGTTTGACATGCTGATGTCCTTACTTCCTAAAGGTAATGAAAGTTGGTAATGACCATTGACATGCTTCACTGAGTCAACAACTAACACTATTATCTTATGGTCTTCTCTGAATATTCCAGTTTGTTCCTCTAAAGCATTTTCAGGGAAATCATTTTTATGTTGTTGCTGCCAGAGTTCAAATTCAAAGCTGATACCCTGTTGACTTATCAATGGCTGTTCTTCTGCAATCTTTCTGTGTCTCCTGTCAGAGGTCCATTTAATCCAACTGAATTTAATTGAATAAGCCCTTTATTGGTCACTACACTGTAACATGCAGCAAGGAAATATACAACAGGAAAGGTGGCTGAAAAAAATGCCCCTCTCAATTTGTACTTCAGTTAGAGCAGTGTGAGATCAGGGAAAAAAGCCTTAGCAACAAGCACATTCAACATATTTACATAGACATAACATCGGATCAGGATGGGAACAGGTGAAATGGAGATAGATCCAGTCACAAGCCAGCAGACATAAGGATCTGTTGCTGACAAGCGCAATCGATGAACTCTGCCCACTCAGACTGGGGGTAAAAGCACAGAAGACGGTAGAGTCCTTGAGAAGTTCAGAGCTACTCGTTCTCTTGTTCTTCGTGAGAAGTTGTTTTGGCTCCTTCGACAGCCTTGGCCAAGGCCGTCCTGAGTGGGAAGGAGCCGAAAGATGAAAGATTTCTGATTGAATTTGGGTCGAAATCTGCGAATTTCACAGACCTCTAATGTCCTTCAATGTCCATCACTGGCTTCTGTTTTGGTCAAAATCTGCTAGCGTCATCTGGGTCTCGTCCAAATGTGGTTTATACCAACATCTGTCCAGATTCAGATCTGCTTGCTGTCATTTCAGACCAGCCAGTAAGCTTGGTGGGTTTTGAGCTTCACTGACTGCTTGAGCTTCCACTTCCCTTTGAAGTCAATGGTAACGGGAATTCATTGATCATATACATACATTCTTTTAATTCAAAGAGTTAAGTCTTGGCCCACAGTGTTCATAATCGCTTTACTTACTTGACATCTTCTAGTGCTATTATATAGGAAGCGATGATTCCTCTAGATGCCATTTTATTGTGACAAATTTTTGTAACAACTTCTAAATTTCCTATAGTCGCTTTTAGAAGTTATTGTCTCCAGAAAATGTATGTGACGTGCAGGCAGGTTCTGTTGAGTGAACACTGGCACAGAGTGCGGCTTGATTTTCTTAATACTTATTGTATTGAGTACAAATTTGATAATTGTGTGCGAGTTAAGAGTTTCATGTTGTTTATTGCGTATTAAGGTTGCGTGCATGTTGCGGTCAACAAAAATTATGGCTACCAACCACTTCTTCCAGCCTTGCCACCTGTGTAAGTGTTTGTGTATTTAATGCTGGAACCCCAATTGACCTACGCCCGAGTGATCAAATGACATACATCCTTATTACAGCACAAAAGAAAATAATAATTAAATTAAATAATATTTATGGCTCCTACACTTATCCAGGTGACAAAAACAGACATATCATATTCACATGTGTATTAAAGTTTTTAACAATCATTTAAAACAAATGTAATTTTCAATCAGCACACAATACATTTAAAAAATTTATATGTGGGACTAGCTTCAAATAGGTATTTTCTTCTAGTGGTAAATGTACTATTGCAAGATGTTAATAAAAATTAATTTTAGCTATTTTTCTTCATTATTTCTGTACCATACCAAAACTTTGAATGATTTAATAATTTTTTACCTAAATCAAAAATGTTGAAAAAGGTGTTACCATTAAATCAAATGTTTAATCCACCAAAATGTATTTCCATACCAGCAAATGCTGTTCCTTGCTTACGGTCCAAACTAGACAATCCTGTTTTCTTCCAGTTCTTTACACATTCTTCTCATGTTTCTTGTTGACTTTCTTTCCTCTGTCCAGACTACTGTGTGCACTTGATCATCTATTTCCTTTGTAACAGGACCTGCTCTGCCACGTCAAACTACTCAAAAGTTTATAGTTTTACACTAACACTACAGGGATGGCTCTGTGATGGAAAAAATTGCTAATCAATGTAAGATTATACATCATGACTGGTGACCATAAAACAAGCTCAATTCTGTAAAAGGCAGTAGTTATTGAATATTTTAATAATCAGGCATTCAACTGAAAATGTAATTGATTAACCAAATAATCAGAAAAAATGTCATGCGCCACTTCCGGATTCTGTCACTCCACTTGCCCATAGACATTCAATGCTAGAAGGTACTGAAATGTTGATAATTATTACATCAAATGCTTTAAATGAGGAATCAAGTGCAACAGTATATGAAGGTTTCCAATAATGTGCCATAATAAAGGTTAGAGTCAACGTGTCCTAAAAATACGTTTATAATGAGGAATGTGCGGTTCTGGAACGCAAGTTAGAGAAGAAATCCCAGTGTGAAACAAGGTTTTTTTACCCACTTATGCCATGGACTTTAATCGACTCTCGCATAACTAAGTTATTATTATTAACTGGGTTGCAATAATTGAGTGGAACGATACGATACAGCTGAGGGTTTTTCCAGTCAGTCTGCATCTTGCTTTGACTACACCAACAAAAGTAGTGCGAAAGTTTAATGTTGTGATGTCTTAATGTTCGGCATGGATTTTGCAGCCAACATTAACATATAATTTATATTTGTGCTCAGGAGTATTTAATGTTACTTTTATCTGACAACCCCCTTCCCATAGTAGGCACTCACTGTAATACGAAAGCTAACAAAGTTATACTTCTCAACAATCTTTGCAATGTATTATTAACGTATTAAATTAACATGAATAAAAACAGGTGAAAGCCAATTTAAAGCTTCCAGTTTACTTTATTGTGAAACTATTGAAGAAAAAAAGACTGTAACAATCACTCCATGCTCTGTGTTTTATGAGGGACGCTGCCACCCTCATCTTTTCAGGACTGAATGTTTCCCAGTTTCAGCCCAGGGGAGCTTCACAAACGACGGTTGTTGTAAAAAAATAATCGTTCATTCTAAATAATATGGACTCTAAAAAATCTGTGAACGATTACTTAACTGAGATCTAGCACTCACTTTGAGTGATCTGTAAATGGCAAATTTTTTAATTCACATTATTCGAGTAACTCACGAAATTGTTTAAGCCCTATAAAAAAGGTTTAATTATATTTTTAAAATGATCTGATAAGAAATACAAGACAGATACATTCTAACAAATACTTCTCATACTTTTGAATCTAAACAGTCAAACTAATAAAGGGGAAATGTTCCAGCTGATTGAACTAAACACACTTAAGGACAAAACCCAACACACATCGGCCTGATGTCTGGGCTACTCCAAAAGCTTGAATATAACACTGTTTGATGCACAAAAGGGAGTTGGCATGTTATAAATTAGAGTATGCTCATCGTTATGCTATACAGCAAAAACAGAAAATAACAAGGAGAGTGAAAAATATAAATCTACCTTATGGATGGATATAATCTTTGTTGGGGAAACATCTTTCTTATTTAATCCGGTAATGCATATTAATTTATGTATTCATTACAATTTACTTAGTATTAATAACTTATTACAATTTAACAAACCCTTATTAAAAATACAACTTTCACTTAAAAGGTCATCTTTTTTCTCTTTGTAAATTGAGAAAATGAATAAAGTTGACCTTAGATCGAGTTAGATCAGCTATTTTTAAAAATACTAAAAATCATCTCTGGAAACTACGTAGAAATGAATGGTAAACCAGTATATTTACAAAGACAAAGAATAATCATTTAAAATAACAGTCAATTTCTATTTTAGCTACATTTTTCCAAATCCTATTTTTTTTTATAAATTTTGGCAAATTTCAGCTAATGTTTTAAGCTAAGTAAAATGCAGAATTCATCTAGTTAAAGTTGCACACTTTATATATTTTAGCACTTTAGGTTGAATGAAGTGAAATTCCAGTTCTGTTATTTAAGACTTAAGGTCACTGCATGTTGAGCACAATTTTTTTTGTTTGAAATTAAAAACAAAATTGAGCTTATCTTCTATCTATTACACAAACACACTGCTTCCAAAATGTTCATCAGATTTTTTTTTGTGCATTTTTTACATTTGCTAGAAACATTTTCAAACCCGTTTGACACTTCAGCTCCACAAGATGCAAGAAATCATCATTTAAAAATATGTCTTGGTTTCTATTCCAAATCTACAAAGATATGCTAATGTTAATAAGCCACAACTTGCTCCTCCAAAACTGACAAGTAAATATGCAAGTGAACATCTGAAATACTGAAATACACCTTGAATGCTTTGAATGAATTCTCCTTCCTCTCCATAGTCTCAGCATCAGATACACTCAATACTTTCTTTTCATACATGCGAGATAAAAAAAGAATATTAATCATTGCTTAAAGACCCCATTTTCACTTTGCATTGCATTACACGTTTGTGTGTTGTAAATTATAGTCAATGCAAATAAAAAATGTTCAGTGTTCAAGCATTGAATGCAGGACAAATGTTTTATAAATAAAGCTTTGTGAACACACAGCAAAAGTTTCAGAGTTCAGTGCAGTGTAGATGTGAGGTGACTAACATTGAGTTTAATGGTTTTACTTTGTAACAAGTTTACTAGTGTGCCTTTCAACAACTGGGAAATTCCACCACTGTCTGTCTAAATTGTCCGTTAAAGAGTAAGAGATAATGTCTTGAGTGCATGATATAATACTGTGACAACAGTTTTAAAGAGGTTTAGGACAGACAAGACTGAATCTGGACCATTTTTTTACGTTTTAAATTAGAATGTTTCATAAAGCAAAAAAATATATTTGGGTAATTGTGTTGTATTAATGTTAATAAAATTTATGTATAAAATAAAATTAATGTATACAATTTTTAAATGTTTAGTTTGTAAAGTAAAACATACATAAATGTTCAGAACTGGTCATACAGATGTTAAAAACAGGTGCCGAGAAGACATGCTGTTCACCTCCAGACAACATCAAAGAAATCCTCCCGTTCTTCATTATTTGTGGACCAAGACTGCATGTCTAAAAATTAAGTTGAAAACAACGATCGCTGCTAGTCCAAATGTTGGCTGTGTATTTCAACCGCATGCCAGATTTATTAAGATTAATATGACTCAAGACTGCGAGTTTGGATTGGTAACCACCAAAGTAAACAACTTTCTTGGCATCATTCCTCAGTGTGTATCTTCCTCAGCCGTCTCAAATTACTCAACATACGAACACCAACTTCATAAAAACCTTTAAGATTTACTTTGTCAACTGTTTACTAAATCAAGGCTTAATTTAAAGAACATGAACAAACACTAAATGGAAGTCATAAGACTGTAGACTCCAATCAGTTATTCTTTAAAAAACCTGCCTTTCCAGCAGAACAGGTTTCAAACAGGTTTGATGTTAAATTGAAGTAAAAATACTTCTTAATTTTAATTAACTCAAAAGATGATCAATTATAGCTCTCATATAATAAAAGTCCCAATTAATAACCAAGCATTGCTGTTTTTGTCAACCTGTTCATACAACGCTCCCATTTAAACAGTGTTTAACTTCACATTGTCGTGTTGAATTTGAAGCAACAAAAAACACAATAATGTAACATTATGCCATTCGTTTTCCTAACACGTAAACAATTTTAAACATGTGATGTTGTTTTAAGTCGTTTAAAGATTAAACGACTAAAAATGTCACAGGCTCGGTGAACATCAACCTGTATTAATGTTGCATATAGGACCAAAATTTAGTGGTAACGCTACTACGTTACCAATGCTAGTAAGCTATGCTGCACTTTAACGTTTCATTATACCAAACAAATGTGTAAACTGTTAGGTAAAAGGTAGAAACTTCAGGCTTTTAAACTTACAGATTTTGAAGGACCTGCTCTTCACGATCATTCTGTAGCAAAAACTAACACGGCACTTCCGCAACAGACGACATCGTCTTCTTCTGCTATTTTTTTTAGTAATTCGAAAACCTTGATTGTGGTGCATTACCGCCACCAGCTGGATCTGTAGTTTGGTGCACAATTTGTACGAAGAACGCCTCAAGACACTGCTTATCAATGTTTTTTAATAACTACATTTATTTATTTATTTTTATCTCATATATTTTCTATACTTTATTTAAACACAATTTTAATATTTTAAGAAATGTAAGAATAGTGTTATCAGTGTGTTAAGTGTTTTTACTACTTAATCTACTATCTATTGTGACGGTAATTTAAATTTACTTGATGCTTTGCACTGGATTGCAATATGTTATACTGTTTTATGTTGGTTGTGTCGTTCACATTTGCCTTTGAGATAGTTCTCTATTTTATATTGTGTTTGTGTCATTTAGTCTTGTACATCTAATTCCTATTATTGTTGTAATTGTTTCGTCTATTTCTTATTTTTCTTTGTTATTTACGATATGCTTTCTGTATTTTGTACAAGTATGCTATAGTCACCCAATTTGAAATGCTTCATTTTTATGTATTACAAATCAACAAACCAGTTAAATAGGCTTCTCAATGCAGTTTCGTCTCAAAGAACATTATCACATAAACAACATGAGGATATGTAAACATAAAATGCCAGCTAAAATAGATAGTTTACTTATATGTACATTTATATAATTTAACAAAACATGAAAATATTATTATCTTATCAAAAGCTGATGTAGGATCGCATGGATAAAGCTACATTCTACTTATTTATAGACACTACAGCTGGGGTGGAAGATATTTTAAAAGATACATATTGCCCAAAGAACCTCCGGGCAGAGCTTTGAGGTTCACTACGTTCACATGCTACAAACCTTTCCTTCATTTTCGGAAACTCTTTTGGCCACTTATATGCAAAATTTTAAAATGAAAAAGTCTTTAAACACCCTCCTTTTTAAAATATTAGCTAATTTCATTTAAAAACATTTTGAAATTTGTTCAGCCATTCTCTAGAAATGGTCAAAGGGCGTTCTTCAAAGCTTGCCATTGTTCATTCCACCATAAAAGTTAAACTTTTTGATTGCGGAATAATGCCACAGAGGTCCCAGGACTATGAGGCAGAGCTTCTACGAAGTCCCTAGCTAGACTAATGTTTACTAAACTTTTTTCTTTTTTTTACAGCTGCCGCAGCTAACAGTCACTTCCATCGCTGCAAATTAGCCCATCACCCCAAATCTGTTTAAGGATGAAAGCCCTCGCGTGAATCTTAGCTTTCTAATAATTACATTAAGAATCCACCTTTCAGCAAAGGTTCGGCATTCAGGCTTTCTGCAAGCAAACAAGTAAAAGTAGATGTTTTGTACAAGAACCGAAAAGTTCCTTAATCTCCCCATCTTCTTGTCCAGCGTTAAATTATAGCAACAAATAATAGAAATTGTTTAAGATGTACACTAATATTGATACATTTTTACAGCATTTTTGTGTTGGAAGAGACCAAAAAAAAGTTTACATTACAATGCTCTTAAGTTAGCTTAGTTTGTGACAGTTATCTTATTCAGAAAACAAAATCAAATCACTTCAACCCACTTTTGTATAACATCCACATTATTCTAGAATCACATATTCTAGTTTGTGGCATTGGTGCAGAAAATGGAAAATCCTATCATTTTCAGGTCAACATACAAGAATACACACACAAAAAAAAGACCTTTAAGTACTTAGCAAACACTTACATACTAGAAAATAAAATTTTCTTCCAACATCACAACATTCATAAAAATCTTACCCTGAGGCATAGATCTTTTAAATGCCTTAGGCTGCTTAAATAATAAAAAGTGCTTTTGGGAAGTCTTAGGTTTAAAAACTCTGACATCCCAGGGAAAGCAGTTGGTTCACTTCACAGAATTTTTTCTTCCCTCTTCAAAGCTTAAGGAAAAACTGACTGTCCCACTCCCAAAGCTCACCCTTGGTTTGGAGCTGTGTCTGCGAGCAGAGGGTGACTCCGCTTCATTTCCATTGGTTTTGAGGCTGATTGTAGAAGAGGGTGAGGAGGCTACTGAGGAGTTCCCCAAGCTGCTCGACCTTTTCCTGGAGGAAGAGCCATGTCTAAGGGTCGCCTTTGCAGCCGCTCTAAAAGCATGCGCAGCTGTGCTACAGCGAACCTCTTCAATTGTGTTTCTAGATGGCTTTAGAAGAATAATGTAAACTTTGTTGAAAAAGATGCAGGCCAGCAAACTGAAGCTGGAAGCCAAAATGGCAATGACCTCAACTGCCGAGACATATTTCCCATACGTGCTGAAGTATGCAGGAATGAAGGAGATCCAAACAATAAAAAAGATGAGCATGCTAAATGTAATAAACTTAGCCTCTGTAAAATTTTCAGGAAGTTTCCGAGACTTGAATGCGAAGAAAAAGCAAATAGCAGCAAGCAGGCATGTGTAGCCAATGAGAAAACCCATTGCCATCATGGATCCCTCATTGCATGTTATAAAGATCATCTCATCTATGTGATAATTCTTATAACTTCCAGGTGGAGCATTATACAACCAAACAACACAGATCATCACCTGCACAAATGTAAAGAGGAAGACCAGCAGGAACTGGAGATTAAGTCCCCACCATTTACGATGGAGGCTTGTTGGGATTTTGGCTTCAAACACCAGTAGGACACGATTGGTTTTAACTAAAATACAGGAGATGCATAACACAAAGCTGATACCAAAAGCTGGCTGGCGAACACAACATGTCCAGTCCTGTGGCTCACCAATAAAGATAAAAGAACTTGAGAAACAACAGACGAGAGAAAAAAGCAAAAGGAATGACAGTTCTCGATTTGATGCTTTCACAATAGGAGTATCGCGGAATTGGACAAAGACACCCAATACAAAAGTGGTTAAGAAAACTCCAAAAGCAGCAAACAATGCCAAAGCGATACCAAAGGGCTCAGACCAGGACAGGAACTCTATTTCCTTCAAAAAGCAAGATGTGTGGTTACCACTGGACCAGGAGTTGTTTGGACATTTGGAGCAAACACTTGCATCTGTAAAGAAATAGAGAAATTTTTCAAATCAGTGATTTCTAAATAGATTCTATATAAAATCTCTGAATTAACAATTAACAAAAGTGATTCTTCAATTTACCATCTTTTCTTTTCATCTTGTTTTATTTACTTTTCACCTAGCTTTCTGTCAGTTCACAGTAAAAGATGCAGTCAGTTAATAGTTCCTTTTAGAAACATGTAAAGCGTACTTGTATTATTATTATTATGTACGTACTAGGACAGGAGATATCAAAAATACTAGGACAAAAATATCAGCCCTGCTAGACTTTGCAATAATTTTCTTTTCAAGAGACATACCAGCAGCTTCAAACAAGACAAGAGAAGATTAGTTAGTAGAATAAAATTTTATGAGAGTTGCAGGACTTCAACTCTTCTTGCCCACCTCTGTACTAGCACATGCTAGCAATATATTACCTAGTACACTTGTGTCCAGTGCATGAAAGCAAATCAGTGTTATCAACATGGTGCTGAGCTGAAAGATTTTTATTCATTTGCATTCTCCTTCCCCAGCATCATGGCCATTAAATAAAAAAACTGACTTAAACATTGTTTAAATACACCATTAAAAACGTTTCTACAGATGCCATAAGCTTTAAGTTTGAACAAAAACACACATACAAACAATATGTATTAAAGTAATAAAGTCAATCTGAAATTTGTCACTGGTGGTGCTTTGACAAATCGGAGTTATTGTTTGGCACATTGATAAAATTGAGACAGTAAAACATTCCATATTTAATTAAGAGATATATTTTTTCCTTTATGCTCAATTGAAGCAAAATAATGTGCTTATTTCCATTTTGATAAATGATATGCAATCAAAATCACAACAGCTGCACTTGTCAGACTCTCACAATGACTCTAGATTTCGTAACCCCCGTTCCCCGAATAGAGAATGGAGACTTATGTCTGCTAATAGGATTCTACTCTCTCTACACTCTTTTCAAAATGCTAACGTGTTGATCACGTGATCACGCTGATGCATATCAATCAATCAATCCGTTGTTATATAGCACTATTTCAGGAGTTGCTTTCAAAGCAGCTTCACAAAGTCCTCGTGAGGATCAGGTAGAGTAAATAGGAGTTCCCTTTGTGAGGTCCTTGGGAGCCTCGCTGACTGAGGCAAGTGCTAGTCACTTCTCCAGCAAAAAGAACATACAAACTCAATATCCATCAGTTAACAGCTCGTTGGACACCACCTGAAAAAACTAAAACAAAACAAACAAAGACAAAACAGAAACTAACAAATATAAAGATAAAGAGGATACAAGTGTGATCACTCTTCCTGTTGTGAAGCTGGAGCTGTTTTCACCCCAAGGCAACCAGACTTACTCACGACCTTATGGTTGAGGCAGGGGGACATAAGTCTCCGTTCCCTATTAGTTCAACGGGGCACCTGCTCGGGTCTACTTGGCGAGAGTGACACCAATCAACAGACCAACCCAAGTTGCCAGCATAAGCTCTGACAAGACAAAGCGATTGGACCACAGACATGGCAAAACCAGGGGTTCTCCATGCCTAAGGTACCAGACATGGAGTTCCAGGGGTCTGGGCACAGGTGCTTGTGCCCACATCCCTGGGACAGAAGGTCCAACCGCAGGGGAACTGGCCAGGGAGGGTCTGTCACGGAGGATCCACTGTTAGGACCTCTACTGTTCTTGCACAGGGAGGTGCAAGAATGCTCACTGTGAGAAACACATATAGGCGTTTCTTCTTGGGTCAACAATGTGCAAGCACATCTATACCGAGAGGAGCCTGTGGACAGAGCATAGAAAATCCGGCACTGAGCATTCTCTGGGATGGCGAACAGATCTACCTCCATTATACAAAGCGCTCCCAGCTCTGCTGGACTGCCATGGGATGGAACTGCCACTCTTCTGACCGGGGTTTCCACCAAGACAGTATCTGCTGAATGGCTCTACCTGCCAGGAGTATGGACTGCAACTAGGAACAGCTGACTCTAGAGGAGAAGTCTGCGGCCGAGAGCTGACAACGTAGTGAGCGTCTTTTTTCTTGTCGGTTGACATACACTACCACAGCCGCCGTGTTGTTTGTCCTGACCAACACGTGATATCACTGCAGCATTCTCCTGAAGTGCTTTACCGCTAGGGACACTGCATAACTATAGACGATTTATGCTCCAGGAAACGTACTTCTCGGTTCAACCCTGGGACAGTGCTTCTGGCATACAGTACTACACCTGGTCTTTGAAGCATCGGTAGTCACTATTACAAGCCTGGCAGGTCCACAGAGAAACGGAATGTCCTTCCAAAGACTGAAATGAAGGTGGCAACGAGGTGTCACGTTCACCTTTAGTTGCCCCAACACCATGCTTGTGACAGAACTCGAAACTTGAGTCAGGCTGGAGTGGTCTCATATGCAGAGTAACCGCTACTGCGGAACCAATAAGTTCATGAATCTTTGAATGTTCTTCAGAGGGACCACTAATTTGCACATACTTGGCATGCTGCCTTAAGCAGGCTCAGAGCACGGCCTGCTTGCATGTTCAAAGGGCTTAACTCCATAACCAGAAGGATATGCTCAGGCCGGGGTTCAGATGGCTCCTTCTGGGTTGATCCGAAGACCCTATGGCAGAGGTGACATAAGACCCTGTCTCTGTGACAAATAAACTGAGACCTTAGCTGGGTCAGTATCAGCCAGTCGTACAGTACCCCAGGACTCAAACCTTGTGAAGGTGCGAGGGGACTGAGCCAAGCCAAAAGGGAGGACGCAGTACCAGGATTAATGGACCGTGTGCCTAGAGACATTATCTTGATGAAGTCTCAGGAGATGGATGCAACCTGCCTGTCCGTTAGGGAATGTTTTATGGTGTTCAATTAATCCTTTAATCTTTTACACCTTCAACCTTTTTATTTAGTATTCTCAGGTTAGGTTAAGTAAGTCGAATCTGCCCTAAATTCTAAGTTTTAAACGCTTAGAGCTTGGTCAGAAGACTCCTTTGTGGTCAGTTCTTTCTCTTATTTTCTCATTACATGGGAATTACATTATCTTAATTGTAATGTTATAACTTTTTATGACTTAATCTCCTCTGATCCAGTTCGCGCTCCGTGATTTAACTGCCAGACTTACATTCGCTGCTTTTTTAGCCCGTTTTGGGATACCTTCCCCACTTTTTGCTAAGTATTTTTGTTCAACTGCATGTTCATTGTCTTTATTCACTTTTTTAATGTCATTATTAGTTGTGCTAAATAAAAGTACAGACTCCTTTCTTTTAGAAGCATTTTCATCTCTAAAAGTGTAATCAGATACCTCTTCAGGCAAAAGCTTTACTTTTCTTAACTGTTTTTAAAGTTTCATATTGTAAGTTAGATAATTAATTCATTATGTAAATGCGACTTGATGTGCGCGTAACATTTAACCAAATACAGACACATTCCGTTAATCTGTAATTACCTTATAATTAACATTGGTAATATTTTTATCTTTGTTTTATGTAATTCGTAATTAGATGTACTTTATAACGTTAGTTTAAAACAAGGAATTACTTTTACTTTTTTTTTTTCAAAACAATTAACTTCTCAATATTCATTCTTAACTCTTTTTCAGACTATGTTTTCATACACAAAAATGAATTCGTCTTGTTAGCGTATTAACTTATTTTGACGCAAATTGTAACTTTACGTGTCTATACTTTTATTTTCTAACATGAGTTCATCTTCACCGTCTCGTCACATCTAACTTCTAGTTCAAATGTTAATAGTTCTTTATTTAAAGTAACTTAATTACATTTAGTCTTTAAACTAATTTCATTACATTAATATTAAAACAGTCAAATCCTATTCACTTTTTCTTTTTTGGAGCCAAACATTCCAACATTCCCTTTTAATATTTGCATGTATTTAATTAAATAAAATGTTATTAAATTTAATTTTGTATGCTTCCTCTGCATGTTATATTTTGGTCTAGTGTTCATGGTTACTTTTTAGAATGACTTTCCAGTTGAATTCAAGTAAAATATTTTACTCGAGTAGCATACTTTTAATAAAGAAACAAGTTTGAACTAACTTTATAGTTGCATTTTCTTTATTCATTTTGTCGTATATAAAACTGCATTAGTTTATTAAACTCAGAGGTTAATAGCAGCTTTTATAAAGTTGACGCATCAACTCAGAAGGGTTTCTTCTCATGTTTTCCACACCACTCCGGTGTTAAAAGTTCCTTCTTCTTCATCACATTTTAATATCCGGATGTTTATTTCCTGACTTTTAAGTGTAATCGTTATATTACTATTATTCAGGTTTAATATAACTTTTCTTTGATTTGTAAACATTAATTTTTAAATATATTCACTATCGTTGAACATATTTCATATGTATCTTTGCATTCTGCTCTTTCTTTCTAAATTAATCTCTTGTACAGTAAATGAGGCATATAGGTATTGACATTATTCTGAACAAACAAAAAGCTTTTTATGCTCTCTACAAACAGTTAACTTACAGTTTTTTACTACGTAACTTTCAAGTAGAACATTCCAAAAACTGTAGTATTTAAATGTACTTTATTTTCAACTTTTGAATTTACTTTAAAAAAACTTTAACTTTTAGTTTTCAATAAGTTTACAATTGTCTTTGTTATCTCTACAAGTTATAGCTAACTTTAACAATTGGCTGTTCTTCAACTTAAGATTTACCTCTTAACTATTTACAAATTTGTATTTTATTCAGCCTTTGTATTCTATATGAGTAACTTGTAGCTTTCTTTTCTGTTATTCTTTAATCAGTTAAATGTGTTTAAACCTGCTCATTCTTATGTGTAAAACATACATTTAAAATATTATTCAAATATTTCCTTAAGTTAGAGTAAACAATATTAGCCATACTGGCTCAAAAGTTCTGTTTTAAGTGTCTGCGTTCTATAGCAGAGCGCCTCCTCTGTGAGGCTATAAATCTCGGCTGTCCGAGCAGAGAACATTGTGCGCACCAGATCTCCCTTTTCTCTTGGAAAAAGGATTTTAATGCACATTAATGCATTTAGTTTACTTTCTAAATACTAAATAAATCTAAATACTAAATACTTATTTAAAAGTAATTTATTACTCTTTTTCAAAAGTATAAACTCCAGTTCGCCATTCCCCAACTGAAGACTCTATTCTGTACAGTCGGCATTTCAAGCAAAGTCATACCGTTACGAACCTAAGCAATTAATAACTCGTTTTACTTTTAATCCTTTCAGAAAACATATCTAACTGAGCCCTGGCATTGTGCATGTGTAATGAAACTTCTACAATGTCAGATAAATTGCGCAAAATGATTTTTAGTGCCACTTAAAACAATTTTGACATTTTGGTAATCTACTTTCTTGTTTTATTTATTTATTTTATTTATTGTTTTAATCATTTTCAGTCAAGTTTGATTGTATTAAAACATTTTCGACCTTTTAAACATTTCAGTATTTTTATGTCCACTCTTATACTTTCAATTGTTTACTCTAGCAGTTATAAACTTGCAAATTTTTCACAAGCGGCTCACTTACTACTGCAATACATCTAATGTTTTTGTTTTTGTTTTTATTGTTTTTAGCTTCAGTTTGGAGTTACCAGTTTGTAGGACAATTCTTCATTAATTTCTCAATATCAGAGTTATATTATGTAACAAAACTCTTGAAAACCTTGGTGTGGTCCACAAACATTGTCTAAAGTTTTTGTCAGCTCTTATGCTGAATTTCTTTTGGCTATCTGTTAAAATTGAAGCGTCCTTCTTTTTACAGATTTTCAGCCTGTTTGCCTTTCTCGGCAGCCATTTGAGATATTTGTCTCTTTTTGGCTTTCCCAACCTACACAGCTTTTTGCGGCTAGGTTGTCACTTTTTGACATGCGTTACTCAACCCTTTCTGGGTTATGTCCCAATAATCTCTTTAGACTTTTTCATTCTGGGGTCTTACAAGGCACTTTAACGGTTTGCGATATACGCATTCTTACCGGCTCTACTTCAACGGCTGAAGCACATGCAAAAAGGGAAAACATTGATTGATGAACTATGGCCATTTAGCCCATGAATCAATGTCCCAAACGCGGAAAACCCATTCACGTTGGGCACCATGTTTTATGGTGTTCAATTAATCCTTTAATCTTTTACACTTTCAACCTTTTTATTTAGTATTCTCAGGTTAGGTTAAGTAAGTCAAATCTGCCCTAAATTCTAAGTTTTAAACGCTTAGAGCTTGGCCAGAAGACTCCTTTGTGGTCAGTTCTTTCTCTTAAGCTTTTACATTAAAAATCTTTCATCAAAGATTAAAAATAATTTTTAAATCAAAAACTTGAGTGTCAGTAATTGCAATTAATTACATTTCTTTTAATTAATCGCTTTTTAAATATATTACAAAACATAATAAGCATCATAAAGTAAAATAGTACTCATTCATCGTGGATAAAAATTGGTAGGTTAGTTTCTCAAAGCAAATGTCTTTTCATCGTCTTAAAAGTTTTTTCCTCGTTCGGTCGTCCATCATCAGGTGTCTGCTGGCTCTGGGGATGCAGCCCCTTTGCTAGCAAATCCGTCTGCTCAGTGCATGTCTTCATCTTTTATACCCATTATGACGCATTCCGATCTCGACCGTTCATTGGCTCGTCTTTCATGTCCCCTCGGCATGGCCATCTCGTGTCCAGATCATGGAGTGTTCATGATCACACACACTACCTCTTTTGCCCACCAGGCAGGCTCACAGATGCACAGAGTTAACTTTTTGGCCTACTTACTTCACCTTTAACCTATATCTGCTCTACGCATGCAGAATGTAACTCAAAAATATCTCTCTTGCAAGCACATCCTCATTTAGTACCGTAATTCATGTAATGTCTTTAAATTAGGCATGAGAATGAAGTTATTAAAGGAAGGAGGATTGCAAATTCTTGAAGTTATACAACAGGAACTAGAAAGTATACGCTGTAACTCTCTTTCCATGTCAGCAGAAGGGACAGGTTCGATTGCACCCTGCGTAAGGGGAATCGATCTCCTTGTGAAGGACAAGGGACATAATGGGAAGCTCCCACCAAGCTTCCCAAACTTCACTAACGCATCATAGACACTTTGCCGATAGTTCCCAAGGGGGCCGTTAACTAGCTGACTTAGTGGTGGGGATCACAGGGAGCCTAGGCAGAGACATACCTGGACGCTCAGGGTCAGCCTCGGAGCAGCATCCTGTTCCTGTCGAGGAGGTCTTACTCGAGGTTGACTGCGACACAAAAGCTGGAAGCCATCCGGGCTACACTGCATCAGACGCCACACCCTGGAATGTGTTTCTGAATCGAGAGCTACATTCAGATCTGCAATGCAAACCTCCTGGCTGCCCATTGCAATATTTAATGAAACTAAGATCTGACCTGTGGGTCTGCTGATGGTGGTGACAGCCCCTCCCTCTAAGGGAGCCCACACGGCAGCTGGACTCCCTGGTGGCTTGTCCTAGGGGCACTTGCGATGGGACCTCTTCCCCTGATGATGTTGCGGGGCCCCCCCGACCAGATTACTCCTCCGTGGGGACTGAGGATCAGGAGAAGGTTGAGGAAGTTTTCTCCGGCATTGACCAGGTGGTGGGGTGGTGATTTTGAAGGCGAGCTGCCACGTTTCTTCCTTTGCTGCTTCATGAATTCTCCCAGACCCTCTGCCTACTTCCTGATCGTAGAGATCCACGACATAAGGTCACCAAACAGCAACACCAAAGAGGCCATCTGGGACTACAGGTGCATGAAGGAAATGCTTCCGATCATGTGGCAGCCTCTAAGCCTGGTTCAACCAAAGATAATGACTGTGGACTATTAAAGTAGACATCATGTGTCCAAGCGAGCTAGCCACAACTTTCGTTGCCTTGAGCCTAAAGTCAATAGCCACTCTCAAGTCCTTCGTAAAACCTGGGCCACAACTCCCCTCCTGCATATTTTTCAGGGACTTTGCCTGGAACACCTGAAAGGCTGCCATGTTATGCAGGGCACCGGCAGCTTGACCCGCAACAGCATAAACCCTCAAAGTTAGGTCCAATGACAAGCTTAGCTGACAGGATGGAGGCCTCGGTTGTTGTGGCACCGTTACCTGGGTATAAGTGCACTGTCAGCAACTGATCTACCTGGGGAATCGCTTCATAACCCCTAGCTACCGCTCTGTCAAGGGGGAGCGAGAGAGGGGAGACTAACTAACCTCGCTTTAGGATGGTGCTTAAAGAGGCACTTTAAGACCCTGCTTGACTCCTCTGGAGGCCGGAGACATGCTCTCATTGACCCTTACGGGCGGGAGTTACATCTCCGGTGGCGGCCTGAAAGTACTCCAGCCTTGTTCTAAGTGCATTACCGGACATAACTTTGCTATCAACACAGTCTGATCCCTCAATCGCTGCCTCAGCATGTCTACACCAAAGACAACCGAGGCAATGATCTTAGCTATCCGTCAATGTGATCAATACACCACATCCAATAGACAGTTGACCGGCAACTAGAGACAGGGGAACACAATTTCTTAGTCCAGGTTAGAAAGGAAGTGCAGGGTCAATCCCAATAGTGATGGCGACGGCTCTTAATTTGTTTCAGGTGCGACGTTACTTTGCTCATTAGTTGCCTGGATCTCTAGGACCTGACACCGAGGTAGACGCAGTCCACCCATGGTAATTGTCACTTCATTTAAAAACATCTATTGTAATATAATTATATATTTAACTTGATGCCTTCAATTTAACAATATGCAAATTAATTTAATGCAACTTAGTGAAAGACTATGCTTGCAAAAGTTTGATGACGACACGCTAATGACAAGTTTAGCTTGCTAAAAATCAGTGTCCATACAGTCATGCTAGTTAGTTGCTCATTTTTGCTGATTGCCTACATCAACTTAAAGTGTTGTAGAGACACTTAGTGCTTAATTATTGTATAAAATACGTAATGAAATGTTAATTCGGTTGGAGTGTTTTTAATGCATTTCTGTATATAATTTTTAAACTAAATAATAAACATCCTCAATTATTTTGAGCTTAAATATGTGTCAACACAAACATGGTTGGTAAAAAATATTGTACTTCAAGTAATTATTTATTTATAACTAACTTTTTATACAAGTTAATAATCAAATAGTATATTTTACATTTTATCTCCAGACTAATTAAACTTTTCACATGTCAGTCAAAAGGTGTTTTCTTCAATCATCAAATCTACAAATGACCATTCCACCCTTTTCCCTGAGAGAACCCACTCAGACAAAGAATAGAACTAATGATACATTATTTAAATCAAATGACAGCTTTTTAGATTAATTTAATTTGATTGGGGTTATCTGCTGTTAAAAGAGCAGGACATCCTAATTTTTCACACAGACACTGAAGTCATATGAGTGAGATTTATGTGCACCCTTGTGTGTGTTTCTGCAGAGTGCGCTCAAAGGTATTACACCCGTATGAGAGTTAAAATTCCCACCATCAGTTAACTTACCTTAAGGCGAAATGCAAGATTGCAAATCTTCATTATTATTGAAGATCTACACGAGTACCATGTTAGGTCTAACGTATAGAACCTTCACCATGAAGAGTGTCACTGGGAATCTGATGGGGAGCTGGAACATACCTTAAAGAACCTGGGATTTGCTTGTGTTTGTTTGTTTGTTTCTTTATAGCAAAGACAACAGCACAGGGTATTTCATGGCTATATGTCGTATTTGGTATAAAATGGGTCTAAAACCTACTTAGAAATATGTATATTTTCTCAGCTGTTAAAACAAGTATGGTAAGTCAGTTTTCAAATTTACAATAGTCTGCTAAAACTAAGAGGATTTCTTTTAAGTTGTCAGGTTTCAGATGTTTCTCATAGAATCATATACAGGGTATTCTACAAGCAGATGTTTGACCGAGCATCTGCATTTACAGCGTTTACATTTTGGGGCAGTTTCTCCTTTGAGTAAAAAAATGTGTCGGTCTAGTGTGACCTATTCGACTTCTAGTTAAGATAACTTGTTCCCTTCTGACCTCAGGTTATGGTGTTGTCCAACTTTAGGTTGAATTTCTTATTACTTATTTCTTTGTTGTTTCTCCATCTGAGTAAGGATGGGTCTGAGTCTGCCTTCTCATTTTCCACTAGTTCAATATGGACAGGGACCTAGCAGAGAATGATGTGGTAGTTGTTCAGATAAAGTTTGTTTACTTTAATCATAATAGAAGTGATAAATTGGGATTTTAAGATTGAGACCTGAAATCATTTGAGGTGTCTGTCATGTAAATCAAAGATGCTCTGTCAATATTCTCTAGTAACAAAATGGATTGAGGAAGGCTTTGAACATCGGATCAGTCTGGTGGATGACCATTTAATCCACTAGATCAAACCATTTTGTTTCTCTTATCGTAAGGTTCCCCCCAGCCACTTTGAAAAGCTTAGAGAAGCTTTAGATGAATATGAAGAAAAAGGCTTTATCTGGAAGTCAAACTGTAAGTACATTCTCTGCTTGTCATAGTGTGGAAATGAAATGGTGTCTTGTCTGTGCAGCAAGTGGTGTAGTTGGCCGTCTTTTAACCAGAGGGTTGGTTAAATGCCATAACGGTCAAAGATGCCCACCTTCTTCCAAACCAATCTGATGCTCTAACTTTTTTCCCCAAACAGTGAACTTGATCTCAAGCTTTTATAAATGTGCCCCTACATGAGGAAGATTGAAAACACACTGATTTTTCATCTCCATTTGGACTGCATGAACACAACAGACTATCAGAAAGGTTTTGCTACAGCCCAGTTACGTTCATGCATATGATGATGTCAATCTTTGATGACAAGAACTTCATACATTTACTGTGCAACCTTGGCAACCTCCTGGTTTTTGCTCCTAATGAAGACATGGCACTCGAGAGACAGGAAATGGTAATATCGAGACTCAAAAGCCATAACCTTAAGGTTTTTCCAAAGAAATACCAATTCATTATTTAAATTCCTCTTGTACTAGAAAAAATCAAGGCCATAACAGACCATAACAGGTTTTTCCTTGTCAGAAAAAGATTAGGTCTTTCTTGGGTATAGTGCAGTATTACCAACACAGATTTTAGATCTGCCAAAGCTGAACCTATGTTAGACCTAAGATGGAGACAAAGGGTCCCAGGAACCAAAAGGAAAAGTGACATATGTAAACCTCTCTCCAGAAGAATGGAAAAATCCTAAATATAATGTTTTTCTAGAAACAAAATCGACCCATTAAAAATATACACAACTACCATTCACAAGTAAATTTATATTTTCCTTTAAATTTTAATATTTCGTATCAGACTTGGGGTCAAATCGATAAGGTGCATTATTGGCAGAGAGGTGCGGGGTGAGCACGATCATTTTGCTTTTAAAAGCACAACTCCCAAAATGGCTTCTTTTTTAATGGAAAGGCTTTTATGGAGCCAAAATATTTTTTATGCTGCAAAAAACATTCATAAATATGAACTTAAACTGTGATGGACGTTACATAACAACATCATAGTTTTGCCCTCTCCTGTAAGTGTGCCCTCTACTGTAAGTGTAAATAATAAAACAACAGCCTACAACACACTTCTCTTTCACCGGTAAGTTCATCTAGAATGGTAACTTTAGCTAACCTTTGTGATCGCTGTATTCCCCATCCGAGCACTCTGTGCATTCAAAACAGCATGTGGGTTTGCCATCAATGATGCCTTTCCTGGTTCCAGGCTCACACTCCTCACTACAGTTAGAAAATGGCACCTGAAGGAGAGAATAATACTCTTTATTATCTCTATTATTACAATTATTTTGATTCACAGACACATCTCTTGTAAAGCACTCTGATTACTTGAAGCAGATTAGTCAACTGGTTCTACATCAAAGCAATCACACAAAAGTTCCGACTATCACTCCATCGTAGTTATGAGATATAATGTTTGTTAAATCATAATTTAATAATCTATTTTGTTTTAGGTTTAGTGTAGTTTCAGCCAACAAAAATAACCATTGATTTAAGTAAAATAGTTCTACAGTAGATTTAATAATAAAATATTATTTATCATGCTTTTGAGAGCACAGTAGTTGTTAAACAATTATTTGTTTTAAATGCATCAAGACAAACATTTGGTGGTGAAACTTAGCTCTTTTGTTTTTAATCGATGTGTTCAGTTTCTCTTGGAGAAGTTTCCAGCAGTTATTAAACATGGTGAATTATGCTTCTTCAGTACCTTGGCTTCGTCAGTTTGACCTTGTTGTCCAGGTGAAATATCTGGCAACCCTTTGGGGATTCTCACTTCTTTAAGAAGTCAAAAGTGTAGTAGATATTGGCTATATATACAAAATATATAATAATCTTTTCTTGACACTTCTGATAAGAATGCACACTGCCAAACAAACTCTGGACAACAAAGTTTGTCTCTTGCTTTTTCTTAATGTCTTGATGTAACTTGTGAATTCTATCTAACATTTCTCTTCTTTCAACACTAGTCCAGCTGTGAAAGCAATTTCTTCTTAATAGCTTTGAACTTGCATTAAGTTTTTCTCAGCATTTAACATCAACATTTAAATCTAGACTAAAATCCCATCTAATGAATTATGTGTTTAATGATTGAGCACTGCACTCATGAACTTGTCTGGCTTAAGTTCTTTGTCTAGTTTTGCACCCTGTCTAGTCTATTGACAATAGTTCCTGACAGAACTGCTGTTTTCTTTTCAATCTATGAATTTTAATGTTTTTTTATTATCACTTGCTTTTTATCTATGATCTGTTTTTATAATCTGTTTTATGTCTGATCTGTTTTTTTTATTATGTAAAGCAGTTAAATTGCCATTGTGTTCAAAAATGTGCTCTATAAATAAAATTGCCTTAACAAAACAAACTAATCCAGTAACAATAACAACAATATAATAGATGCAGATGGTTGGCAAAACATTTTTGATAACAAACCTACAAACTATTGTTCGTTTCTACCTAAAGTAACATTTAAACCACCAATACATTGATAAAATATTATTGATAAACAATTGTTGGTGACTTTACATTCCTGCACATTAGATAATTTTTAAAATGATGTGACATTTAGACATGTCTGATAGAAAGACAATAATATTAAAGTGTGAGGCTCAGTCACACTGTGCAAAGTACATAACACAAATAAAAATCTGGCTTGGGTGTAGAATAACCTCTTAAATACTGCAGGTTCCCTCGAATGCATAACAGACTAAGCTCTTGCATCAAAAAGCAACACTTTTTGCTTTCTCATTTAATGCCTGCTGTAATTAATAAAATTCTGCCTTGATGAAAGAAGGAATGTGTATGTTGGATTTGTTTACGCACCTCTGCTAGGTGTCCATTCCACATGATTTTCGTTTTGTTGATGGAGAGCTTGGCGCCGTGCTTGCTGTGTATACTGTAATAACCAACCTCCTTGAAGACCACAGACCCGTCCTCTGGAGAGCGATGCCAGTTAATAATAGTATAATTAGCTGAGGCTTCACTCCCATTGTCAAAACGCACCATCTCCCCAATGCTGCCGATGAAGTTGAGGTGCCTAAGTTGTTTCAAAACCTTTAAATATAAAAAAATGTATGTTAATAATTACAACATAAATTATAATACTAAATGGCAATCACTTTACATAAATTTAAATACATTTAAGACTTCAAATGTCAAACAATAAAAATACTACCCGGCATTTGTGCTTTGTATTCAACCCATCCCAGTGCAAACACACAGCAGTGAAAAAAAAAAAACACATTGTGAACACACAACTGAGCAGTGACAGTCATGGAGTCTAAAGACTGGCAATGCATGCATATCGGGCAACTGTAGATGCTGAAGATGTGAGAGAAAGTGTTTCCTCACTCGCACCACTTTCATCTTTTGTGGATCTGGGGATCGACCAAGCGACCTTCTGATCTCCAGTTCATCTATTTATCCAGTGTTAAGTTTAAAACCAACCTGGTATTCAAACATATACAAGGTCACAACAGATCCATTCGATCACACTCCATGAAAGGTATTTTGAATCTCAAGGTAAAAAACCTTTATAAGAGTAAAATGATATGTTGACTGGACAATCCTTCAAATGCAAAAGATTTCACGTGAACTCACCAGTCTGAAATTTTTCACGATAAAGAAACAACAACAAAAAAAAGCAGTTTAGGGTAAAGCTGCAGGATTCTGGATAAAATAAACATCACAATTTTTATGCTTAGAATAAAATCACGATTCTTGAAAGATATTTGTTTATTTATTTATTTATATATATGCAAAATTGTGTCTATTTCGCAATTCTGTCTCAACTGTTTCACAACATTTGTTGTACAGAACAGGGAATGCGACGTGTGAAAAATAATTACGAGAGGGGATGCAATAACACTCATCAAAGTTTTTAAAAGCCATATCTTCAGTCAGGTAAAACACGATTTCTGTGTGTGTGGGCGAGGTTGTTGGGTGCGCTGTTGCAATGAATAATGTTGCTTGCATTGATGCTTGCTTTGACTGGCTGCAGGTAATGGATTTTGTACACTGGATTTTATGGCACACCGTCAAAATGTGCCAATGAATATATAGTTCTCCATACATGAGGCTCACCAAACTATAAAGGAACAAAATACTACTAATAATAATACATTTTATTTACTGGAGCCGTTCAGGACACACAAGAACACCTCACATATCATAAAAATAACACAAGCAATAAGATAACATAAGAAACACACAAACAATAAGATAAAGTACTAAAGCACTAAAGATAAAGCATTAAGTGAAGCAAAACAGATAAACTTTTACAAATAACAACAATACAAAATCAATACATTTTTATTCAAACACGTAAAGAAAAATCAGTTAAAGCATTTTTAAATTGTAATCCTCATTCATAAAGGCATCAAATTAAAATAATAACTAAATACTATAGTTTTTTTAATTTTATTTATTTATTCATTTTTTATGTTAACACGTGAAATACAAAGGAATACACTTTTCAGTTAATTCCTCATCCATCAAATCCAAAGCCCACCAGATTCCCTCTCACCAATCAGGCTCGTTGAGGTTGCTGTCTCCGTTACTTAACCGTTAAGTGATGATTCTTGTCTTCGTATTCATGAAAGCTTGAACAGTTGACTGTGAGGCAAATAAGTATTTAAACTCCCTTTGATTTTGCAAGTTCTCCCACTCAGAAATCATGGAGGGGTCTGACATTTTTACCTTGGGTGCATATTCACTGTTAGACACATCATTTTTTTCTGTAATCACATAATTTTTAAATATTATTTATTTGTCTGTCACAGCTGCAAATAAGTATTTGAACACCTGTCTTTCAGCTAGAATTCTGACCCTCAAAGACCTGCAAGTCTGCCT
Organism: Danionella dracula; assembly: GCA_900490495.1. Classification (NCBI taxonomy): domain Eukaryota; kingdom Metazoa; phylum Chordata; class Actinopteri; order Cypriniformes; family Danionidae; genus Danionella; species Danionella dracula. The sequence goes on from UELW01000522.1 coordinate 14,203,712, forward strand.
TTAAAAAAATAGCTGCATAAAGACACCTGTCCACTCCATACTATCAGTATCAATCAGTGTCCAACTACTAACATAGCCAAGACCAAATAGCTGTCCAGAGAGACCAGAGATAAAATTGTGGACTCCAGCAAGGCCGGAAAGGATTATGCGACAATTGCCATGCAGTTTGGTGAAAAAGATCCACTGTTGGAGCAATTATTAGAAAATGGAAAAAACTAAATATGACTGTCAATCTTCCTCAGACTGGAGCTACACAGGCTTCGAACAGGTGAGGAACCACCCCAGAACTCCACAGGAGGAGAAGGTCAGTGATCTGAAGAGAGCTGGGACCACTGTTTCCAAGGTTACTGATGGTAATACATAAGACCTCATAGTTTACAATCATGCATGGCACTGAAGGTTCTGCTGCTTAAACCAGTACATGTCCAAGCCCGTCTTCAGTTTGCCAGTGACAATTTGCATGATCCAGAGGAGTTATGAGAGGTCATGTGGTCAGATGAGACTAAAATAGAACTTTTTAGTCTTAATTTCATTCGCTGTGTTTGGAGGAAGAAGAATGTTGAGTACCATCCCAAAAACCCCATCCCTACTGTGAAGCATGGGGGTGGTAGAATCATTCTTTGGGGGTGTTTTTCTGCACATGGGACAGGATGACTGCACTGTATTAAGGAGAGGATGACCGGGTCATGTATCACAAGATTTTGTTCATCATCAATCACATGAAATGATACACATGCTACGTACATGTTGTATACAGACAATGCTCACTGCATGTCGAGGCACAGTATGCATTACTCCGTGCATGTCGAAGTGCAATGTTTTCATCCGCAATGTGCCCAAGGAAACTACAACAATCCATTCAGTTGTGCGGCTTGGTAGCTTATCAAAGTCTTAATAAAACTTTAGAATTTTGCATAAATTTTGCATTTACATAAGCCACACTGGGTTATAAGATGCACTGTATTATTAAATACATTTGTGGTGTTCCCCTTTTGGTGAAGACACAATTGTTAAACATTCATTGGAATATATGGTTTGCTGAGTATCATCATCTGGTTTAAAACACACACTTTTGTAATAAAATCTTTTTTAGGTGCTAAAATGTGCAGGATGTTGACAGACTTACTTGCACATTGTACTGCTTCACTCATTCTCTCTGTTTACTTTGATTGTTTTAATTCATCTGCTGCCTGACTTGCGTTCACTGGTCTAGTGCAGGTAACAAGCCTGCCACAGACATCATGCCTGCTTTGACTGCCTGTGAGTTATTTTGAAATCAGACAAGTTCGGCTGAATCGTAAAATTGCTGGATTAAAGGGCCCTGAACACCACCTATTTCTGTGATAATTTTTGAAAAATTCACTAAATATGAGCTTGTGTAGCTGCACAGAGAATGGTGGGATGTGGTTGTGGCTAGGTGGAAGTAGAGAAGCATGAGAAGTGTCAAGAGTTAAGTGTAAATAATAATTAGCATGACGCGTCTTCTCATAGAATAACAGAGGTCAAGCAATGTTCAGCACATGTAAATCTCAGAAAATGTTAATATTTATATCCAGGGTTTCGTGGCCCTTTACGCTCGTGAGGGTGGTGGAATTGAGATTGGGATCTTTTAATGATTAACTGTGCAGCTCTAGATTAGGGTGACGAGAAAATTAAATGGTTAACTATTGCAAACCATTTTAACTCACAATAGATCAGATAAAGGGTAACACCTCCAGACCTACAATCTGGCCAAAGCGTAGAAATAAAGGGGAAAGACCAAGCTGAAGGAAATATGGATAGCAGGTCTCAATCAAAATATTGATACAACCCATCTAGATAACATTCACATTCACTCCGCTCATCCAATAGTAATTTTCAGTCCATCGTATGTGAACAGTAGCTTTAAAAAAATGAGCGTTCCATGTGTTCACAGAGTTTTGATAATTAGTATGACAATATACAACACATATATTATATAAACAACACAAGCAAGTGAGGGTGGATTGTTCTCATTTCTAGAATTTGCTGTGAAAGGGTGAAATGTACTTTAACAGACAGAGCTGTACTCTTTAAACAGCAACGTCCATTTATTCTAACCTGGCGAATGCTTCCACATATAAGGCTCCCATACCCACTGCCACATAGGACAATTTTTTGTATATTTGTCACTAGAGACGATTGTCCTCAGCAACTTACCCTAATCTGAAGTAATTAAAATCCCTGACACCCAAGTCAGGCAAACTTTAAAGGGAGAGAGAGCTGGAGCCTTGTGTCACTATGTGTCACTTATCTTTCAAAATCAACACTAACAAAGAAAAACTTCAAAAAATTCTCTTCAGCGTCAGGTACATGAATGAAAACAGGTGAGGATAAAAAGGGGAACCACTATTACTTAATGCTCTCCCTCGTACTTTTCTCTCAAATATTAGAGAGAAGAAACTTATGCTCCAATATCTGTTCTCACACTGGCAGCTGACTCAATAAAATGTCTCATTTCATCCATCCCAGCTGAGCTGCACAAACGATAGCTGGTTTAAAAAAAAAAAAAAGGCACAGCTTAAATAATAAGGTCACTTAAATAACAAATTAATCTAAGTTGAGCAAATCAGTGAACTATTACTGAACTGTAATCTATCGCTCGTGATCGGCTAATGTTAGTTATGGTTACTAATGTTGCACAAGGATACATACAGTGAACAAACCAACCAGGACAACCTGTGCGGTTATTTAAAATTAATTAACACCTTGAAGCCAATTAGGATTGAGTATTCAGACAGATCATAAAAACAGTCTACAAGTTCAAGGGCGCATAGTTTTAACCAAATCGGTCTTCCGCACACCGAGTTTGTACTCTGTTTCGACTCTATACAGTAGAAATAACAGAGAATGACATGGAGTGGATCCTGTTGAATTTGGAGCTTATTAACTTCTTCTTCTTCTTCTTTCGGCTGTTCCCAGTTTAGGTGTCACAACAGCAAATCATCTGTTTCCACCTAACTCTGGCCTCAGTATCTTCTACTCTTGCACCAATTACCTTCATGTCCTCCTTCAGCACACCCATATAACTTGTCTTTGGCCTTCCTCTTGCCCTCTTGCCTGGCAGCTCCATCTCCAACATCCTTCTACCAATATAACTACTATCCCTTCTTCGCACATGTCCAAACCATCTCAATCTGGCTTCTCTGACTTTGTCTCCAAAACAACCAACCTGAGCTGTTCCTCTGATGTGCTCGTTCCTAATCTTGTCCATCCTTGTCACTCCTAAACTGAACCTCAACATCCTCATCTCTGCTACTTCCATCTCTGCCTCATGTCTCTTCCTCACTGCTACAGTCTCTAACCCATACATCATAGCTGGTCTCACTACTGTTCTGTACACCTTTCCTTTGATTCTTGCTGACACTTTTCTGTCACACAACACCCCGGACACTTTTCTCCACCCACTCCGACCTGCCTGCACTCGCCTCTTCACCTCTTTTCCACACTCCCCGTCGCACTGTACTGTTGACCCCAAATACCTAAACTCCTCCACCTTCTTGACCTCAGCCCCCTGTAACCTCACTGTTCTACTTCCCTCCCTCTCGTTCAAACACATGTATTCTGTCTTACTACGACTGACTTTCATTCCTCTTCTTTCTAGAGCAGACCTCCAACTTTCCAGGTGTCCCTCCACCTGCTCTCTACTCTCACTACAAATTACAATGTCATCTGCAAACATCATTGTCCATGGAGATTCCTGTCTGACCTCATCTGTCAACCTGTCCATCACCATAGCAAACAAGAAGGGACTCAAAGCCGATCCTTGATGTAGCCCCACCTCCAACTTGAACTCCTCTGTCTGACCTACAGCACATCTCACTGTTGTCATACTTCTCTCATACATATCCTGAACTACTCTGACGTACTTCTCTGCCACTCCTGACATCCTCATACAGGACCATAGCTCCTCTCTCGGCACTCTGTCATACGCTTTCTCTAAATCCACAAAGACGCAGTGCAGCTCCTTCTGACCATCTCTGTACTTCTCCATTAGCCTTCTCAGAGCAAAAATTGCATCAGTAGTGCTCTTTCTGGGCATGAAGCCATACTGCGGCTGGCAAATATCCACTTCCCTTCTTAGCCTAGCTTCCACTACTCTTTCCCAGAGTTTCATTGTGTGGCTCATCAACTTTATACCTCTGTAGTTGTTACAACTCTGCACATCACCCTTGTTCTTAAAGATTGGCACTATGACACTTCTCCTCCATTCCTCAGGCATATTCTCACTCTCTAGAATCCTGTTGAATAACCTAGATAGGAACTCCACTGCTGTCTCTCCTAGACACTTCCACACCTCCACAAGGATGTCATTTGGACCAACAGCCTTTCCACTCTTCATTCTCCTCAGAGCCTTCCTCACCTCATCCTTTCTAATCTTTTCAACTTCCTGCTCTACAATGTTCACCTCTTCCCCCTTCTTTCCCTCTCATTCTCCTCATTCATCAACTCCTCAAAATACTCCTTCCATCTTCTCTGCACACTCTCCTCAATTGTTAGAACCCTTCCATCTCTATCTTTAATCACCCTTCTCTGTTGCACATCCTTCCCATCTCTGTCTCTCTGTCTCGCTAATCTGTACAATTCCTTCTCACCTTCCCTTGTGTCTAACCTTGGAAAATTTAGAAATTGGAGCTTATTAACATTGCATTGAAAAACAGTGCAGATCGTTATCTTTAAGTGCTTCTTCAATGAGTAAATTGTGTTTTTTCCCACACCAATAACAATGAGCTTGGATCATGCCAAGACTTCATCATATAGTTAGATAAACTGCCGTGGTGTGTAAGAGCATACTTTTCCCTGCAGCAGATACACAAATCTGAAGTTTCTCTAGAAGGATTTAAACTGGGACTGTATAAATATTATTTATAACAGGCGTTAACATATTTATGTTCAAATGGAGAAAATCAAACAAAAAAAAGCGACCAGGGAAATGTTCTTGTAACAGTGAAAAGTGTATACTTACACACCACAGTGAGTTTTAAAAGTACCATTCCAACTTAAGCCTTCACCTTCTTCAAGAAAACCGAGCCACCACTTCACACATGAATTCTCAAAATGTACAGGATGGGTTTGCATTAGGTTGTTAGTTGTATGAGGAAGAAATAAAGGATTTTTTTTGCAGGATTTTGATTTTTCTTGCAGGATAAAGTAAACCAATCGAAACTTATTGGATATCTGCTAGCAGAATTAAAAGTACACTGTGCACAGCTTTGTTGATTCCATAAAACTTAAAACAGACATGCACTCAGGATCCTAAGAAGCCTAAGGATCTCTGACTCTGTCTGAATGCTGGGATATTCTCAACTTTAAATGAGTGACTTTCAACTGAAATGGTGAGATTTGGAACAAGCATGTGGAAAAGCTGTAGCTATAAAGTGCATGTGTGTGACTGGTGGGGTGTGCGACTGGTGGTCAGAAGGCCGTAGGTTCGGATTGGCAGCCACATCCTGTCAGACTGCCCCAGGGTGGCTAAGGGTAACCAAAGTAGCTCATCACCACCAGAGTATAAATGTGGACTGAATAAATAATGCACTAAACATTGTAAAGTCTTTGAGCTCTGGAAAAGCGCTATAAAAATTGAACACATTTTTATTATCATTATTAAAAACAACCAGAGCAACTATTTAACAACAGCAGTTGGGTTGGAAGAAATACTGAAGTTAAAACCATATCTTACCTGCCATGCTTCAACTTTTCTAATGTCAGCACAAGAGCCATTTTCAAAAAGACCTTTCCCAGGTGTGCAGATGAGAATGTCCTGAAGAGCCTGTGCAATGGCGTAAACAGCCACATAGACATTATATGAAATCCTTAAGTGTGTATAATCCAGGTATGGCGTCTCAACACTGGCAATGTCCTCTTCACCCGTGCACAAAGGTCTAAAACTTGTACGACCATTCTCACTGTCCTTATTTCTCTGACTGTCCTCAAGGTAACAGTTAAATGTTTCCTCCCAAAACTCTCTCACAAACTCGTTATGAATGGCTTTCTTTGGATTGACTTGCTGTAGGAAGTCTTTAAATCCTGGAATCTGTCCAGCCCTCAATGCAAAACCAATAGTTCCTCCCATGACGTCTAGATATTCTGGCTTGGCAACCAAGCTGGAGCTTGCCCAAGCCTCACTCGCTAACCAGACTCGATCCGTGATGTTTCGCCTCACCATCTCTTTAACCAGTGGCTCAATGTCTGGTCCGCTTGCAAACACAACAATGACTTTGGCAGTTGAGTTCTCGATGCGGTCTGCAAGGCGACGGATTTCAGCTTCATCAGTATATTGTGAGATTAAAACATTGAGGTCAATGCAGATGTCCCGATGAAACATCTCATTTTCAAACTTTTCAATGCCTGGGCGGCCATATTCATCATCAGACGCAATGGCAATCACCCAGTTCCACTGAAAGTGATCAATGATTGAGGCCATGGCAATGGCTTGGTACTCATCTGTTGGAATAGTTCGCATGAATGATTTGTATTGGTTTTTGTTGCTCAGAAGACGACTGGATGAAGCATAGCTTATCTGATAGACAGGGAAGAGGCACACCAAATTTAAGCAACATACACTCTAACTCATAGTTTAATTACCACACTACATTTACAAAACCTGGATACACATCAAGGTGAGACTGCTAAATCACCTGAGGAATGTAGAAGAGACCCAAAAGATCAGCAACAGCAGTTGACACTGCAGACCCAGAGGCTCCTACCACAGCAATGGTTGATGGGATATTTCCTGTACAGTTACAAAACTCATCCAAATTTAGTGAATCAATTTTATTCTGGGCAACAAAGCTGAGTGAGGCCTCCAGAGCTTTCGAAACAGTGTTGCATGTGTCGAATACACGATATCCCAGTGTAATGTTGGGCAGCAGAGCAGAGCTGTTGTTGATCTCCTCTATGGCAAAGATCATAGACTGGAGCCAACGGAAGCCACGGAAGTTGTATCTGAAATAGAAACATTTTTGGGCAATGACCTAGGGACAACAATTTTGCAATTATCAGGTAAATATGTGAACCAATGATATTTGTAACCATGAATTACTGTGAAAGCAATCCCTACTCCAGAGCTGAAGAAACATACACAGTTATTTTTTAAACGGTTCCTTTTTTCTTACCCCATTTACAAAAAAAAATGAATAAAAAAAACCTCCTTCACTCGAGCTTGGGTAGAAAAAAAACTGCGTCCACATGAAAATGGGTAAAACGATCTGAAATGCTGTAATGAGTGTTTTCTACCCAGTTACATCAGAAGTTAAATCAACCAATCAAAAGTTTCTTTCAGCTCTGAGATGAGGCTCTTCAGACTTCAGGCTTCCTTTTAATGGCTGGGAAAGAAAGCTCACACAATCATAAAAAAAATGTCTTTTAAAAACAAAATTTCTCTCGCCAGTCTTTACCAACAACTGTTTCAATTTCAAAACTTCCTCATTCATCTGAGGCTCAAACCGTTCTTTTTTAAAACTGACATTTTTGCGTTTGTACGAGGTGAGCACATCTGTAGCAATAACACCCACATTATTGGTGTTTAACTAGTCTGTGCTTTGATTAAACACGTTTGTGTTTAATCAAAGCACACATCTTGCTGTGTGCTTGTGCAGTCCTGTACATCTCCAAAGATTTAACACAAAGAGCCAGAGAACAAACCCTCGCTCTGTCCCCATTAACCTTTTGAAGCTTTGAGCAAATGCTGCTGCATCAGTTTAAACGCTCATAAAATTCCTTCAAACTCCGCTTGAACCAGAATTTGTTCACACACACAAAAAAAATGTTTTTTTTTTTTTATTAACAGTTACAGTGAAAACGCTGCTTTGGTTACGTGTGGATGCACCCCGTAACCACAATAAAAACTGTGCGGTTACAAAATAACAGTGCACATGAGGAAAACAATTTCCTGCAGTGCGGCGTATGCTTTCTTGCAAAGAGAAGTTGTCCAGAAAAATAGAAGAGCAAATTCAAAAGTCTGACTGTGTGGACTTCTGGTGCTATACAACAGAACACGACCCACAAAACTAAGACGGATCTTGTTCAAAGGAGAGTCAGTGATGCAGTAAAATTATCTGTTGAGTTTTCTACACACATTGTGTCATATGTAATTGACACGATAGAATTGTGTAGCTGACAAGAAAATGTATTTGTTGACGTGTGCTGAAAGAAGAGAAAAATACAGAGGAAGGCTTATTTGAAGGAAAGGTTAAATGAGACTCAAATGTTTTAGCCTGTTTGGGTACTTGGCCTGGCCACATTTTTGATAGCGCATGAATTTTGGATTTCATGCATCCACCTTGGCACGGGACTAGCAGTTAATCTGCTTTTCTTCTTTTTGATGTGTACACAGCTTTAAACTTAGGCCCTTATTTGAATGGGTTAGAAAAATGGAAAGTACTTGGCATGCTGTGGTCACCTTACTTAATGGATCTTTTACTCCCATCATGCAGATCACATTGTTCAGTTGGGTTCACTGAACCAAATTGTTTTAGCTTTAGCTTATTGTTGTATGGGACAAAAAACGAAGCAGCTAGCATAAAGGTTAGTACCACCTTGTCTAAAGACATCAATCGTCAATGAAAAGGTAGGGTTGCCATCTTCTGAGAGTCAGTCCCCGCCTCAAGAGCAGAGGTTTAAGTGACCTATCCACATTCCTCAACATAAGCTCATCTTTATTCGTCTTAGAGCAGTATCTTCCATTATATTTGAGATTATTATATTTATTTCCAATACGTTTTATGGTGATGACTGTGTTTTAATCTGTAAATTCTAAAATTTGTGAAATCTTAAAGATGAGAAACAACCTCAAACATGTTACTTAACCCGTCATGTAGACATCCATGTGTGCGTGTGCAGAATAGGCTTTTTAAAAGTTATATGAATCTGATCTGGAATGTTGGCGTTACGTGGTGATTAGCAGACTTCCCTAAAACTAAACATGCTCATTATACATTTGAGACACTTTTCCATCTAGTTATTTTGTAACAACTCAACTTGTCTTGCTTTTCGTAACAGTAAGATGAGGTTTCACGTTACAAACAAGCTAGCGTTAAGTTGAGGCCAGAGCGGTTAGAATTCAAAGTGACAGACCCGCTGTGATTGTGATAAATATTAAAGTAATTACAGAAATAAGCTGGGTATTTTTATACTTTAACTGTCAATCATTATTCTAACTCATATTTGGTTTTACATATTTAATCACTTATTAATTTTTTTGTTTTTCTTTTCTTAACCGCAAAATTTGCTCACATGTTCCCTGATTTTTTGCCAAGAGAGGCAGAACATATCCAAGATTTGCATCATATACAAGTAAAGCTTATATAAACAACAATTGCACTAGGATGTTTTAAGTTGCTTACGCTGTTAAAATCTATTCTTAAACATTATAAGTGTCTGTAAGTGCATGTTATTAAAGATGTTTTATTAAAATATGAAATCAAGAATATTGTCTCAGTCTACTTTTAAATATAAACATAAGTTGTTGACTTTGTATATTAAACTAATTAACAATCCATAAAAAAGTTTGATACAATGAAAATATCTAATAGTTTTTACTTAAATACATTATTACATAAATCAGTATAAGTGAACTTAACTGAAAATTTACTTAACATTGTTCACGTGTTTTACATTTTCTTTAAAAACCTGTATTGAAAAAAACCTGCCAAGTAAAAATTAAGTTATTATAATTGTCAGTGTAGGGGCATAAAGTGCTCACTTGTGTAAATGCAGCAATGGGTAAATGAGCATTCTCAGCTAGATAGAGCTGAAATATAGGCAACTATAGGAGCCCGTTGAGGTGGCTCAGTAATCTGTTTGGGTTAAAATTCTATTTCTCTCTGGAGAATGGACTTTTTTAAAACTCAAATCAATCATCTTAAATTGTGGTCTGACACTGTATTCTGAAATAGTGTTATTCAAGTGATTTAATCTGATAGCGGACTTGTTCCCACTGTTCTACAGATGATTTTCAGCCGTTGCCTTTTTTGGGCTGGTCAAAATGTATGATGAGTTTTATAATGGTGAAGCAAAAAACCAGTAGCTAAACAGTAACAGACACAACCACATATTAATCTAAACTAACTTTACTGAGGGGATTCACATACTCTCTACTCCATGTCTAGCAGCTACAACATCATACCTGACGCACTCTGTCGATTCTGGTCTGGCTGCAAGATCTTGGTCTTTGGAAGCAACACCAAAGTGTATTGGGAAAAGACCTCCAAGGAGTATGTCACCCGTCTTCTGGGCTCTCTGATTGGGGCCATAGGTTGAAATAACACCACTGAATCCCAGGAGAACCAGGTAATTCAGACACAGCTTCAGATAAACCTTCATAGCTTCAGTTAGATCCTAGGATTTTCTTCATGAAAAAAATGTACATAGCCCCAATGATTTTCAACTGCTAAATCTAATGATTGTCTAAGCTAATTTTCTAAAAATAGAAGAAATAAAATCCAAATTGATGAGTCAACACTTGTTGGTCAAGGGATTTAGTTGCTTAACCAAAGTCCTGATTGGGTTTGGGTCTATTCATGGACAAGTTTCTTCGTTAGTTTACTCCTCCAGTAATGGTGTCTTCTGCTCATCATGTAATAGATCAAGGGGAGACTGGGCCACAAAATAAGTTTGAAGTATCTTGCAAGCTTGTGTTTGGACCAACAGTGAGTTTCTTCTAGAGAGAGAAAAAGACATTTGGTCAGTTGTTATTTTTTTAGGACATCTGCTTTGGAGGAAGTGGTCTTGGTTATACAACAGTTGGAAAATTGGCTCTACAACAATTGGATGTCTTGAGTGAACGGACATATCTTAAAAGTAATCCCTAATCCCAATAAGATTACAAGTCTTTCAAGTGTATACACAACCAACAAATCAGAATTGTTATGCAATTTTATTCCCAATTGTTTCATTTGAGCCCACAAAGGGAAAACTCTACACAACATTTATGAACAACTTTAGCCTTTCTTTACCCATTAGATTTAGTTTGGTTGGAAGTTTGGTTTTATTCGCCCACAGCTTGCTTTTGATTTTCCTCCGCTATTCAGTATCTGTTTTAAATGAGCTTGTTTAAGACATGTCACTCCGTTACACCCAGTGAAAATGCAGCTTAGCTTAAGCAACTGGGATGAATACTTGAACATAGTACCTGTACCTGCATGGCATGCCCTCAAAAGATAAAGCCAATTCAGAAAGTAACCAAAACAATCTTCCTCGAAAGGAAAAATAAATTGGTTAATTTTGTTGTTAAACATCAGAGGAAAGTAGCCAAACATTTTGATTGTGACAGTTGACTTTCTACGAATTGGTTGCCAGGTCCAGCTCAAAAGTAAAATATTTTCTCACGATATGTCAAACAAATCCATGACTTGTTCAATCTGCCAGATAAAGACAGAATGAGCATGTCATGTAATAAATGCTTGAAATAAATTTATCAAGAATCAGCTATACCATGGTAAACGTTGCTTTACTCTAGAAAACGAATGTTGGAATATAAATAAGTAATAGAATCTCCTGAAAGTACTCAATCTACTTGTGAGAGAACACTTTTATACGTTTATATAGAAGTTAATATTTTGAATATAATTTATTGACATTTCATTTAATAGAATTTAAGTTTTTGTCAATTAGTATGGTTGAAGAAATCTGGCACCAAAAAGTGGCAGCAACTTTTTGTAATAGGCTTATGAATTTGATGTCAATATGCTGGTAATGCAGGACACTAGTGGTATGTAACTCTCAGTTTATACCTTTTTAATGTATTTTATTTTTAGTAGTTTATTTTGTGCAGTGATCCATTAGTTAATTTTGTATTATGTTATTTTATGAAAAGGTGGAACATAAATTGTATTATACATATTATTAAGGTGGTAAAAAAACGGTATATACAGTTTTGTATCCACAATAATGGAAGTTCAATCCATGGCTTGTAAACGAACACAATTTTGAATCTTATCTTTAAAAACTAATTGAAATAGGTATTACTAATGTTAAAATTCCCCAAGCCTACTCTAGGATACTGCAAAAGCAAACAGTATTGTGAATTAATTATATCTTATATTTCTTTGCAAGACAACGGATGTACGAATTTGCTAATAAACTTCAACATCTAGCTAATGTTTCGGGGCACTGATCCCAAGTTCAGGTTGTTACAAGACAGTGATAGCACTTCTCAATAGGACAACAAAGAAATTAATACATTTTTAAATATTTTTTACAAGAAACTATGCCTCAACATTAATATAGGGAATTTTTTTTAATTAAAGATTTCAGGAGCTTCTGAAGATCAAAAAGAAAAGTTAAATAAATAGAATTTGAACAAAATTATACAATTATAAACTAAATCACAAATATAAACCTCTTTTATTAGCAATGATTAGTGAGCATTTGGCTACAACTAGAACAGATGATTAAGCTATTTTTGGACTTCTTTAAAAAAAATTTAAATTCATGAGCATTTCCTCCTAGGCTGGTGATATTTTAATTTTACAACATTCGCCACTTAAATCCATACCACATTCAATAAATCTTATCTTTTAGTGTTTTTATCATAAGTATGATCATCATAAGCTCTCGATTGGCTGCTGTTCTATCAGAGGAGTTTGTGATTGCATTATAACATCAAAATTAATGCTCCATTGTTATCATTATATTAATTGCTGCATGACATTGTTCATAACTAAATTATGTCATTTAGTTTGTATATGTATTATGTTGTGCATGTATTAAGAGATAAGAATGTTTTGCATCAAGTACCACTAATTATTGTTAAGTGACCAAACCTTGTGAAAACTTGCCAAACAAGAAGCCAGGGTTCAGCATCAACAACAATAAAATAGATATCCATATTTTACCTACCATCTTGTTGCTGAAAAGGTTCTCTGAACTGTAGAGAATCTCTCAAAGATATTTAGATAAGCAGTTAATTAGATTCTGATATTTTCACTTGCACCTGCTTATCTATAAAAATAGGCCTGTTAGATGAGTTTATCTTACATGGAGCCAAGGGCCTATCATATCAGTACTACTTTGCTTAGATTTTTATATTTAATAAAAAGATGAGTAAATTTGTTTATATTTGTCCAAAAGACTAATTAAGTAAGAACATTCTTGTATAAAATAGCTAGAATTGTATCTATACTTCTTTAACATTCTCCACTCTTAAATCATACATTTAAATAAAAAAACACTGTGACAATATACTAAAGCCTCTATATATTAAAAGCCTTCAACTATATTGTACAAGACTTCAAAACACCTTAAGTTCCGTGACCAATCTATGTGAGAACAAAGACGAAAAATTAGCGTAGGAAAAACCATGTGGGGAAAATGTAAAATGTCTAAGGTTTAAACTGAACTTTATCTTTATTATAACATTACAGAGGAGTATACAGCTCGACATGACATTTAGGTTCACAAAACGGGCACAAATAGAAAGTGTACTGATCTATGAACCAAAAAAAATCCTCCAAAGTTACTTTTCTTTGTTTACCCAAAAGAATGATCAAGAGGGTTTTTTTTTAAAATAGTGGCTATGAGGTTGTAAAAATCAGTCAAAAATCTCCCATATTTGCTACCAATAATTAAAGATTCCACAGAATCAAGAGTCAAACTCAGCCATTTAAGAGCTACTTCCCACATGTTATGTTCACAGACCCAGCTAATTAACTCTGGAAATATGCTCCGACAGGACCTGACTGTTCCACACAACATACTGGCTGAATCCCTGGGAAAAGGGCTGGTATTTGAAGAAAAATGGAGAGCATGAGGATAAATAAAATAAAATAAAAAGGTTTTAGAACAGACACAGATTTAGGACATTTTGTGTGAAACTATGTCTTGACTTAATAAACCTATTTTCACATATAAAAATCACAGTGCAGGTTAAAATAAATACAAATGTTGGCACAGTGTATGCATAACTTTAATTCAAATATACAAGTTTTTAAAATCTCAGACTTACAAGCAACATACAAGCAAAACAAAATGACTTACCTATTTGAGATTCACTTCAGAATCCATTCAAAGACATAAAACCAATACCAGTAGCTAATCCTAGATCAAATCCAGCATTTTCTACAGAATAAAATATGAGTTCTTCAGAATAGCAAGTATGTCTCTGCTCCTCTGTGCATCAATGTTAGATCTGTTTTTTGAGATCCTCTATTAATTCAGGGTAATGTGTGTGTGTGTGTGTGTGTGGCATTCCTATTAGAGGGTCAAACATTAACCAGAGAGAACAGTCCATTTCCTCTGACTAGTTTTATTTTCATGCTCCGGTCACACAAATTTCAGTTGTGCTCTCCATCCTCCCAACACATGAGATCACAGATGAAAGGAAAAAAAAACCACAACTAATAAATATGTACACACATACATAATCTGCATACACAAGTGGACTGAAAATGTTACACATAAAACATATGGGATACAATTTTTTTATAGGTACTTTCATAGCTTCATGCTGTTTTTGATCTTTCACACCACCCTGCTCTCAGAAGTGAAATTACTTTAATTCCATATAACAACTGCAATTTCCTTATGAAGTGGACCAAGATCTCCTTGCAAATTGGGTTGGGAATTTTGAGTTCAGTTAATGCATTCTAACTTTCAAAATGAGCCATACTAAAAGGGAAACTTGATTAAATCGATTTAAATGAGCCAGGAGAAAACTTACCTTACCCTACTGGTATTGTATGACTGCAGATGAGGAATGAATACATCACATCTTGGAGGAATATAGCCAATTAGAAAACATATGTTAAAAATGTGTCCACAGAGTGCCAGGACTTCGGTTTAATGCCTCATTCAAAGGACTGTGCTCCTTCCCATTAAAGCATCCCTGTCACTGCCCTAGGGCGCAAGGACCCAAAGACACCAGGGTGAGCACCCCCCTGCTGGCCTCATTAGCACCACTTCCCACATCTCCCATCCGGGTCCTAGCTTCTTAAGATATTAAGAGAACACTGATAGGAACTTAAAAAGCCAGTTGTTAAGAAGCAAAATCCTTCTCTCAGTCATGCATTAGCAGGAATTACAATTAGTAATAACTACTTCCATTAATAGAATGGTTACAGAACTTGGTGGTTTTTAGTTTTTTAGTGGTTTAAAAAGCTAAATTCTAGCAGTTGCTAATTCTGTAAAGCTTTTTTTCTCAAGATGTGAACCAGCAGGAATACATGAATGGATGAGCTGAATTTGGTTTCAGTGTTTTAAAGTGAACCTACTAGTCTTTTTAGGTAGCAAGCTTAAATCTGGTTTTAAGTTAAAAGTAACAGGGGAGCCTCAGAGGCATCTGTAATCAGCTACGAAGGCATATTTCAACCAAAACAGAATTGGTTTATTATTTATTTATTAAGAGCCAGTTATTGAGCTGGAAACAGAATATTTTAGTCTGTTCCTGATAGTCTGATGTGCACTGTACACTGCTGGAATATACCCGAAGATTGAAGTGAAGCTACAATGTGAGCAACAAGATGGGCAGAGAGAGAGAAAAGTGGTAATACTTCCTTGGAAGTTTTCTTGGTGGGGTTTGCCACCACGGCTATTGAATGGTAGGGGAAACACTGGGATTTCATGATAATGATACACTGAAAAAAAAAACATTTTTCTCACCAAAGACACACATATCCATGAACTGTTTGCAAAATTAGTTCAGCTTTTAATTTTTAAACAAAGCAAATGGTCTTGAAATTTACAACATTTCTTAAACATTTTACAAATCAACAGAAGACAGTTAAATGTTATAGTATTTTGCATATTATTGCAAGTATCTATAGTGCAATCCAAAAAAATAAGTGTCAGAAAATGAAGACTTAATTATTCTTTAACAAATATGAGAAACAAAATGAATAATTTAAACAACAAACTTGTTTTTGGTTATGGAGTTGCTCTTAGTTGCAGTATCTGCATGGGCTTGATATCCGATCACAAGTTTCTGGGGGAGTCCAAGATTTTCTTTATATTTCCGGCTAAAAAATTTAAATAAGAAAAGAAACACAGACTAAACACACAAAATTAACTATTTAAAAAAAATTAAACCAGTTTCAGAAAAAAAATCAAACCAAATAGGATTTGGGAGGTGACACCAATCAGTTGAGTGTGTTTACAAGCACATCAATAAATGGGTTATGCTCTATACCTTTTTGTCTATGTTTCCGGAGACAAATGTTCACAAACATTACTACACTTACGTACATTTTTGGTGTAATTCTCTTCTTTTATATAATGTATAAACTACAACCTGTACCATCAAATGACAACACGACAAACATGCAGCATATTTGACAGTCTTACTCAGAGCTACAGAAACAGCTTTCTGTCCCGATCGTGTCAGATGCCAGCTTTACTTAAGGGCCTCACCCTCGACCTCAGAATCAGAAGTGGATCGTAAAGTACTTAAGAATTCCGACCCCTACTGAGCACTGCTGTCCAAACAGTTTTGCATTTTTGAACTGCTAACTCTCACACATTTAACATAAGACCCACGCATTTGAGTGATCTCTCACGCCACATCACCGATTTCTCACGCTAAAAAAAAATCAAACCAAGTGTTCTTAAACCTTGGCAGCTCAGCATTTCTTTAGATTACATTTAACATCTGGGGATGTTTGCTCTTTTTTTGCATCATGTGAAATGAGAGTGAAAAATACATTCACCCAGCATGTAGTTTGAAGGAATCAAAAGTATTTATCACAACGTCATACTCTCCTTCGTGAATAAAGGTAGGGCAGGAGATAATTTAACACATATTTTGACCAGAGAAGTTGCAAGCTACGTCTGCAGCTCTGCAAAGTTTTTAAAGATGTACGTGGCAATATATAGTCAATATATGTACGTTATATACAGTTTATGGAATTATTTACGAGTTAATTATTAATTATCCATATTTCACTGACTGGTCTTTTTGAGCCACAGGAAGTGCAAGCAAACCAGATATTTTCTGCAATGTTTTTGTTTTTATGCATATTTAGTTTTTCATTAAATAGGATTTGGGAGGTGACGCCAATCAGTTGAGTGTGTTTACAAGCACATCAATAAATGGGTTATGCTCTATACCTTTTTGTCTATGTTTCCGGACACAAATGTTCACAAACATTACTACACTTACGTACATTTTTGGTGTAATTCTCTTCTTTTATATAATGTATAAACTACAACCTGTACCATCAAATGACAACACGACAAACATGCAGCATATTTGACAGTCTTACTCAGACCTACAGAAACAGCTTTCTGTCCCGATCGTGTCAGATGCCAGCTTTACTTAAGGGCCTCACCCTCGACCTCAGAATCAGAAGTGGATCTTAAAGTACTTAAGAATTCCGACCCCTACTGAGCACTGCTGTCAAAACAGTTTTGCATTTTTGAACTTCTGTTTATCTTTTATTCTAGAAATTCCAATGTATTTATTGTCTCATCCCTTGCTTTTATCTGACCTTTTTTATTCTTTTATCAAGCACTTTGAATTGGCAATGTATGTAAAATGTGCTATACAACTAAAATTGCCTTCCACCTTGATTTACTACAGCTACTACTTAAAGGACGTTGTGTTTTTGAGTGTCTTTGTTAAATTTAATCTAAAGGGACTAACAGTTGTAATATTTGTCCTAGTAGCAGAAGACTGCAAGCTGATTCCCAGCCATCCTATAAAAAGGACAATTAACTTTGTTAGGTTGCTAGGCACAAATTCCTTTTCCATGACAAGTAATGTTTACAGAACTATGAGTGGTTACAGGCTGAAAATCTGTCTCTGTCTGAGCGGAATTAAGTCAAGTGAGGCAAAGTCAAACAGAGAAAGAATTAATAGAATAAAGCATTATTAAACTTCACTACATTCGCCCCAAGACGACAAAGCTGATTTTTTCTGTGAATAAAAATATTAACAAGGTCCTTATTTCAATGTCCAAGTCCATTTTGATGTCAAAACATGAATCTATTATATTAGTTACTATAAAACTAAGGATCACTTATGTTCAAATAATACTTTGAAGATTCTACTCTTTATATAAACAAAAAAGCAAACAAAGAACTCTTACCCAATGTATGTGACTGTCTCACAGTTCTCTGCATTGGAAGTCCAGAGGGCAATCTTGTCCCCTTTAGCACGGATGTTGATGACACTTCCGCAGACATCTCGACTGAAGCTGCCAAAGTTCTCGCCAATGAGACACAGCAGCTGCCATGTGTACAAAGTGAAAATAAATTTAACCTGGTTACATTGTGGCCTCTGTAACTGCAAAGTGAAAACTTATTTATCCACTGGACTCTAGATCATTGAACAACAATAAATAGTTTTGAAACTGGTAAATACATAGATGAAAACTTTTAGCTTTGTGAAATAATATTAAATAATTGGTTCAAGTATTTTGTTTACTTATGTGCTTGTGTAGTCCTGTACATCTCAGAAGATCTGCTTTAGCTCAGAGAGCACGAGTGCAAACCCTCTCTCCTTCCCCATTAACCACATCGAGCTCTGACCAATATGGCATCAGTTAAAGAGCTGAAATACCTCCTTCAAACTCAGCCTGATCTAGACTTTGCTTGGTTATCCTGTCCACACGAAACGATTCAGTAGCGGTTCCAACAAAAAATCCCTTTGACCAGAATTTTCAAATCAACTCTGTTACAGTGAGAATGCTGCTCCAGTTACATGTGGACGCACCCTATAAAAACATTTTAAAAAGTAAATACAACTATGTATGTGTGGACATGGCCTTTAGCTCGACAACAATTACTAGTGATTATTGTTTGATCAGCTTCAGATTTTTTTAAGATAAAACATATTCAAACAACCAACAAGGCTCATGTTTTCGGGAGAAACTCTTGTGTCTGGCATTTGCTGAAATAACAGACGATCGTTTTTCTAATCTCTACAATGCAGCTGCCTCCGCGTGTTTAGTACTACTACCGCTAAATCATCCCCCCCATGAAACATTGACAGTACACTAAATTTTGACTCTGTTCTGTAGCCACTCTGTATTCGCACACACTGGTATATCATTGGATACTCATGTGAAGTACGCATCATCCAAATAACTTTTGGCAAACCAATCCTCTGGATAAAATAAATAGAATGTGCGTCTGGAGACATCATCCTGAAGAAGTCTCAGGAGACAAGTGTTCAGAATACACAGGTTGAGGATTGGACTATCCATTAGGGATCTAGAAAGTATGGGTTGTAATCCTCTTTTCATGTCGGCAGGAGGAACCGGCAGATCAATCTCCTCACCCGAGTTCTCTGTGGGTGAGATTTCGGATGCGAAGAAGAGAGCCACTATAACCCAACCTCTTTTTTTTTTATCTTGAAGTATGTCCACTCTAACCTCTCCATAGACTTACAGTGGGGCTAAAAAAAAATTTTTTTTTTATTGTTTGTTTGACTATTTTTTTTCTTTCTTTTTTTAACTAATCACTTTTTAGTATGAAAAGACATAGCAATCAGAGTTGGACCAGTTGAGAGGTTTCTGGAAAGTTTTGCGTCTTTAGCTTAAGCTGTTTCAGAGCAGTAACTATTTGAAGAATCGGCTAGAAGGCAGTTGTTGGGCAGGTGTGGTCTTGTGGATGAGGAGTTCGACTTGAAACACTTGCTCTCCCATCTTCAACAACCACAGCTGTGGTGCCCGTGAGCAAGGCACCAGTTCCCGACTGCGCCCTGATGGGCACCGCAGCCATGGCTGCCCACTGCTCCCGGTGTGTGTTCACGGTGTGTTTGTTCACTGCTGTGTATGTAAAAAGAGCACAAAGTCCGGGTATGGATCACTCCATGTCTGGCCAACTGGTTGCTTTCACTTGCACAAAAAAGTATACATTCTGAAAGTTTATGTGCAATATCAGTATGTTGGCTTTCAAGCTAACAAAAGTTTATGAGCAATAACAGTATGTTGATTTTTCAAGCCAACAAAATAATAAGTGTATCAGCTCTATTTTTAACAATGAATTAATTCTAAACTATTCTAAATTCAGTTGAAGTTCAAATGTTTGTTTGTTTATAGTCAAGACAACAGCAAAGGTTATTTAATGGCTACATGTTGTATTTGGTACATGTTGTATTTGGTACAAAAAAAGTCAGTTTTGAAAATAAAATATAATAGTTTGCTAGAGATTACCACGATTTCTTTTAAGTTGTTAGATTTCAGATGTTGTTTCCTCATGGAATCATATACAGGACATTCTATAAGCAGATGTCTGACTGAGAGTCTGCATTTACAGTGTTTACATTTTGGGGCAGTTTCTCCTTTGAGTAGAAAGCTGTGCATCAGTCTAGTGTGACCTATTCGGCTTGTTATAGACAACTTGTTATCTTCTGATCTCAGGTTTAGGATATTGTGCCTTTGGACTGAATTTCATATAACTTGTTTCTTTGTTGTTTCTCCCATTCTGACTGCCATCCGGTCTGAGTAAGGGAAGTTGAAGTTCAAGTTCAAATGTAATACCTTAAAGCACATGTGTCAAACTCAAGGCCCGCGGGCCAGATTTGGCCCGCCATATATTCTAATGTGGCCCGCGAGAGCTTAAAAGTTTTGAGTGTCTAAAAAAAAAAAAAAACTATATTTCCCACAATGCCTTTGGCCTACGGTAGCCGCAACGGTGTTTCCGCATCCATACTCAGGAGTGAAACTGCAGAGTTCTTTTGAGAGCTGCTAACTCTCACACATTTAACATAAGACCCACGCATTTGAGTGATCTCTCACGCCACATCACCGATTTCTCACGCTAAAAAAAAATTCTTGAGCCTGATGATAAAAGATGATGATCGATATGCTATGTCTTCATTCTGTGAGATTTCTTTTGTTTTGTTTTATTTTGCTAAACAAATTACACCAATGAGCTCAGATAAATGCCATCTGCTGGCTTGCTGTCATACTGCGAGATGGTGCCTCAGCCACAGCGTTGCCGGTGTCGCATCCGATTGAGTGTCCTTCTGGAATTTCCATTCCCTTTACGCAACAACAACAGAGATCGTGCGGAGTTGCTAAGCTACTGTAGGTACTTTTAGTTTGTGAATCGCTTAAAATCCACCACAATCACAGCTGTATGTACGGAAAGTCAGAATGCTCAAAAAGGTTAACGCTGTTAATAAAAACGCCAAAGCTTGAAAGTGTATTTCATTTTCTATTCACCTTGGTTTATATACAAACACTATTAATAAAAATGTCTATATTAAAATCTAAAGTTGTAACTTACTTTTTAACTTGTATTTTAAATATTCATTTGATTAAATGTTGATTTTAAAATAATCAAAACGAGTTCAAGTGTTTTAGAGCAGGTTTGTAAGTATTGGTTTACTTTGTAATTTATAGCATATTGTATTTTAGCCTTACTTATTTTATCATACTTATCGCACAAGTTATGTGTTTGTTCCCACTTTTAGGGTTTAGCATTGATGCCACTCTAACATTATATAATATTATTGTTATTATTATTATTATGTGCATGGGATTGTGCATTTGTGGAGGGGAACATATTTTTGGGAACATATTTTTATGTTTTCTTGGTCCACTTTTAATGTTTCTCTATTAAACTATAAACTAATACAAGATAAAATGTTAAGACATGCAAAAGTTTAAGACAAACACAACTCTGAAAACGTTTCTTTTAAGGACTGTAATGCAGTCCTTACTGCGCAGTTACTGGGGAACGTACGATCTAAAGGGGCACAAAATCGGCTGCGACACCGGTACCGATACCCCCCAAAAGGATTTATTAGAACAACAAGCATACAATGGTTTCTATGCAACTGAATTGTCACTTGATTAAGTTATAAATAATAAGTTATTTAACATTAAGGAGTAGCTACATTTATTTTACATTACATCCGATTACATTGTTTTACATTTATAAGTTACATCTGGCCCTTTAAGGACAGCCATTATGCTAATGTGGCCCTCGGTGAAAATGAGTTTGACACCCCTGCCTTAAAGAGACACAAGAGCACCTTATAACTGCTACAAAAAAGCAAGGATTTAACAGAAAACTGTTTCTAATATTAAAGAGTACAATCTGACCGTTTCCAGCCAGAAATGGTCAAGTTCAGTGTGTCTGTGTTGTTTGGCCAGAGTAATCAACCAGCGGCCTCCACACTTATTACTTCTGTCCTCCCACATGGGCTCAATACCATCCTACAAAGAAAAACAGATAAAGTGATTAAGTCACTTCAAAAAGAGAAGTAGATTTATCCTCTGGAGTGAAAGTCGTACAAACCTGATCATTAACAATTTTTTTATGTAAAAGGCAAACATTTTCTAAATACAAATAGTTTAAAGTAATAATATTTTATGTATATATATATATATATTAGTGTTGTCAGAATTTTCGCGTTAATGCAAGCGATTCATTTTAAATGCATACCCAGTTGATTTTTTTTAAATGAAAATATTAATGTACTTGCAATTTACTTCCATGTGACACTTATTCTGCACGGCCCAGATACTGCAATGAACTGTCAGGTTTCCATTCAGGGCAGCGGTTTTGAAAGTGTGCCAGCTAAATGTTGCGAGATTGTTAGGTACCTAAAGCATACTACATCCAACACTCACAAACTAATGGAACAGCAAGTTGCATGTGGACAGAACCTTTTAGGTAGGCTAATACTATTTTCTCCATCTCTGTCTGTTTTTACTATGCCAGTGTGTGGGCGTGTGCACCTGTCACGTGTGTGTATGCATGTGTCCACTGTCAAGGTACGCTACATAAAATAAAAATATGTTCAGATTAGAGTAATACAATATAAAAATTTTGAAGAAGTAATAAATATGGTGTTGAACAATATAATGTAATGTAAATAAAATAAATAATATCCTGCTGAGTGGTATTGTCAACCTTGTACCACTTGCAAAAATTATTTTACCTCAGATTTATCTAAAAAATTGATCTAAAAAGTGCAAAATAGTAGAGAACTGTGCCTTGCTGTGTAGTATAAAAGTGCCAAAAGACTCCATGGTGCTCTTCTGGTCAAGTGTGTTTAATATGAGCAAGTATTGTTACAGGTTATATCCCATGAAAATTTGCTACTCTTCAGTTATTCTGATTGTTTTGGGTAACAGTTGGAATATAAGATGTACCTACAGATCTGAGGTTATAAATCAGATCAGGCTTCTGGTGCAAACCAGCACTCAGGTGAGACAAACATTCAAACAGTAGGTCTATGAACATTTACTGCAAGTCTTTCACTATGGTATTTTAATTTTAAGGCTAATCTTATCCTGTTTAACATAGTTCACGCTATTGATTTTAAAAAACACTTTAATAAAAGACTAAAGATAGACAGATGGTGATAGTAGTATTTTTCCATCCGCTCACCTTGAACATGGAGTAGTCACAACCAGATGAGAGTTTGCTTGCCATCTGAATGTTGTTGTAAATTCTGAAAACAAAGGGGGAAAAAATTCAAGTGAACCATAAAAGTTATTGAGCAAATCTGAAATTGTTTCATTTACATTAAACTAGAACTGCAAAAGACTGAAATGCAAGTGCTGAAAGAGCTGAATTGTGAGCAAGTTGAAAGAATTTTAAAAAATGTACACAGAAACATAGAGAGGTGTGCAAATCAGAGAGTTCTTGTTAGTGAACCCAGCAGTGAACTAGCTTAGTGGTTCTCACTTTTTTTTTTTAGCAAGTACCACTTAATAAAAAATGTGTTGTACTCCAAGAACCACCATAATGAGGAACATTAAAATACGACTCCAGTGAAGCCACATTGTATAAAGATTCCTGTTGAGCTACAGTTCAAATAACAGGCAATATTTTTGCTAACGAAAATATTTATTCATTTTAGCAGCAGTGGACTTAGAGAAAGCGTATGACAGGGTGCCGAGAGAGGAGCTATGGTCCTGTATGAGGATGTCAGGAGTGGCAGAGAAGTACGTCAGAGTAGTTCAGGATATGTATGAGATGAGTATGACAACAGTGAGATGTGCTGCAGGTCAGACGGAGGAGTTCAAGGTGGAGGTGGGGCTACATCAAGGATCGGCTTTGAGTCCCTTCTTGTTTACTATGGTGATGGACAGGTTGACAGATGAGGTCAGACAGGAATCTCCATGGACAATGATGTTTGCAGATGACATTGTAATCTGTAGTGAGAGTAGAGAGCAGGTGGAGGGACACCTGGAAAGTTGGAGGTCTGCTCTAGAAAGAAGAGGAATGAAAGTCAGTCGTAGTAAGACAGAATACATGTGTTGAACGAGAGGGAGGGAAGTAGAACAGTGAGGTTACAGGGGGCTGAGGTCAAGAAGGTGGAGGAGTTTAGGTATATGGGGTCAACAGTCCAGTGCGACGGGGAGTGTGGAAAAGAGGTGAAGAGGCTAGTGCAGGCAGGTTGGAGTGGGTGGAGAAAAGTGTCAGGGGTGTTGTGTGACAGAAGAGTGTCAGCAAGAATCAAAGGAAGGGTGTACAGAACAGTAGTGAGACCAGCTATGATGTATGGGCTAGAGATTGTAGCAGTGAGGAAGAGACACGAGGCAGAGATGGAAGTAGCAGAGATGAGGATGTTGAGGTTCAGTTTAGGAGTGACAAGGATGGACAAGATTAGGAACGAGCACATCAGAGGAACAGCTCAGGTTGGTTGTTTTGGAGACAAAGTCAGAGAAGCCAGATTGAGATGGTTTGGACATGTGCAGAGAAGGGATAGTAATTATATTGGTAGAAGGATGTTGGAGATTGAGCTGCCAGGCAAGAGGGCAAGAGGAAGGCCAAAGACAAGTTCTATGGGTGTGCTGAAGGAGGACAGGAAGGTAATTGGTGCAAGAGTAGAGGATACTGAGGCCAGAGTTAGGTGGAAACAGATGATTTGCTGTGGCGACCCCTAAACTGGGAACAGCCGAAAGAAGGAGAAGAAGAACCATAAACATATTCACATTAAACAGAATGTGCTTCTTTGACATTGTTTTATTGAAAGCAGCAATTTTCTGCCAACAATCTCTTCTGGATTTGGCAGCAGCCGCAGCATTACTACGATACAAAAATATATGAAAAATATAAAATACTCATCGTATTTTCTAACTCTAATCTCTTTCTCCGCCAGCAGTGAAAAAAATTATTTAGCTCTATTCATGTTAACTGTGATTGGTTATTTGGTGCCAACGTCAGTCTTTTACGTGCACACGCCCGTGAACTAATCTTATCTTCAGAATCAAAGTCATTATTTTCTGTAATGTACTGATAAACATTTGACTTTCATATATTTCAGATTCATTACATACAACTGAAGTAGTTCAAAACTTTTATTGTTTTAATACACATTTTTTTGGCATAAAGCTCATGAAAACCCAAAATTCCAATCTCAAAAAATTTGCATATTTCATTCGACCAATTAAAGAAGTCAACCTTCAAATAATTATGTTCAGTTATGCACTCATAATTTGGTCATGAATCCTTTGGCAGAAATGATGTCATGGCATGGAGGCAATCAGCCTGTGGCATTGCTGAGGTGTTATGGAGGCCCAGGATTATTTGACAGCGGCCTTAACCTCATCCAGAGTGTTAAGTCTTGCGTCTCTCAACTTTCTCTTCACAATATCCCACATATTTTCTATGGGGTTCAGGTCAAGAGAGTTGGCAGGCCAATTAAGCACAGCAATACCATGCTCAGTAAAACATTTACCAGTGGTTTTTGGCACTGTGAGCAGGTGCCAGCACGTGCTGAAAAATGATCTCCATAAAGCTTTGCAGCAGATGGAAGCATGAAGAGCTCCAAAATCTCCTGATCGCTAGCTGCATTGACCTTGTCCTTGATAAAACACAGTGGACCAACACCAGCACCCCAGACGATCACTAACTGTGGGTACTGGACACTGGACTTCAGGAATTTTCCTTTCCCCAGTCTTCCTCCACACTCTGGCACCTTGATTTCCGAATGACATGTAACATTTGCTTTCATCCAAAAAAAAAGTACTTTGGGCCACTGAGCAACAATCCAGTGCCGCTTCTCTGTAGCCCAGATCAGGCGCTTCTACCACTGTTTCTGGTTCAAAAGTGGCTTGACCAGGGAAATGCAGCACCTGTAGCCAATTTCCTGCACACACCTGTACACGGTGGCTCTGGATGTTTCTACTCCAGACTCTGCTTCCGCAGGTCCCCCAATGTCTGGAATCGGTCCTTCTTCACAATCTTCCTCAGGATCTGGTCACCTCTTGTCATTGTGCAGCATTATCAGCCACACTTTTTCCTTCCCACAGATTTCCCACTGAGGTGCCTTGATACAGCACTCTGGGAACAGCCTATTCATTCAGAAATTTCTTTCTGTCTTACCCTCTTGCTTGAGGGTGTCAGTGATGGCCTTCTGGACAGCAGTCAGGTCGACAGTCTTACCCTGATTGCTGTTTTGAGTAATGACCCAGGGTGGGAGTTTTTAAAAGCCTCAGGAATCTTTTGCATGTGTTTTGCAACCTTTTCATGATATGCTAATATTTTGAGATAGGAATTTTGGGTTTTCATGAGTTGTATGCCAAAATCATCAATATTAAAACAATAAAAGGCTTGAACTACTTCAGTTGTGTGTAATGAGTCTGAAATACATGCAAGTCTATTGTATCAGTACATTACAGAAAATAATGAACTTTATCAAAATATGCTCATTTTTTTAGAAGGACCTGTAGGTTCTGTTTTCCATGTTCATGTTACTCCCCTTTTCCTCACTCTTCGCTGGCTTACCATCACAACTCTCGTTAGGTTTAAATCACTGATGCTGGCTTACAAACCATCTTCAGATCAGCCCCTGTTTAACTCCACAAGCTCATACACTCCTACATGCCCTCCAGAAGCCTGCACTCAGAGAAGGAACAGCAACTTGTGGTTCCGTCCCACAAAGACAGAAAATCTCTTAGCGGAACCATATCTCTCACTGTCCTGACTGGTGGAACAAACTCCTGATCCAATCAGGAAGCATATTTCTTTAAATTTAGAAACACTAAGAAATTTTCTCTCTTGTACTGTACATTTTTTATTTGTAGCAAATAGGTTAAATAATTTTGCAGTGCAAAACTTACTACTCACAACTAATTTTAGCAGGGCTAATTCTTTACTTTGAGTAGTTTTAGAAGGGCTACTTTTGTATTTACTCCTACTCTGAGCACTATTTAGAAAATATACTTTTACTCTACTTTCTTTGCTTTTTTGTACGTAATGGTAATTGTAACGGAAATGAATGTGTGGAACTTACCCCCAGAAGTCCTCAACTGTGTCAAACTTGGTAATAAGCCTTAGGTTATCCTGCCACAATTTGCTCTTATCATTCTTGTAGAACCAAAGACCCCACCTAATAACGCAGCGAAAAGTAACGTCAAATATGAAAAGATGCGGAAATATGAAAGAGTAACGTCAGCTTCAAACCTGTTTTGTAACGGATGCTTCATTTTAGGTTCCTCCGGTAAGTACATAACAAACTTCTTTCCTTCAACCTTCTTCTTCGTCACTGTATCAATCTGCCAGAATATGAAAGCTGTTTGAGTCATACAATGAGTAATTTGAACGCAAATTGAGACACTCGCGTTGCGAACGCACTTTATAAATAAACCCGCATATTTAAACAGTTATTGCGCGAGACACAAGCCACAATAGGCTATCGTTACATGAAAAGTTTTGAAAAAATATACAGCGGCATTGTTATTTTTACATTGTTTCTCGCCAGCTGGATCGCGCAAGTCGCCATGATGATACAGGTCGTCTGATTAAGCCTCGTGGTATAATGCGCGCGAATTTATCACTTTACAATCAATTACAAAAAAGTAGGCCTAAAGTTACATATTTTACTTTTCAAACCATGTGTATTGCTTTTCTGCAGTGTATATATATATATATATATATATATATATATATATATATATATATATATATATATATATATATATATATATATATATATATATATATATATATATATATATATATATATATATATATATATATATATATATGAATAATTTTCTTTAATTAATTTTCCTAACTTACTCCTTTCACGCTCACGCACAGACTATATTATGGCTGTTTATAAAAAAATAATAATAATAATTTAAAAAAAAATAATTATATATATATATATATATATATATATATATATATATATATATATATATTATATATATATATATATAAATTTTTCGTCATAATTCATTGGCTCGCAGGTGGTCTATTTGCCGCTAAATGTTTTACAATTCATTTTTCAATTCATTAAATGCCAGTGTTTGTTACCATATTGGCTATAAATATTTTTATTGTAATTTGTATATCATGTATTCCATTTTCGCTAGCAGAGACAGCCCCCGCATAATATAACTAATATAACGTCTCTTTCTAAATCAAATCGAATTCAGGTTTCCCTTCACTTCATGGTACAAGTATTAGTAAGTGAAAGCTTACATTAGTAGAATTGTAAGTGTAATTAAATTTGCTTCTGGCTCCTTTCTCCTATCCTCCAGATAAATTCCCCTCAGAATTTTCTTTTTCTTTGAGCACACTTCAACTGCAAACAGTACAACACTAGTTTAGCGGCTAAAGCTAATGTAGTGTCAATGCGAGCAGAATTTTTGAAACTCTCCAGATTCTCCTCATCACCAAGTCCTCCTTGTTTGGGTTTGTAACAGGCTTGTGTGCTGTGTAGGTACAGCAGAAAGTTTTCTTTTTTACATTGTCCCTTTATACATTGTAAATGCTTTATTTACAACATATTGTAACTATTGTACCCTTTTTACCAATTTGCAACAATAGAACATTGTTTTTGTGTTCCTTTATTAATGGCCAAATTAATATATATTTATCATAATAGTATTTTGTTTTTATTTCGGGTTTTTTTTTTTTTTACATTTATCGACTTTATATAGTTTCAACCTTGTAGATAGCTTATATTTCATGAACATATCTTTATTCTATCATTATAAGGACATAATCAGAATATGTGTTTATAAGAAATAAATATTATAAGCTAAAATAAAGATGCAAGTACTCTACTGTTAAAATACACCTAAACTTGTTACAATTATTTATTCCTAAACATGCATAAAAATTGCATGTAACAGAACAAAAAATAAATAAATATCCAAAGGATCTTGCTTAAAAGATGGAACAGTGAGAGTTTCTGGGAGAGATAGGTCCCTGTAATCATGTGTGCTTGGGACGGCTTTACTGCAGACAGTTCCTTATTGGGCCTATTTAGTGGTCTTCTTCTTGGTTTCACTGTGTTCAACAGCAACATTTGTACAATCAGAAGGTAGAAACTGGCTTAAACGTCTTCCCTTGGAAAAGGCACAAAAAATTCTGACAACAGAATTTTGTAAATCACATCCAAACATCCAAAATATGAATAAATGAAAAGTATTTTGATTCCAGCAAATTCCACCTTACATGTGGTGTAAAACATAGTATGATACTTAAGTAACACTTAGTTTTAGTTTTGAATCAGAAAGGGCTTTACTTCAAGTTCCTGTCTTTGATAAGAAAGAGTCGATTCAGGGTTGCTGAAATGAATCCATTTGAAACTGAATCTTTTAGCGTACCCTCCCATCATCTGTGTCATTCATTCATGCCGGGAAACTAAACTCCTCCCCCAATCATTGAGGGAATGGCTCTACTTTGGAGACTGAATTTTAACCTGGCATGCATATCAGTCTTTTGCTGGAGACTTCCAAAACCAAATGAGAAACCATTCAAAATCACAATAGGGGTATAAACATTATTGTTAATTTAAATCCCAAACATTTTGGATGGTACAATAGTCCAGTTGAAAAAAGTCAGCGTTATTTAAAGTGTACTTAAAATTTCTTTAGAAAGAGTGCAGGCTGAACTGAAATTCCAAATAAATATTTTGTGTGTGTATATATAGCTTGTCTCCTATGGGGTGATAGATATCAAGAAAGGACAGGACCGCAGCAAATTTTGACTGTTTGACTGTTTTTTGGCCACTTCAGCAACAAATCCATTAACTCTTACATTTTTCAACATGAAGCTTTTCAATTCTGTTTACACTACAGGATGAATGGTTTTATTGGTGTATCTAATAAAGTGGGTGGTGATTGTAGGACACATGAACTATGCAGTGAAGTTTTATAACCCTCCACAAAGCATTAACTGACAAAAATATGGTCATGTTGCAGCATTTTGTAGAGCCAAACAAAGATGTGGCAGATGCTCAAGTGAGCAACCTTCTTCATCTCCACACACTTAAACCAAGACATTTTATTATGCATGTAGTTTTCACTTCAACTTTTGAAAGACTCTGAAACTGTATACCAGCCATCACCGTTTCGAGAAGCACCAGAGTGCATGCTGGAATATGAGGGTGGGGCAGCACATTTAGGTGAGGCGACATGTGTAGCCCTGCCTATGTTATATAGTTGCTGTAGTAATAGTGCTCCGAATCTCTAGGGCAAGGCAAGTTTATTTTTAGAGCGCATTTTGTACACACACTGGGTAATTCAAAGTGCTTTACATTGGAAACAAGGAATAAAAAGTATATTTAATAAAAACAATCATAAAACAAGTAAAAATCACCATAATGATGAAAAACTGAAAATGTAGACATATATTAAGATAGTTGTTCAGATGACAAAAGCGCAACTAAACAGGTGTGTCTTTAACCTGGACTTAAGTTTGTAGCACCCTTGATCTCCTCTGGAAGCTGGTTCCATCTGTAGACTGCATGGTAACTAAAGTTTGGAATTTATCTGGGGTAGATCGGAGGGATCTCAGCTCCGTTTGATGTGTAATGCATGAGCATATCTGTTAACTATCTTCATGACCACTCTCAGGGGAGTGAATTATTTTTACATGTGTTTGTATAAGATATATAGTGATATATTGTGACACCTTCATGATGGCCATGTCCCACCTCACCTGGACCATGGAAACAGTTTCACGAAGTGCAGTTCTTCAGCTGTCCTTCAAAGACCACATCACAAAGACAACTCGAGTGTGTAGATTTGCACTGCACAACATTTGAAAGATCAGGCCCTTCTTAACTGAGCATGCAACTCAACTCCTGGTTCAGGCTCTGGTCCTCTCACGTCTGGACTACTGCAACGCTCTCCTAGCAGGACTTCCATTAAATACGCTCAAACCTCTGCAGATGATCCAGAACTCTGCAGCTCGTCTTATCTTCAAGGAACCGAAACGAGCTCATGTTACTCCCCTCTTCATCACTCTTCATTGGCTCCCCATTGCAGCTCGGGTTAAATTCAAATCGCTAACGCTGGCATACAAAACTATCTCCAGATCAGCCCCTGGCTACCTCCATGAGCTCATACGCTCCTACATGCCTTCCAGAAGCCTGCGCTCAGAGAAGGAACAGCGACTTGTTGTTCCTTCCCACAAGGGCAGAAGATCTCTCAGCAGAACCTTCTCTTTCACTGTCCCTGGATGGTGGAACAAACTCCCTGATCCAGTCAGGAAAGCAACAACACTGTTGCATTGTTTTGCCGGTATGTTTTAGGCTTGAATGTAAGATTTTACTGACTGTTTTTAAATTGGCTGGTAAAATTTTATGTGTGTATTTATAGTTAATTTGTTTTACACATCATGTTTAACCAGTTTTGTTAATTAAACACATTTGATTTGTCAAAAGTTATTCGTTGTGTCCTGTTGCTTCTGATGTTCATTTCTGCTCCACCTTTTTGGTACACCCTGACCCTAGACACCAACACCATTTTGGGGGTTGTAAAAGTGGCTTCAGATGTGGGAAAAGCACTCTTGATCAATTGATCCAACTGGAAGCTTATACCTGAGATGGTTTTATAAAAAACAAAAACATGTTGTAGCTGTTTTCTTTGACCTGGAAAAAGCCTATGACACAACTTGGTATATTAAAAGAACTACATCATATAGGTTACAGAGGAAGACTACCTCTTTATTTCAAACTTTTGGCAAAATGGTAATTTAAAGTCCAAATCATGCCTCCAAGCCTTGGAAGGATCAAAATGTGGCCATCCACTTATGAATGAAATCATTTTCATTTTGTAGTCCACCAACTACAAAGACCATTCTATGAGAATTTTTTGTTGGATCCCTGGTCATGTTGGTCTAACCGGAAATGAACACGCAGATTAAGATTAACAGCTTTCAAAAAGCAACTGAAAACTTTTCTCTTCAGAGAACACCTACTATAAAAAAAACTTAAAAAAAACTACTACCTTCTTTTTTCCCTCCTCTGTCTTTATTTTCTTCCTCCACTCCTTCACTGCTTTGGTTTATTGATCAGTTGATACAATTCTATTATGAGAAGCTGAGATAGACTTTGACGGTGTAACAAATTGCATATTGTCTCTCCCCTAATGTAAGTCGCTTTGGACAAAAGCGTCTGCCAAATGCATAAATGTAAATGTAATAAATGTACACCTCCATGTTGTGCATTTAAACATGAATAAACAATGCTCAGCCATTGTATATCGCTTACATATATTTAAATGACTTCAGTAATTTAATTTTACCAGCCAATTTAAAAACAGTCAGTAAAATCTTACATTCAAGCCTAAAACATACCGGCAAAACAATGCAAGGATGCTAAAACTTGTGTGATATAGGTTCTCATTTTGCACATAAGTTACAACTAGTCTACACATTTTAATTTCTAACATTTATTATATATTTAACTTGCGATGATTTATTTGTTTTTTTGTTTCCTATGAGACGACCCCAATATTAGCTTAAGCTTAAAGTTCCCAGATGAGTATGGCAATATTAGACAACTGCTAATGACAAAGACAGAATTACCTCTAGATGTGTAGATCAAATGAATCAACCCACTGTTCTGCCCACTCTTTGCTGTTTTATTGTGCTTTCAAGTTCTGTCTGGCAATCTTGTCGTAGATAAATCTTCATGTTAAATTAGCAACAAGCGAGAAAATTAGTACCAGAGCAGCTCAGCTCAGGAATGTTTTAAAATAACATACAGGATTACCTATAGGGTAAAATATGGCAGTTGATAATTGTCCAACCTCAAAATGCAAGACCACTTATGTAAGTATATAAGTATCTTTGAGAACATCACTAAAACTGTCTTAAAAATAATTTAGTTCTGAAATAAGTTCTGCAAACATTCAAAGTGAGAAGACTTGGTTCCTTCCGATGGTGGGCAAAGTACACAAACTGAGTGCTTGAGTAAAAGTAGAAATACACTAGCTAAAATATTACTCAAGTAAAAGTTCTCCGTTCAGAATTTTACTTGAGTAAAAGTACAAAAGTATTTGCCTTAAAACTTACTTAAGTATCAAAGTACTATGTTGTGTTAGGGTTATAATATAGCGTTATAATTTTTAACGCTATAAAAACGCATTAGAGAGAAGGAGATAAATTGCTGATTTGAAGCAACATCAACTCATATGTAAAAAAAAAAAGGACTGATTTCACAAAATGTACTGGAATAAAAGGTTTGATATTTGACTTTTAAATGTAGTGAAGTAAAAGTAAAAAATCTCCCTGAATTTAAATACTTGAGTAAAGTACATATATGTGAAAAAGCTTTACATTTAGTTCATTTGTGTTATGGGTTTGTGGCAAAC
Source organism: Danionella dracula (assembly GCA_900490495.1). NCBI lineage: Eukaryota > Metazoa > Chordata > Actinopteri > Cypriniformes > Danionidae > Danionella > Danionella dracula. The sequence goes on from UELW01000522.1 coordinate 14,237,194, forward strand.
AATTATTACCTGCTTGTTTGTTTGTTTATTTGTTTTTTTTAATGCCATGTCAGCAATAAGGTTATCTTCAGGGCAAAAAGGTTGTCATTAACAACTGATAAAATAAAATATCATTAAAATACAACTATTTATATAATTACTTAAAACACATCAATATAATTTAAAAATGAAATTTTCAGTCTCAAATGTGCTAAAAAAAATAAATTACATTTTTATTAAAAAGTATGTCTATCATAAAATAATTTTCTTAAGCTTAGGTAGACACATTCCAGTAGAATATGCTTCACAGAGAGCGGGTGCTGGCTGTGAGGACACAGTGGGGCTTCGTCTCCTTTTAGTAAAAAACCCTGCGTGTGTGTCCAATTCGACATCTAGTTAAAACTTCTTGATCAACTCTATTCTTAAATTGTATGAATTCCCTGTGTTGACTTCTGTTTAGATTACTTATTTAAGACATAAAATTAAATTAAAGGTTTTTAATCATCTGGAGGAAAGGGACAATCCATAACTTCTTGGTTAAAAGCGTGTCTAGCAGCCTAATCTGCGTGTTCATTTCCGGTTAGACCAACATGACCAGGGATCCAACAAAAAATTCTCATAGAATGGTCTTTGTAGTTGGTGGACTACAAAATGAAAATGATTTCATTCATAAGTGGATGGCCACATTTTGATCCTTCCAAGGCTTGGAGGCATGATTTGGACTTTAAATTACCATTTTGCCAAAAGTTTGAAATAAAGAGGTAGTCTTCCTCTGTAACCTATATGATGTAGTTCTTTTAATATACCAAGTTGTGTCATAGGCTTTTTCCAGGTCGAAGAAAACAGCTACAACATGTTTTTGTTTTTTATAAAACCATCTCAGGTATAAGCTTCCAGTTGGATCAATTGATCAAGAGTGCTTTTCCCACATCTGAAGCCACTTTTACAACCCCCAAAATGGTGTTGGTGTCTAGGGTCAGGGTGTACCAAAAAGGTGGAGCAGAAATGAACATCAGAAGCAACAGGACACAACGAAAAACTTTTGACAAATCAAATGTGTTTAATTAACAAAACTGGTTAAACATGATGTGTAAAACAAATTAACTATAAATACACACACTCCAGGGACAGAGACTAAGGGACGCCAGGTAAAACTAAACATAAACTAACTAGAAAGGACAGACAATTCTAAGCTAACTAAATAACACACACAAAGCTAGAACTAATCTACACTAACTAGAAACTTATACAATAAACAAACCTGGCGCACACCGCTAAACTTTTGTGTATAACAAACAATCCTCCTTGCAGAATGTATGTCACGTGACATGCTAAGCTGTTTCTGAGACCCTGGATGTCAGAAGACAACGTACGTGACACACTGTGGAGGAAACGGAATTCAACTCAAACAGAAACATAAGCAGAAGCACACCCAAACAAACACTGAAAAGAGAGCAAGAATGAACAAAACGGGCGGCAACCGAATGGAGCCACTCTCTCCACACCGCATGAGCCAAGGGACTCCACAGAGCCCTCTCTGTTGGACAGGTGTCGGCGCGTTCCTTCTCAACTCCAGCTGCCGCCGCTGATTTGCAGACGAGCTGAAGTGGTCCGACTCCTCGATGTTGATCGGCGTTGGAACTGGCGAATCAAGGGACAGCTGGTGTCACCTGCAGGAATCAGAAACGTGCACGGGCGCACGCCCAAATAGGTGACAAAAACAAAAAAGGAAACGCTACAAAATGACCAGGGCCGTAACACCACACTGGTAGTTATTTAAAAGATTTTTGGATTCCAGTTTCCAGACTAGTCTGTTATTCACCATTCTTTCCAATGTTTTACACAAGCAACTTGTAAGTGCAATCGGTCTATAATTATTAGAGTTTGTGGGACCTTTTCCTGGCTTTGGAATTAGGGTTAATGTTGCTTCTTTCCAGGTCTGTGGGAAGTGGCCCCAAACAGAACTGAGTACCACACAGAATTGAAACAGTCCAGCAGCTGATGCAGAAAGCTGTTATTTAGATGTTTTTAGGAATTTATAGTGGATTTTATCTGGTCCAACAGCAGTATTGTGTGGACTTTTTAAAGCTTTTATGACTTCTCCAATTTTGAATGGACGATTGTAAGTTTAGTTCCTTCTCTTCTTGTTGCATTGTAATTGAATGAAATTCAAGAGCACAGTTTTCGACAGAGGAATTATTTTTGAAAGCATCAGTTAGGGCTTTTGCAATATCTTTTTTTGTCAACAAGGTGTCATGGCTTTTAATGTGTTGAATGTGTGACCATCTTTCATGCAAATCATGTTCCATACTCTCTTCATAAGGACATTGTTGGTTAAGATGGGCACAAAATGGTTACAGCTTGTTCTTTTTGCTTCATTTATAATTTTCCTAACATGTGCTCTGTTTATCTTATATTTAGTCAGGTTTTCATATGTTGGGTGCTTCGTTTTCCTTGTTCTAATTGCCACTTTACAGTCTTCATTAAACCATGGGTTTGCTTCACAAATTCGTTTCTGGAATGTGTTTTGTAATACTCATAAAATGATTGCTGAAGATTTCTATAGAGATTGGTTTGCCTTTGGGGAGTTGGAATGAAGGTTTCAGATAATTTATCCTGGAAAGAGTTCCAGTTAACTTTCTTGAATGACCATCTTGGAATCTTTTGATGTAGGTCTTTTCCTAGCAAGGTGGGAAGTGCTTCCACCAACCAAGTGGTTGTTCCACACTGATCATCCAAGTAACCAATGATGATATCACCACTACATATAGTCAGATGAATAGGTTCCATGTCAAGGGGAAAGAAAGGTTTTGGATCCATCATTTAAAAGACACAAATCATTGTTGTTTAAGAAATGTTCTTTTTTTCTTTCCTTTACCATCACACTTCTCATCTCCCCATAACGTATTATGCACGTTAAAAACCCCCATTAGTATAAAGGGTTATCTGGATCTTGAGAAGAGACCAGTTGTTGGGGGTATATATACAGAACATAAAGTAATAACTTTTTTTTAAAACCAATTGCTTGTAGATCCATTTTTAGAAGTATTTGGTTAAGAATCATCTGTTTTCTCACTAATATTGCTGATCCACCTGAGGGTCGTGGTGATTTGGACCGTGTAGCGGCATAAGGGAGTTTCTTGAAGACAGAAAGCAAGTGGGTTTAATATAACAATTAATCTCTGTAATTCTGCATAATTTGCCTTAAGTCTTCAACAGTTTTTTGTTTTTTTCAGAATTATGTGGTTGGTTGTGGTAGGAAATTTTGGTAATGGATCCTTATTCTTGAATTTGGGTGATAGGCTTTGACTACAATATATTATCATCCATTTCAATGTCTTTTGGTTTCAGTTTTCAGAGATGTATTTTTGTCATACTGGGTGTTTTGAGAAGATTAATTTTGAGGTTTCTTTTTCTCTCGTATTTCTTGTATTTTTTTTTTTTCAATTTTCTCGAATCGCCTGTAAGAGGGGCTAATGTGTTTATTGACGTGTTTTGGAACAAATCAGGTTGTGCCATAAAAAATTTAATTGTTTCCCTCCAGTCTACTTGGATATGCACTGCTAAATGTAAAACCATTCTTCCAAAAATGTATTTGCCCTCTAGCATCACTGTTTAAAACAAATAGACAAATAAACATACAAGGCCATCAGAACATTGTGAGTCTTTGTTTGCTTGTGTGTTCTAATTGCAAGTACGCACGCACACACACATACAATCATCCACCAACACCATTTAAAAACTGAGTTTATTTCATGGGTGTAGTGCAGCAACATTTTCAACAAACACATCAATATTTTATCAGTGACTACTGTTTTCTCTAAACAAGATCTATTCCTCCCTCACTCCCAAAGTTGCCCACTACAATCACTTACTAACTCAGTTGCTCAGAAAGCAACAGAAACTAAACAGGACATATAACAAATAATACAAAAAACAATGAAAGAAGATTTTTACTTTATCCCTCCGGTTGTTTATCAGCCTGCTCCACCACTCCATGCCTGAGCTGCAAAAAAAATAAAAACAACATTTAAAGGTCTTTAATGTTGTTCTGCACTCCACATGGCAGATATTTTACGGTCAATTTACAAAACCCATTCGTTAACGATCATTTTGTGTATCTGTTTGGAAGAGCCCAGCATTGTTTTATGGTTTCTTAAAGGTGTCTGAATATGCTTCACCTTTTCTAATTAGCAACATGAATTATTTAACGTAAACAAGGTCTTTTAATCACCTGATGTTTTCTTGTCCCTCCCACAGCCATGCTTTTGCCACACCCTCTTCCACACAACTAAATTTTGTGTGGGGTGAGACTAAAGCTTTAAATGTTCAGGACCTAATTTTTTTTAACAATTATGTACAAATTATTAGTTTTTAAATTATTTAAAATGATTAAATTAGAATTATTGTAACTTTTTTTATCTAAACTTTTTTTAATAGAACAGAAATAGAAAGTTGGGTTTTCGCTGGTGTATGTGTAGCAGAATCGGTTCACCGTTTTCAGCGAACCTGAGATGAACACTCTGATTGGCAGTTCCATCGTTTGACATGTCCAAGCGACTGTCGGTACGAACAAAGCACGTACGCACTGCTTCCCTGGTGCTAGGGTTCTTGACTTAGCCGCAAGTTTACCTGCAATCCTGAAGCTTGATGGCAACATCAAGGCTGTGATCCTGCAAGTCTCGGCTCTTATGATACGTCTCGTCGTCAGTCAGCGGTGCTAAAAGCGGATTACAGTAAACTGATCCAAACTGCTCGCCACCTGTCACCCGCAAACCAAATGATCATCTCTGGCCCTCTGCCGACGTAGCGAAGGGGAACCGATAAATTCAGCAGACTTTTTGCGCTCAGAGAGTGGCTCAACACCTTCTGTCGAAGAGCAGTTACTTTTTGTTGACAACTGGAATCTCTTCTGGGAGTGCCCTAATCTCTTCCGTCCTGACGGCCTCCATCCAAGCAAGCTAGACTCTAAACTTCTGTCAGATAACATCTCTAGGGCCCTTATTAGCATCTGACTAAACAATTCCAAATATAACACCTTTGAACACTGCCTCAGAAACTGACCTAATAACTGTCAAAACCTAACATTTGCTATTGAAACAGTGTCCATACCACGAAAACATAAAAAAATAAAAAACAACAATTTGCTTAACACAAATAATCCGATCAATATAAAAATAGACTACAAATTATACAACTCGCAAACGTACTCTCTTAAACTTGGTCTCCTAAACATCAGATATCTTTAACCAAAAGCTGTAATCATAAATGAATTAATCTCATAACTTAACCTTGACATACTATGCCTAACTGAAACATGGCTCACTCAAAACGATTATTTTAGATTAAATGAAGCGACAGGCCACTCTGTGGTCTGATGATAATACAAAGGAGCTAAAAAGACAAACCAAAAACTATGAGCGTAAACGGAAACAAAAACTAGATTGGAAGTATTCAAAATTGCCTGGAAAGACAGCATGTCTAAATATAGACTAGCACTGAAAACTGCAAGAACTAACTACTATCACAAATGAATAGAAACAAATCAAAATATTTGAAACAATCTAATCTGCTAAACAGTCAAACATTGACAGATTCAAATGCAGCTATAAAATTTAGCAGCAATGATTTTATGAATTATTTCTCAAATAACATTACATCTATTAGATGCAAAATCACTAAAACTCATATTTAATCTAAGCAGCTTAACTCAAATTCTATGCCTTTGCCTCACTCACGGCAAAATTTTTCAAATATTGACCTGAAAGAACTGCTAATAATAATCACAGCATCTAAATCAACAACATCCTCTCTTGATCCTGTACCAACAAAATTACTGAAAGAATTGCTACAAATAGCTTAAGAACCGTTTCTAAATATTATAAACTCATCTCTATTGCTAGGTTACGTTCCTAAACAGCTAAAAAATCTCTAATCTTCCGTTCTTGTCAAAAATATTAGATAAAGTTGTAATAGCACAGCTCAGCTCCTTCTTACAAAAGAGCAACTGTTATGAAGATCTTCAATCTGGATTCAGAGCGCATCACAGCACAGAGACTGCGCTGGTTAAAAGTCAAATGATCTATTACTTGATTGGGATCAAGGGAATATCTCTCTTCTAGTTCTGCTAGATCTCAGTGCAGCCTTCGATACGGTAGATCACAGGATTCTCCTCGAGAGACTAGAGAACGATGCAGGCATCCAGGGCCAGGCTCTAAGACGGTTTAACTCTTACCTCTCTGACCGGAGTCAGTTTGTTCATGTAAATGGAGACTCAGATACAATAGCAGTAGGAGTTTCTCAAGGATTCGTTTTGGGACCCATCCTATTCTCAATACACATGATGCCCCTTGGCAAAATTATTAGAAGACATGGGGTTAGTGTCCATTGCTATGCAGACAACACCCAGCTCTATATCTCAGCAAAACCTAATGACTCTTTAAAGCTAAATAAGATCTCAGAATGTGTCGCTGATATCAATGATTGGATTAATGAAAATTTCCAAATGTTAAATCCGATACAACAGAAATATTACTTGTTGACTCTAAAAAGCAATTACAGAATCTCAGTTTTAAATATTGAGCTGGGGGGACACACTTAATTTTTCCACTACAGTTAAAAATCTTAGCGTTATTATAGATAGTGAACTGACGTTTAAGAAACATATCTCTTATGTTACTAAGACTGCCTTCTTTCACCTCAGGAACATTGCTAAAGTGTGGAACATGCTGATTATCGTAGATGCAAAAAAAATTTGTGCATTCCTTCATGACCTCCAGAATAAATTATTGCACCGCTGTTAGCCGGCTGTTTGGCCGACACGCTATGAAAATTACAGTCAGTCCAGAACGCAGCAGCTAGAGTTCTCACAAGAACAAAGAAATATGACCACACTACACCGGTTTTGTCCTCTCTTCATTGGCTTCCTGTACAATATCACATTGACTACAAGATACTGCTCCTTGCCTTTAAGGTTTTAGATGGCTTGGCTCTGGCCTACCTGAGTAGTCTCCTATCGCGATATATTCCAGCTTGCCCTCTCCGATCACAAGAAGCAGGACTATTGATTATACTGAAGGTTAGTAAATCCACAAGAGGTGGAAGAGCGTTCTCGTATAGAGCCTCGAAGCTCTGGAATAAACTCCCGGATTTTGTCCGGAGCTCACAGATTTCAGAGCTAAATTTAAAACATATCTGTTTAATCTAGCATTCGAATAATTGGCTCTTGGTATTTGTCTAAACAGATCTGGTGTCTGAGCACTATATACATACAAAATGTTGAAAAAAAACAATGTGGTTCAATGTTGCTCTCTAACCTAGCCTCATCATTTATCTCTCCTCCTTCAGCTGATGCTGATCACCTGTTTGTTGTCTGTGTTACAGTTTTCTAAATGTTGTTTCTCCATTTGTTAGTTTTTGGTTTGTCTTTGTTTGTTTTGTTGTTTTTTCAGGTGCTGTCCGGCAAACTGTTCATTGATGGTTCTTAAGTTTGTATGTTTTTTATGCTGGGGAGGTGACTGGCACCTGCCTCAGTCAGCGAGAGTCCCCTCACAGAGGGAACTCCTATTTGCTCTACCTGATCCTCACAGGGACTTTGTTGCTAGAAGCTGCTTTGAAAGCAATTTCTAAAGAAGCGCTATATAAAAACTTTATTGATTGAAGAAATTATTTAGTTACATTTATTCAGCACCCAGTTGTGAGCTGGTAAAATTCACCATGACATACCACAGCATCAAAGAAGAGAAAGTAAAAAAAAAAACCCAGATAATTCAATAGAAGTTGTGATTTTTAATTGAAATGAGTGAGTGAAAGTATTTTACAACTAGATTTTAAAGTTTGGATAGCAAGCTTTTTTTGCTTGAGAAAGCTAATCTTTGATGATAAAGCTTTAAAAAGTTATGAAAAGTTCAAAGCTTAAAAATGTTACACATTTTAAATCAGTGTAAAAATAGTTTAACACATTAAACAGTTTGATGCAGTTTGTTTCAAGTCTGAAGGTTTTTTCATTTGATTAAATTTATAGTTTGAAACTGTAAGAGGGCCCAAGTCTAAAGGGTTTTGGTAGTTTAGTGGGGGTTGCCTAATTAATGTATTCTAATGTGGTATCATGTTAAGTTCCACTCACTACTAAGGTTAAGATAAAACAACCGCCGTACCTCTATGTTGCTTTGTATTTTGAGATGTTTGATTTCAAAGTTTCAGTGAAAAGTTGGTGTGGCCTAATTAATTTAAGCATATTAGGTATCATGTTACATTCCACTCTACACATGGGTTAAGATAAAACAATCACCACACCTGTAAGACGCTTCCTTTTCAAGATATTTGACTTCTAATTTTCAGCGACAACTGTGGATGGCCTAATTTTTTGCATATTGGGTACCATGTTACCTTCCACGCTGCACTTGAGTTATGATAAAACAACCACCACATCTGTAAGTTGATTTGTTTTCAAGATAAATGACTGCAAAGTTTCAGTGAAAAGTGGGTGTTGCATCATTTATTTATGCAAATTGGGCATTATGTTATATTCCACTATATACAGGGGTCAAGATAAAACAACCACTGCATCTGTAGGTCCCTACTTTTTCAAGATAAATGACCTCAGACTTTGTGAAAAGTGGGGACAGCCTAATTATTTATGCATATTAGATAAATGACTTCAAAGTTTCAAATGACCTAATTAATGTATGCATATTAAGTATCATGTTACATTTTACTCAAAGTTTGAATGGTGCTTCTAGCTGAAAGTATGCTGAAGTAGTTGAAGTTGAAATAGGTTGAAGTTTGAAGAAAAGTTACAAAAGCCCTCCATTCATTTCAATGGGAAAATTACATTTAAATATTAAAAAAATAAAAAAATGTTTCAAATAAGAAAAACACTTTAAAAGCTGAAAATTTTGGTGTTTGAATGGAGTTTCTAGCTAAAAGTATGCAAAAAGAGATGGCAGAAGAATTTAAAAAAGAATAATAATAATGTGAATGCTGATCATAAGGAAAGCTGCCAGAGATGCAGGTATTTGAAAACATGTTATGCATTTCCTTACTTACATTTTGGCTTTCCAAACTTACAGTTTGGCTTCTAAAAAAAGTTTCTTATGCCAACCTTTAATTTTTTTGTCATTGTGTGCCACTTAGAAACTCCGTTTACTAAACACAAAGATGTAAATGTTAATGTTAATTAAATGCTGGCTTTTATAATCTGTTAAGCTAATGCAATTTAAATGAAATGAAATCTGTATTAAAACAGTTTCAAGCACCATAGCATCAAAGAGTTCAACAGAACAGAACACATCTTATTCACTGCAATGCTAAGATTTATTCAAAGGAAATTAGTGCGCAATGTAACCACAGCTTGCTCAGGGATATACGCTTTCTGATAACACTTCTGAAGTTTTTCCATTAAAAAACGGATCTCCACCAACAGTCTTTAAAGCTCTAGTATATGCAACCATACTTTGCTTTTTTTGTATAATGGTTTTATTGTAAACACAAATCTATATTACTATTATTTAGAAATATAGTGCAAAAGCAATATTACCATGAAGGGTTAATCATTTCTGAAGTGTTACTAAGGAGAAAAGCACATTTGATTACTGAATAGGATGTTCTCTCATTGACATAGTTCATGATATAATGTGTCATTATACTCTTAATCCATTACCCACATCTCCATTTATTAATCTAATTTATTAATCTAATAATATTATAATCTAATCTATTAATTTAATCTAATCTAGTCCATTACAGGCATTGTTAAATAACACTTAGGCATTTTTTAGGTACAATTTCAATGTCTTTCTTCCATATTTGTTTATTCCTATACATTTTCCATATAAAACCCTTTCTCAAGTATTTCTCAAGTCTTACGCCTAGAGTACTTGATCAATGACTAAAATCACTACCAACTGCAGTATTAATGCCTACTATCTATTCTTAAGCAAACAGAAATCCACTACAGTCAGCAGCAGGAATGTACTTATACCCTCGAGCATAATACTGTATGTATCCTGGATATTATATAGTAGTTGATTGTGTGTTTTTAGAAAAAATAGTAACATACTTTGAGCTTCTTGTAGTGCTCCAGGCTCTGACAGTGATCAGATTTTGCTCTGCTCTCATCAGAGTAGAAGACGTTGCACAGGTCACAGAAGAAACCAGTCACTGGTACGACGTGGTTCACACCTGAAATAAAGCACCAGTGAATATAAAAATCTACATGATAAAGATAGGCTTAAACTTATTATGTAGATTAAGTACCCCTGAAGGATAGCTCCGCACCTTTCAAAAACAGATTGTAATGTTTATTAAAAACAGCTTTTTATTGTATTATTTAAACTAATCCTTTAAAGAGGAATTAGTTAAAAATGTACTGCTGTTCTGCACAAATCCAATCAAAAATAACATTTGTGCAATATGCACATCGCAATGACCTGACAAAAATCAACCAGAAAAATCAGCTTTTGTTTTCTTTTGTTTGTAACTACAGCTAAACTAAATTGGTTAGCAAACTTAACAGAAAAGAGGGAAGTTAATATTGGGCATGTTTGATTCCCTATCTATGCTGAACACAAAAGTTTTTTTAAAACACAAATTAATTCAGGGGACATTCAAATAAAAAACTGATTATTTCAAATAATTAATAATTTTGATAATTTATATTAATAACTAGTAGATTTAGAGTTTTGCAAGCTAAAACATCAAAAAATAAATGGAGTCATTGATAATATTTTAAAAACCTTGTAAATCTGCACAACAATGCTGAACAAGCTATTCGCCCTTTATATCCAACCCAATTCTACAAAATAAATACTTTTAAAAAAACAACTAAAGAGATTGATCAATAAAACTAAATAAAAAGACGTACAAGTTTAGGTAACGTTTTTTTAAGTACACAAACACGATTGTTTTATTAATTAAGCAATTTTAGCAACATTTGTAGTTGTTTAAGACAATAACTGTAACCATCCAATAACACCTGTACATAACACATCACCCAAACAAAATCAATCGAAATGTTTTTTATATAGCTTTTAGCAGTTGCTTCAAAGCAGCTTCACAAAATCCTAAAGTGGATTTAAATTCTATGGAAATTGAACTACCATATAATGCTTCCTTAGGGATTGTAAAGTAAAGTGTATTAGTATGAATAAACTGATTTAAACTGAGCAGCAATATCTGACTTTTAAACTGGTTTTAGAGGGGAAATAAAGTGACCATATTTAAGACCATATGTATTTAACCTAACTTCCTATTAATTTAATTTAACTTCAGTTCTAATCTTGGTTATTTTACAATAAATAATTGATCTTTTGTGCATATTTTATTCTATTAACATTACAATTTTTTAGGTTTTACTCTTTTACTTTATTATATAAACATCATTCTGTATTCTTTTATCCTTCTTATACTGCTTTTATGGTTTATGCATTGTTGCTTTTTCTGCATTTAGGTGTCCACGAGGGCCAAGAGATGCATTTCAAATGAAATGTATTATTGTGATCATTTTAAACTACAATTGTTTGGCTTTAAAGTGACAATAGTTCAAAAGTAACATTAATGATAACAACAGTATAATTGTATCTAAAACAGATGATCCCGATCAGTGTTTAGAAATTGTGTTTAAATGAGTCATCCCAGATGTGGAAGCAGCTAGTAAAGAGCTTGACAGGGAAGAGCATGAATAAAGCATGTGCTTGTTTCATTAAAGGTGCCATGTCATGAAAACGTGACTTTTTCCCTCATCAAAAACATGCCTCAAGTAGTATTCAGATTAGTTCACATATGTTTAGCAATCTTTTCTTTTTAGTGAGCTGAAAACAACACGTTTTCCCTTATCCCCTCCAAGCGCCACCCACTTGTCAATCATACGAATCGCTAGCCCCTTTCTATGATGAGCAGGAAACACAGTTTAACAGTCACAGTGTGAGAGCAACAGAACGGCGCTGGATAAACAGAAAAGTGCCAGAAAAATACGTTTTCAGATGTCCGGATCCTAAAGTTTTGTTCGGATTACCAAAGGATGAGCTTATATGTCAGAAATAGCTTGATTTTGTGTCTACGCATCAGAGACAACATGGAAAGGTCAATTTTGTTCATGAGAAGAATTTTACGTTGAATTTGTTTGTCAACAAAGAAGCGTTTGACAAAAGCTAACTAACACCAGGTGCTTTTCCAACTGTCCCGTGTTTTGGTTGGGAGGTTCACGCAAGAGGGGCTTTTTTTTGTAACCTGTGCTATGTCTTAATACAGTAATGAAATATGCAATTATACCTCTGCATTTATCGAGCCGAGCGCACAATACATGATTTTAATAATACTATACGGAAATCTGGTGACAGCACACAAATATATGGAGGCGGTATAATTAAAAGTTCGTAGATACAGCCGCTACTGCTGTAGAAGCTCTGTCTCTACACTGATCAATATCACAGCATAGCGTGATGACAATGCTAACTTCGAGCTAGCTAAAACTCAGCTCAAAGAACAAAGGAAAGTTATTTACTTAATCGTCAAAGTTGTACTCCATTATCCAGCTTCTAACACGGAGCTCAAGCAGAGAGAGAGAGGAAGAGCTTGTTTTGCTCCACTTCAGCCAATCACAGAGCTCGTGCTCTGCGAAGCCTTGACGAAAATGTCAGATGTCAGCGTTGAGCTTTGCGAATTGATTTCGCAGAGGGCAATTTATCGAGTTGATGCAGAAGTTTAAATCAGGCTAAACACTAAAAAATAATACAGTGTAAAAGAGTAACTTCTTATTTACCATGTGGACACGCCCTGGTGCAGCCTTTGCAGTATTTGTGGTTTATCTATGGACTCAAACTCCGTGTCACACTTATAAGGTACTATTACCTTATAATCTCTCTCGACTGAAAGCAAGTCTGTGAGAGCGACCAAGACCAAAAAAAATGTTTGGTGACTCCAGTCTATAGCCGGTTTACAGGTGCATTCCTAGTTGACACTACTTTCATCTTCATGTTTTACTTTTAAAAAGTTCTTCAATTGCAACCAAATGTTTGCAAATGTTTCTTCTACTGCTGACTTTTAGAGTGTGTTCACCACTGGCTGACACATGACGTGTTCCCGCGCCCCTTGCAAGCTTGGGGCAACTTCCAGCTAAGGAAGTGACTGAACTGAAGATTGTCATCTGACTGCTTGAGGCTGACTCCAGAAAAGAGCAGGTTCCCATTAACTTAGTTAAAAAGCACGACTTTACACTTCAAAAAGCACAAAACATGTCTACTCACCTGGCTCCATAATGGTTTTCCATGCGTAGGTGTTTGAACTGACATTCACAACTCTAATTAATTTAAGACAAAAAAAAAAAGGAAAATTCTAAACATTTCAGCTGTTTGAACAGAAATGTGGCACATTACAGGATGTGTATGCAAACCCTCCCTAAAACGAGAAATTTTTTTTTATATATATAAAAAAAAAACTGTCAAGTACTGTAAGGCAGCCACATTAATTACTATATTCCATTTTTCTATTGAGAAGCCCTAGCTTCAAAAGGTCAGCAATGTTTTGAGATATAAAGAAGAACAAAGCTCTGCTCATTTACTCCCATCAAATAAATAACTGAGAACTTTTTAATTGAGAACTTTTATTTATGGAGGAAATTAACCAGCAGATTGATCACATGGTGTGTTTGTTTGCATCTTATTCCAAACAGTGCTTAGATTGATATAAACACAGGCCAGTAACATACCCACAGCTTGCTCAGGGTTATATGCTTCCAGAATTAATTGTTGGTCTTTGTCTTCCTCTTCTGATTTTTTCCATTTAAAAACTGGATCCCCACCAACACCCTCAAAATCTGACAGCTGGTTCTGCAAACATTATTTCATACCTTAATATTAAAGCAACAAAAGATTGAAACCATAGATTTTAAGCCTAACACTAAAACTAGCATGCAGTTCAGATGTTAACGGGCTCTCTATCTATTATGAAAAAACTGAAGTAGCAAGAAACAAGCATATTGAACTATTAGCTAAATAATTCTAAGCATTTTTGAGTAAGGCATAGCTAGCCATAGGTTCAAATAATTTAATCCACGCAATTCTCCAGCAAACTATCTGTGCAATTCTTGCAATTTTCATTTAGCAACATTCATATTTTAACATTCTTTTTCATATTTGGACTTTCATAAAATAACTCCAGCTTGACAGATATAGTGGAGTTTGTTTTAATGAGATGTATAAGTCTTTTCTTTGGATTAAAGGAGACCAAAACCCTATAGAGTACCTGCAAAAGAGTTTACTTTGACAAAATTAACTCTATTTTGGTCACTTTGAGAAAAACAATTTAGAGTGGCCATAAAAAAAATTTGTCTTCTGAGTATTTAGCTATAAAAATAAAAAGTGTTGTTAACATGAGTCTGCTGTTTTCCCCACTGATGCTTATCTTAATTTTCTAATTTTTACTTTATCTAGCCCACTAAGAACTGCTTCTAGAATTAAAGAAAGAAAAAGAAAAAGGCAATCTGTGTCAAGCCAAGCATACCAAGCTGAAATATGAAATGACCAAAATCCAGTAAAAAACTGGCACATTACAATTGGGGACAATGTGATTACATGTAAAATTTGCTAAATTTGACCTTGTGGGGGTCAGATATGACAAATCGCACACAAGAAAACGTCGGGTCTGCATTTTTTAGGGGAAAATTACAGCAAAAAATGCTTAAGAAGACATAAACTTAAAATGGGTCGTTGTAAGGTAGAACTTATAAAACGAGTGCTTGATGTCATACATGTGCTGTTCACCTCTTTCTCTCCACTCATGTCTTCCTGTTCATCTATCCTTACAGTCCATGCTTTAGCTGATTGTTCTCCTGTTTCTAAATCACTTTTACAGGGTGTAAATTTTGTCTTTTGGCTTTGACCGGAAACCGGGTTTAACCTGTATAAAAACAAAAATAGAACTGAAATTAAACGTTGCATATGCAGGAAGATTGTTTCTAATTTTGTCAAAAAATCAGTTGAGTTAATACTAAGTCCAAACTCCTGCACTTAGAACAACCCCTGAACCCAATCCCCTCTCATCTTCTACAAGCTAGCTTACTTGCCATCACACCAGCACTCACTCACATCCTCAATATACCAATACTCAACTGAAAGTGAAGTGAAAGTGACCAGTTGGCCAGATATGGAGTGACCCATACCTGGAGTTTGTGCTCTTCATGTAACCCATCCCAGAGTACACACACAGCAGTGAACAAACACACTATGAACACACACCCAGAGCAGTGGACAGCTGTGGGGCCCAGGGAGCGGTAAACTGTTTTCTTGCTCAAGGGCTCCACAGCTGTGATTGCTGAAGATGGGAGGGCAAGTGTTTCATCATTCACACCAACACATCAACTCCGTGGATTTGGGGATCGAACCGTCGACCTTTTGATCTCAAGTCGATCTCCTTATCCACCAAACCACAACTGCATCTCAACACATTGCTTATAGAAAATTTCAGCCTTTCTGCTGCCCTACACTGCCCATAGAATGGGCTGTCTTCAATCAAGTGTCTTCCTTCCTGATACAGAACAAGCCAGATAACAACCAATCAGATTAGTCCTGGAACATTAATTTGTGATTACTGTGAAGTCAAAGAGTAGAGAGTGTAGATAATACTTTAACTTGTTACAATGAAGAAACACACATAAGTAAAGTATAAGTACAATACAAGTAAAATATTACAGTATTGTTGCATTAGCTCTTTTATGTCAGAAGATCAAGCACTTGTTTTTTTCTTTCAGGTCATTATTAATTTTAATAATGACCTTAATAATAGAATAACAAAAATTTTCTCTTACCATGAAATGAGAGAGTCTGCTTTCATGCAGGTGGTGATATTAAGTTGAGCACCACAAAACCTGACAGGTGGCCATTTCAACTTCAAAACCATTTTTTTTGCAGCTTCCACACTATCCAGTTGCAAGTAACACTGACATGCAAAAAAACAAGAGAAGGTACAAGAATGACAATCACACAAATTAAATTCTAGACATAATCTTAGGCTTTTCTGCATGGAAAGTATTTAAACTGTAAACACTCCATAAAACTGTACATAATAAAATAATTAAGATTTTAAAAAGTGAATACACACAGTCCCTAGAGTCCTGCTCAGGTTGTAAGCGGTCACTTTTCCAAATGGCTTGGCTAGGTTGATAATAGATGATATATAGTAATATTTCTTTTGGAATGTGTTTTTGGGCAAACCACTGATGAAGATCGTTCTCCCACTGGCTGGCTAAAAAATACAGTGAACAAAATAAATTGTGAATTCATTAATTATTACAATAAAATATACAAAATACAACTTCCTAAAATGTACTTAAAATGATCAATTATTCATGGATGAAATTTCAATTGTATGATTAGTTTGTATTTTTGCACAATACCTCGATTGTTTTAATTTTTTGGGAGAGAGTCACAGACACAGGCATTCCACATATCCTAGCCCTGTGACGTCTGTAGTAATTTACCATTTCTCTGGCTTTTGCAGCTGTTTTCAGTTCAATCAGACCCTAGAATAACCACAAAGACAGACACATATGACAAAAAGTATACTAACCAACTCTTTTGACTTCACAATAAAATTTTAACTTTGGAGTGAATGAATGATGATATAATGCTTTAAGTAATATGGGGCTTTTCTAGACACTCAGACACTTTACAATTTTCATAAGGAAATGAACTCCTTAGTTTGTAAATTTCCCTTTAAAAACTTTTAAAGCAATTTTCTGCAATGAACCATATACTTAATAAAAAAAAAAAGTAAACATGTTTAGTAATATTTATTATTTTATCTTTTTGTAAAAACTACAAGTAAAAACAGATTGATGGACCCTTAAGCATTCTAAAGTTTTGTTCACACCAAAAATTTGTAAATGCAGAGAATCTGCAATATCTGCTTTACTTGCTCCACGTGGCATTATGACTACATCTCTTCCTTTTGACTAAGAGCCATTACAAATGCAACTTTATGACTTCACAAAAATCTGATAATCTCATGAAGCACAATCCAGGTGTTGTTGCTGTTTTTTTAAACCTGGCTCTCTACGATGCAATAAGAAACTCTTTGTATAGACATTTCTCACGGATGTATGCAAACAAAAACTGTTTAAATATCTGATCACAACCCCCCTTCACTGACCTGGCATTTGAACTTAGACAACATCTTTCTCACAAAACCAAATGGAGCTGAGATTTCCTCAAGTTGGGCCAAACAGGCAGATTTCCTTCCACTATTAATGGGCCAGACCACCACAACTTTGCTTTTCTGTAATTAAACAAACACATTTAAAAAGATACATATCTATTTCTCAAACCAAAACAATTCCAAATTATTTCAGTTGAAAGTAGGTCCAATTATATTATATTATATATAGTTATATATTGTCCAAAAATGTTTTGATTTGGTTTTGGTTTGTTTTAATGACAACATTAATGGCATAATTACATTTGAAATGAATTTTAACTTTTCAAATTTGGGGGGAAAAAAGTGCAACATGTGTTTAAAAAGTATAAAAGAGTTTGTTCATTTCAAGGTAATCACTGGCATTTTTAATTAATGCTAAAATAATGATGATTGATGCTATCATTATACTTGGCATGTTGTTGATTGATGACATTATGGCGATCTATTATAACTTCATGCTAATCAACACTAGCAGCATAGTAATTAATGTTGAATCTTGCTGATTACATTCCAATTCAGGCTAACATTTTGAAATCTTTCAAACTGAAATAAATAGTTTATTCATTCAACTATTCATTCTTCAGTCTTCACACGATCTCTATAGCCAATAAAGTTGGTCGTTCAAATTTTAACGTCTAGTTGTAATTAATCTTGTGATGACTTGGCCTTGTAAAACAAGTCTAGTAGAAAGATTTAAAAGCAAGTTAAGTAAAACAAAACAAATCTTACCTGTTGCTCATAAGAATCTGGAAAAAAAGCAGAAAAAAATTTAAATGTTCCTAATTAAATGGACAATATATAAGCAGCTATTACTGTGTAATGGGTGTTCGTGATGATTGAAGGTAAATTAATTCAAGTTTTTAGTTAAAAAAAATCTTCTAAATGAAACATAATAAAAACTTATTTTAGGAAAAGTGTTTTAAACCTTGGACGAAAGTTAACATCTCCTGTGAGGCAAAGACTAACTCTCAAAGGGATCTGAATGTGAAACACAGTCTTTGACATGACCCAAGTCATCTTCACGGTCAACCAAAAACTCCAGAATAATCTTCAAATAGCATAAAAGAATCCCAGTTGCCTTGAAACTCCACAGATCACTCCCCATTGCAGCTCGGGTTAAATTCAAATCGCTAACGCTGGCATACAAAACTATCTCCAGATCAGCCCCGGTTTACCTCCACGAGCTCTTACACTCTTACATGCTCTCCAGAAACCTGTGCTCAGAGAAGGAACAGCGACTCGTGGTTCAATCCCACAATGGCAGAAGATCTCTCAGCAGAATCTTCTCTTTCACTGTCCCTGGCTGGTGGAACAAACTCCCTGATCCAGTCAGGAAAGCAGCAACACTAACAGCAACACTTTCAGTTTCTTTTTTTTTTTTTTTTTCAAAAAGCAACTGAAAACTCTTCTCTTCAAGGAACACCTACTATAAAAAAAATACTTTATTTTTTTCCTCCTCTGTCTATCTTCTTCCTCCACTCCTTCACTGCTTCGGTTTATTGATCAGTTGATACAATTTCTATTATGACGAGCTGAGATAGACTTTGACGGTGTAACAAATTGCATATTGTCTCTCCCCTAATGTAAGTCGCTTTGGACAAAAGCATCTGCCAAATGCATAAATTTAATTATTATCTTAAGGAAAAGTTAAAATAGAACTAAGCTTTGAATACTCCCAGGTCTGTACCGTTTCTCAAAGTGGGGGGTAGAATCTTCCAGCGTGGGTGTAGCCAATGAAAATGATATGATGATTTAGGTAATCAAACCTTTCTTTGATTGTTACCCAGAAAAGCTCATAAAAAACATAGATGTAGGGGTTTTGGTGATAAGCCTGGCAGCAGAATTCTGGATTATTTGTAGTTTATTTGTAGTAATTTAGGTTGAAGGCAATAGTAAAGCGCATTGCAAAAATTAAGATCTCAAGTGGTAAACACGTTGACTGGGGTTTGCCTGGTGTGGACAGGACACAGACATTATTTGTTTCTAATGTGGAAAATACAGACTGGGCATTAATGCATCATTATTGCAAGATTCCAGTGAAAACAATTTGTCATTCTTAAAATGCTGTCCGAGGAGAGGTAGCACTCGGAATAACCTGTTTTATTTATATTTAATTTCAGATAATTGTCTGCTTAAATTAAAAAAACTTGTTCACTGTCAATCCGAGAGTGACTGAAGTAAAAAATTAAATTAAAAAAACTGACTTTTGAATATAGATCTAAGTTTTTTCTTCATAGCAGTAAAATACAATTGGAAGAAAGTTAATTCTACATTAAAAAAAGGATGCAGTACAGAGCCTCGAGGAAAACCAGTAGTGACATGGACAGAGTTGGAGTGGAAGTTTTGATATTGTACAAAATTAAAATAAGCTAAAAAGGTCAATGCACACTTAATGAACAGTTTTTCAGACATTTCTCATTTTCACACTGTTCTTTTTTTTAAAATAACAAAGTCCTTCAGTTACACCGCTAGTGCTGCATGATTGATGTATTCAGGCTAGTTTAACATATTCTGCATTGTACATGAGATGCGCCATGGAGGACACTGATTAATAGTCAATTAACAGTCAGCTGCCCCTTCTTTTGACTTATTGCAAAAGTTTTCCACACACCTATGAATCTGCTGCAAGCAGGGGTTGAACTGTAGAGGATCTTTAACTCAAGTTTGTAAGCACTAATGTGACCTTAAAGAAAAACTGCAGTGAACTGAAAACACAGCTTGTGTGCATTGAACATTGCTTGTGCATTCTCTATCAGAGGAGCTAGATCTGTTTGTACAGCATAAGGAAAGAACTTTTTCTACAGATGAAAAGATGCGTTTGTTACAGTATGGAATTACCTTTAATATATACATTTCTCCATCCACTTGTGCATTATCCAGTATCAGGGAAGAAATCTCTCTTCTAAAGTAGATAACATGTAACTCATTGTTCATGATCTTCTTTTTGGTCAAGTAAAATTTTGATTCATTTAGCAGGAGCTTTTTATCCAAAGCAACTAACACCAGAGGTAGAGACAATATTAAATTTCAATATTTTTGTTGATGGTTCATGCTATTATATAATTTAAATCAACGTACATCCAAAAAAGTTTATTTGAAGTGTAAACCATTTAATGTAAGTTTATCATCACAGCACCTTCTATTGAGCTAAGATAGTTTTTTCCTTCTTGTAGATGCTAAATAGACATCATGAGAAGTTGCTAAGAAAGAGTAAAGTTGAGCTGGAAGCTGAAAAAAGATGACTTTATAAATAAAAGCACAGTTCAGTGGGTTTCAATGTATGATTTTCATGAATTTCATGAACTCCAGTAGTAGTAGTAGAAGTACCATCCCACACGTTAATATGTAGAGACAGACTAAAATTAAATAATTACTCAATGTCTGATATTTGTGCTATCTTAACAGTATATGAATACTTACTGTATTACAATTTACCTGAATAGATTGCCAAATCAAATAAAGATGATAAGTCCGCTCGTTAAAAATCTGACCCTGATCTGCAAATTTAAATATTGACATTATTTTTAATTATTTTATGTTTTTTTATGTACTCGTGTAAAACTATACAATGTAATTTGTAGTTGCTGCCTTGTGCTCACCATGAAACCAGCTGGAGAAGTATCTGTATAAAGAACCAGTCTTGTAATAGGTCTTCTATTAATGAATGTAATAGAATATTGTACGACAAGAAATGTGCATGGACTCAAAGAAGAATATGTATATGCATCAGGATTGACACAAATCCTGCCAGTAACACATGATGTTAGACTAAAGCCATTGACCTATGCAAAGTTCAAAAAACAAATCACTGTATAAAAATCAACAGATACCATTGGCAAGCCATACTAATATATGTAAGTACATTTCAAAATTAAATATTCTGAAATTTGGGAATATATAAATAACAGGTGAAGAAATTAGAAGTAACACCATTTACCAGATTGTGTATTTTGGGTGTAGTCTGCTTCATCTACAGTAACAAACTCTTCACTGTGGACATCCATAAATTGAGTTACCTAAAAAGAAAACGTATGTTGCATGTGAAAACAACATGAAAAACATTCATATAAGTTCTACTTTTCTTTCAGTGTGTTAAAAAGCATTTCAAAGGCTTGAGCCCAAGGCATGCGCCAATCTTCACAATTTGTTGTTAAGTGTTTTTCCTGATTCAATAAGCATCTCAACACATGGTCCACTATACAATGTCAAAATTTTTTACACATTTTTATAAAGCCAAATAACTGTATTTCTAAAACAACAATTTGATTCTGTTTAAAAAAAACTCAAAAATTGACAATGTATACATATATTAAAAAATATATTTACTATAAAATGTAATTGCGATTATGCTGGTTGATCTCAAAGACCTCTGTGAACTAAAACAATATGCAATGAAAAAAATGTTATGGTCAAAAAATGTTTTATTAATAAAAGCATAAAAACATGCCAATGGAAGACGTTGTGGAGTCTTTACTATGAAGGATTTTCTTTTTTCTCTTTTCATCAGGTTTATCTTTCTTTTTCTCTTTTTTATTAACACCATGCCAGCTTCTATGGCTGTTTTTATGTCAAAAATACTTAATTTTTAAACATCTTATCTACAGTTTAATATTATAATGTTTTAATTTCCTCAATTTGAGATTAAACATGAGAGAAACATTTAAAAACATCTGGGCACATTCACATAATAAGAATTAGGAAAAAATATCAGGACATTGAATGTAATTACCTAAAAGACCAATGAGAAGCCGCGCTTCATGAGGGAAAGAAACCTTTTGCTTCTGACTGGTTCTGACTTCTTTTTAAGCCCACAGCAGAAGAAACACTAGAATAGTTGATATTCAGAGTGGTATCGCTGCTAGGGCGCTGTTCAGAGCAATGGAGAAATTTTTTGGGATATTCAAGCCTAAACTTAGTTTTAGTGTATGTTTGTGTGCAAGTGTTTTTGTTTTTATTAACAGTACTGACAGTTTTGTAATAAAATATTGATAAAAATCCTATTAATATTATTTATAGAGCAAAATGCCTCATTGCATGATAGTGACAGAGATTTGTTTTCTGATGACCAGTGTTAACAAGTTTTGTTTCAATTCAATTCTGCGGTAAAAAAAAGGTATGCATGTTTTTCTACATCCATAAATGGACAATGTAAAAAGAAACATGGGACAACTTGACTGTGTTCTAGTGCTTTTTTAGTCTTAATTAAGAATTAATAATTTTTTTTACTTTTTAAAACAATAAAGTACTTAAGAAGTCTGAACATATGCTGACCTCTGCGGTTAGATTTTACCACTCAATCTCAATCTCAGGGAAGCACACACCCAGGAGTGTTGTGTGATCGGCTGCTTTTTATTATTTGTTAATTCCATACGCTTTGGTGCAATTATTTGCAAACGTTTTGGGCTTTTCTAAAACATGTTTTCTTTTAGCTGCTGTGATGATCTCTAGCTTCTGTTTATGCAGGGGTTTGGCTTTTAAATGACAAATCCAGTAGTGCTAAAAGCTTTTAATAATTTAGTTTCACTTTCGATGCAAATTGCATTTTTTCTTGTCTATATTTGTCTCTTTAAAATACCTACACACTGCTGACATTTTGAAGAAGGCTCTAGATCATTGATGCATGGTGAACAACTAAACTCGCTACCACCGAAGGCCGAACATGACTTTTGTTGCAATATTCGTCCAAATATATTTGCCCATTTTTCCATATTTAGAGTGTTTTGTCATGTTTAAAATAGAATTAATCTTTATTTTTTGCATTTACTAGTTTAAATGTATAGCATCTCAGCATCTCAAAACCCCTCTGAATGCCGATAGAAACTTCAAATGTAAAGGGGAAAAAACAAGAAAGTTGACCAGTTTCATGGAATGGACAGGTGGACTTCGCTTATTTGAGTGGGATTTGCAGAGACACTAACAAGCCAATTTTCTTTTAAAACATTTGGAAAAGTGTGACATTAGCAAACAACAAACAGCTTTGTCCTTTACCTCTTCGTCTTCGTTATCCTCCACATGTTCTGTAGTATTTTGCTCCCCTTTCTTTTTTTCTTCCACAATTTCATTCTCTTGCTCCTCTTTTTTCAGCTCCAACATGTCTTCCTCATCCATCCGATCTTCCTCTTCATCCATCGTTTTTTCCTTCTCCTTATTAACCTCATTGTCGTCCATGTAGTCATCAAGTAGCCCAGCTTCATCCTCCAGCTGGACTCCCTCCTCGTCCTCCAGCAGCTTGTCTTCATCTTCCAGTACCAAGTCTTCCTCTGTCTCATCGTGACTCGAGCCATCAGGTGTTGTAATGATGCTGGATGTAGATTCCTCAGTTTGACCTCCAAATTTACTTGATTTTCTCAGCTTAGGAGTGGAGTCTCTAGTAACGGGATTTCATTAAAAGAAATACTTAAAGTGTTGCTTATTTTTGACTGACAAAATACCTGAAACGCCTAAATAAAAAATATGTGAGACAACAGCTCAGTTCTTCTGACTAACCTGAACAAGAAATATTTAAATAGTTACAAATATATTACACATTTTCACTGCAAAAATAAATCAACATATGCATATGGGTGATATTATGCATACTTTCCATAACAAAATACATTTTCCTTTAAAGTATCTCAAAGGAACAATCTGTGTTTGAATCCATTGGGGAATCTCTTCAGGTGTTTTCCAGTTTTGGCAGTAGCACTTTTAGCATAGATTAGCTTAGATAACTGAATTGAATAAAATCAGTAGCATTTTCTTACCAGTGACCATTTTAGAATCATCCAAAAGGTTTGATGTAGACCTTGATCACTTGATGCAAGCCTATTTTTCCAACACTCCATTCCTGTATATGCTTTGGCCACATTACAGCAGCAGAGTTCCTAGATTATTATGCATTATTATTATTATTATTATTATTATTATTAATAATAATACTACTACAGAATAGGATCATAGAATTTCTAAAGTTACTGGCTTGCAAATGTAATTTTTGTACAGTATATTAAAAAAGTAACTCTGTTAGTGGTTTGGAAATTCTACCGATTGAATCTGATTAAATGATCTATATCTAAGCTATAGTAAAAGCTCTATAGCCAGAGCTGGAGAAAGGCTCAACGGATTCTAAAATGGTAAAAATACCAGTTGAAGAAGGTGCCAAACGCAGAAAAAAATTGTGTTCTGTTAAGGATTAAAACAAACCAGAAAATCTGAAATCTCATACCTCACACTTTTCATCTCGGTCATGGTCACTTTGACACTTTTGTCTTGAATCTTTAATGGGTTACAGTGATAATACTTCACCATGATCTCAGCATCAAGACAGGAAACCATCTCTATAAAGGCCTAAGCACACATACCACCAAATATTTTAAAGAAGAATCAAAAGAAGACTAGTCAAATCAAAGGAATGTAAGCAACAGACACCGATTGCAAGCAACAATGAAAATGATGCTCATATGCTCACACAGGAATGTGTTCAAGTTTCTGTCCAACCAGGGGTATATCTAGCAAAATATATCTAGCAAAAAATATCTGGATAACAGTAGTTAACTAGCAAACATACAGCAATGTCTGTTCTTTTGCCATAGATAAAATGGATCATGTAAATTCTAATGCTTTTCTGTCTCAGCCTGTCTTTGTAATGTCCCAGCATTTCTTGGTCTTAGAGATGTGCTATGTCTTAGACAAAATACTTGGTTGGTCTTGTTCCATACTCTCTCAAGAGTCTCGAACAAGGTGGTAGTGACTACAAAACTAGTGTAATGTTACAGTCTAAATGGTCATTCAGTAGCCATACAACACAAGAAAGATGGGTGTTTTCTTCTTTCGCACTTCTGATTGACTTACTTCTGTTACTGACACCTAGTCAAGTTTCCATGCAATGAATAAGATCTCAGGAGGGGTTTTTAAATCAAAACACACATTATAATACATAGCATTTACCTCAATCCTATTAGACCCATTCAATTCTACTTTTCACATTATTTAATCATAGATGCAGAATACGAGAGGCAGGAGATTGACATTTTGTTTCCAAGAAAGCATGTTAATGGAAACTGGAAATTAAACATTCCTCAAAAGGTCACATTTCAGTAACATATTTGTTTGCATTAATGATACAAAATAAACATTGATGAAAACTATTTTCAAAGCAATAGTAATAATATTAAAATATTACCTCTTATTGCATTAAATTCTGAGACAATTAATTTCACAGCTAAATTCATTATTCCACAGGCATTGAAAGAATGCATACAAGTAATACGAGATGAAGGTTTTGAGATGAAGAATATTTGTAGATGCAATCATACCTTATGTTCAGAAAACTTATATTCCTTGACCTCTCCGAACATGGCAGCGGTCTCTAGCACTTCAGCCTCAACGTCTTCTCCATCTGGCAATCCCGAAAACCAAACAACAAAACAACTCTTTGAAGTCTTTGACTTTTCAGCAATGGGTCCAGTGGTCCTCTTCTGCGGCGACTACAAAGAAAAGACCAATAGTTTTCAATCTGAACAGCATTTGAACATCTATAAATAACAGCTTATTAAAAATGGTCAAAAAGAGTGTAACTTTCAAGCAACCTGGATTTAGTCTTAAAGGTTCCATATTATACCCCTTTCAAATGATTATTAGATTATCACTGCACCCTTGATACCCCTCAAAAGGTAGTATTTATCATAAACAATGTCTTTTAATGTCCTCAACTGTTCATTCCACTCTGTCATACTTCCACTATTTTGCCACTGACACATTCATCTCTTGGTGCGTCAAAAACACTTTGTACGGGGACATCCAAAAACACGCTTTCTTTTCTTTGTTTATCAATGCGGTTCTGCTACGGTTTGCTTCCAGCTCAGTCGCTGTGTACGTTCTTCAACGAAATTAGCTGCGTTAGGGCTTCATCTGATTGGTGGGATGGCGGGGATATGGCCTAAGGGTGTGGCAATAGCCATAGAGCAGTTTTTCGCTCCCAGAAAAGAAATAATAACAAAAACATGCATGAAGCAATCTGAATATGACCTGAGTTTTTGATGAGGGAACAAAGACAAAAAGATGCTTGACAAGTTGAGTTCACATGATACGGTAACTTTAATATTTAAAAAAAATTATATTGAAGTTAAAACAGAAACTGTGATTATTCTATTTGAAAATAACTTTACTCACATAAACTCTGGCTCTGGGTGAAATGTAGATCCAGACTTTGTATTTTCTGACAAAAGCTGGTAACGTGTAATAGTGATCGGCCATGTCCATGGCCTCTTCATGAGAACTGAATTCAAAATAAGCCTGTTAGAGAAAGTTATGAATGAGTTAAAACCCCAAAAAAGTTTTTTTCTCTCTTTCTGTGTTTTAGCAAATGGAACAATCTTTGGTGACATGTAAATATTAGCTTCACTTATATGGAAAAATGCTTTGAAACTGGGCACATTTTTTACCCCTTCAATATGGTAGGGGACAAATCATCCTATGACATCATAAGCCTAAAAAAGCATTTACCCAAAAAAGCATACATCATACATAAGCTAAACAGATTGTATATTTAATATAAATAATGTAAAAGTAAACAAAATGTGTTTACATCATGTGTTTCCAAAGTTATTTTATAAGTAGACCTGTGGCTGAACCATGAAGCCGGATTAACTAGTTACCCAGCTAAGTTTAGGATTAGTTTGCACCAATCCTGGTTTTTGGGTACCCTGAAACGAGCTAGGATTTAATTGATCTTGGACACAGGAGTGTAGTCTATGATTCCGGATGAATTTATATATAAAAAAAAAAAACTCCACTTCTTCCTTGTTTTTTGAGACCCTGTCCCCAAGTACCCCATGAAAAAACAAGCATTAATGGAAGAAAACTCTGTCCACACAAACCATGTAAAACGCCCTGAAATGCTGTAAAGAGTGAGACAGTCCAGTAGAGGGCAGCAGACTAGCTTGACTCCCAACAGTGAACTAGAAAACTATATTTTTTTAACTTCAGTAAAGTTGTACACTGACCACAGATTCGCTTTTTCCAGCTCAATAACTTGAGGTATAAGAACTGATAATAAACATAAATATTTGTGATCTGTGTAACATTGCCAACGAGCTACAAAGAAGTAATCCTTCTTCAGAGATCACTGAAATGTGTTTTTGGGTTTGGCTCTTTGCTGGCGCTACTTCGGCTGTCTCCTCTCACCTGCTCGTACTGACAGCAATACACTTCTGCGATCTCTAAAAAGGCTTTTCTGCTTAAAAACATTTGTAGCTCGTTAAATATGTTACACAGATAAAGAGCTGTCACACCAACTTTTGGACATTCCTGCAAAGAGAGTGTAAAACGAGGCATTGACTTTCCAATAACCAGTGTCGCAGCCAATTTTGTGCCCCTCTAGAATTTCTGTTCCCTTTATACAACAACAACAGAAATTGTGTGCCGTTGCTAAGCTACTGTATGTACGTTTGGTTTGTGATTAGCTTAAAATCTGCCCAAATAACAGCTGTGTGTACTGCAAGTCAGAATGTTCTAAAAGGTTCGGGCTATTAAAAATACAAAGGGTTAATGTTTACTTTATTTTTTTATTATTATTATTATTGTTCACCTTGGTTTCATTGAAAGAGTTTATAATAAATTATACAATTTTTTAAAATTTGTTTACTTGCATTTGAAAATTTTATTAGCGTTTTAAATGTTGATATTAAAATAATAAACAAATGGGGTAAAAGTATTTTATGGTTTACTTTTAAATATATTGCATACAGTCATACTTTTTGTCAAACTTATCAAATAAGTTATGTTTTGTCTAACTTTTGTGCAAATTAAAATGTTAAAATGCCTCTTGACATCAGTTTTCTGAAGCACAGCATAATTTCAGGTTTGAACTTGTAGGAAATATATGGTCATCTGCTTAGCAGTGACGTTACCATGACTATTACTATTTAAGAATGGATTAGTTATAAATTACTTTCAATAAAATAAACCAATAAAGCTAAAACAAATTGATACCCATCTGAATTTGACATGTTTTTCTTCTTCATCTAGACACTGAGACACACAATTATTAGCTCAATTAATTTATTTATTGGTCTAAGCAAAGGACATGAAAGTATGTTTTGTGGAAGGGTTGTTTATGCAACTTAAACGAAACCATCTATGCTAGTTGTTGTAGATAAGCTGCTGTACATAGGTGCTATACAGAACACGAAAACATATATATTATATATATTATTGTGTGCGTGGGTTTGTGTGTTTGTGGAGGTGAACATTTATTTTTATATTGCTACTATTTAAGTTGTGGTCAGTTTTAATGTTTCTCTATTAAACTATAAACTAACACAAGACAAAATGTTTAAGACAAATGGGGAAAAATTTAAAACAATAACAAACAAGTTTCTTTTAAGGACCGGAAGGACCTGCGCTGTTCTGGACAGAATGCAGAAAGTAGCTCATTCACTTGCAATTCTCTAGCATTACTCCGCGCAATCGTCTCGAGAGAAACAGTGATTAGTTAAACGGTGCTACTTTAAATTAGCCTAAATTAAACTGTGCGAATAACAGTACAATATTACATATAGTAATTGTTGTGGTTTTCAGCAAATGAAAATTATTTTTTTCTTACATTTTAATCAAGACTACTAACATTTTTCATTTCTAGAGATTTTACTTATAGTCCACAACAACGTTAACTTGTTAATTACCAAATCTGTTTTCAAAATTAATTGTTTAACAAGTGTTTTGCTCTTTATTTATTTATTCATTCATGTATTTATTTATATTTTGAGAAGAATATGTTGAGTTCAAGAACAATCTTTGCTTTTCATTTAAGGTTTAAAAATTCTGAATTAAATATCATTCAACTCTACTTGTGGTTTTTGCAAGTTTACTTCTATAAATAAATAATACCCTGATTTATGGTTTTATACAGTTATAAGTAAAACCTCAAATAAAAAAATGCATTTAGTTTTATCCAATTAATAAAAAAAAATGATCGTCCAACTATTCGTTTATAAAAATAATCGCTAGTTGCAGCCCTACTTCAATTTAAAATATCCAATAAGCGAGTACCTTAAAGTTAAAGGGGGGATGCTTCTCATGGTACCCTCTCTCGTATTTCTCTCTAAACATGGGAAGCACAGGAGAGTCAGCAATATGATGAGAAACTTTTAAATCTGTGATTTAGGGACATTCCGTTATTGCTGTCGGGTACTGCAAATATTTTTCAGAAACTTTTATCACCACTGCCTATTGTCAAAGAACTTCTGCCATTTGGACATTTTCTTACCTTTACATCCAACATCAGATGTTTCACAACCGTACCGAAGCGTTTGCAGAGCTCCAAGAGGTCATTCAAGGTCACACCCACTGGAGGAAATCTGGCAACTACCACTCTGCATGTAGACTAAGAACACAAGAGCAAATGTGATACTAGATAAGACTGCATCTGCATGAGCAATGAACTAGTGAATAACAAATAAAGCAAAAGAATAAACTAATTACATTAGGAGGGTACCGATGGTGGGGTGCGCTGGACTTGAAATAATTGGAAAAGTCTGAAAATTCAAAACAGCTCAAGTTGAAAGCATTTATGTTAACCTCTCAGAAATGAACAATGACCTAGGCAGTTATAAATTGTTTCCCTGACCAAACAGAGAAAACAAAAAAAGAATCACTCAATTCTGTGGAAAAGATCTCCTTTTGAAAATATATACATTATCAACTTAGGCTTAACAAAGGAACTAAAACTAAAACAAAGGAAATGCTTTACCTGAGTAAGGTTCAGACCGGTAGGACCTTTTAAAAGCAGTGCGTGCGTGAAAGCTTCGCTGAAACTTTGATGCATGAGGTTTGTGATGAGCTCCTGAAAAACTTTGTCTCTCTGTCTGAAAATTAAGAATAGAAGTGCATTGAAGTTAAAGCACCATTGAATCTTGATCATCGTATTCAACTCATGTCATACAACCTTACCAGTAGTAAAACTTTTTTCAACACTTCAAAGAATATGTTTAAAACTTAGGAAGTACTGGCAGAAAAATAAGAGGATTCTTTCCATTTTAAAACACCTATTTCCATAAATTAAAAATCGGACATTTTTGTAAATTTAATGAACACATATTATTATTTCCTACAGTAATTCTTAAACTGTGGTACACAATTTTTTTTATTTTGGCCATGACGCATTAAGACATTAGCCATTGGTTGATTTTTTTTGAAGGACACTGTGCTTATCCAATGAAATCACAGGCCCCTCCATCCAGCCCCTGGCTAAAACTGCTGTTTAACTCACCGGAATAGCGATAATGAGTTTGATTGTGTTTGATAACAGAGAAACGTTGATATTGACAGTGTAACTTAGGGTATCTTGCCCCAGTCTATCTCACATCGTGTTTAATTTTAAACAGGAGAGATTGGAGTAATAGCTGTGAAAATACTAAATTTCCAAGTCTGTTGACACTATTCCTGCACAAGTAAATCCTTTAACTACTTTGAAGTTGTTTAAAAGTGAAACATGTAATGACATCAGGAAAATGTTCTCTTCAAAGTTGATCAAAAGTTTGTGTAAAACTTCATTTATCTTTAATGTCTGCAGCTGGAATGAAGAAAGATGTTATGGTTCAAGATTTATCCCACAATAGAAATTCATGATTCATATAATATTTATGCAATGATTACAGCACAAGTTTATGCTACACTCTGCTAATATAATGATGCTGCTGCCCTGAAAGACCAAACATTCATAATTAATATCTGAAGGTAGGTCAGAGTTCATATAAACAGAGCCTCCCTTTCATCATCTCATGAGCATATTACAACTCTTGAAAGATCTTGTGATTATAATTATTATATATTAGAGCACCTGAAAGCAGAGCCAAAACAAAATTATAAGATAAATATTATAATGTTTACTTTGGGGGGGGACTCTCGCAGATGGCTTCATGTAATTAATTAGTTATAAATTAATTATGCAATACAACAACCCCTGTAGTCCCCCACCAATTCCTAGAGTCGATGTCATCATCCATCAGCAAAATTGGTTGACATCGCCCAACCCTAGTCCAGGTAACATAACTTTGCTGTATATTTTGCATTCTGCTAGCTCTTCCTTCTTCCCCACATGTCCTTACTTCCTCCTTAATAAGGTTTTGTCACTCTGTCATGTGCTTTATCGACTCTGGTAGAAGGAAAGTAACCAATTCCTCCTAGTCCTCTTGCCTAGACAAGATTTAGCTACCTCCACTGCCCTTGCTGCACTCCACTTCCAACCAGTTTGGACCTGAATACTAGCTAATGACACTTTCTGTTCCTTGGAGTCACAATAGAGTAGTGCTTCCCAGGCCATAACACCCAGAAATCCTCTGTAAGGGCACTGAACAGGAGCTGCAGTCTGTTGGTGGTACCATACAAGGTGGCGCTGCTCCGGCTCCCAAGCCTAGCCATCTACACAAGTAGCTACTGATTCTCCTCTCCTTCTCCTCAAACCATGGTCACGGGTACAGAATAAACAAACAATGGCCTGGTGATTCGAGGCACGATAGAGTGCAGGTATATTATCCATGATTTGAAACAATCTGGCAGTCCTGACTTATCCACTCTGCTAAGCCACGCCTTAAGGTCTTTACAGGTTTCCTGGAAAGTAGCGACATCTTTAAACATGCAGTCAAAAACTTTTCCTAGGCTCTTGATCAACACTAGATGGAATGGGGGCTCCAGATAGCATACATGGTCAGTGACCTTTCCGCTCTATAGTACCAGACATCTTGATTTTGATGTTTTAAAACTCATTCTTGCCCAAGTAATGAGTTATTCAAGGCCTTGTAGTATAGGGTTGTCGCACACCAGACTTCAATGGTATAACAATACACGGCAGACGTTAAGACACCAAAACATTAAAATTCCAGAGTACTTTTGTCGGCGTAGTCAAAGCCAGATGTAGACTGACTGAAAAACCATTCAACTGTAATGTTCCACTCATTTAATACAGCCCGATAAAAATATTAACAATTATGCGAGTGTTGGTAAACAACTATGGCGTAAGAGGAAAAAAAAACTGCATTCATGAATTGTAAACAGCTGTTTCTCCTTTAACTTGTGCTCCAGAACGTAATGGTTACTTTCGTAACCCCGTTCCCCGAATAGGGAACGAAGACTTTTGTCGGTGACGATTATGGGAAGTTCCGCTAGGGGTGCTCTACTGATTCCACACTGTTTCAAAATGCCAATCAGCGAAAGCGCTGATAGTCACGTATTCAGGCCATCCCACATAAACGGACGCGAGCGTTACCCTCTTCCTGTTGTGATGCTGGAGCCGTACTCACGCCCTAGCCAACCAGACTTACTCATAACCTTACAGTTGTGGCTGGGGGACATAAGCCTCCGTGGGGTTACGAAAGTAACCATTATATTCTCCATTAGTCGGTCACTATGACGTTGTTGGTGACGACTATGGGAACACCCTGCATAACGACCACAACCTAGGTCCTTCCGCATCGACCGACGGCCAGGCAAGCCGGGCACATCAGTAGTAAGGCACCGAACAGGCCCTCCTCCGCCCTGGCCATATATATAGTAAAGACATAAATTTTAATGGGCAATCGCCAATTTTCTCTTATACAGACTCATACCTTAGGAGGGAGCATTGATCCCTGAGCTGAAGGCAGATGCGCGGAGGCTGTACTCCCACCTCGAAGGCTAAATTCCCGCAGTTTAATACACACAAGGTTTCATTGACAAGCCTTGATCCATTGGGGAAAGGTCTTTCAGAGAGAAGATAGCATAGATGGAACTAGCTAGAGCAATAGTTTGAGAGTTAGCCTTTCATGGAACTGCTCGGCCCTCCCGTGCCCGGAGTCATAAAAGCCAGTAGTCCCTCATAGAGGGCACACACATGGACAAATATAGGAATACTCCACTTACTCTACTACCCCTGTGGGGGCGATACGAGCCGAAAAGCTGGAGGTTATCTCCAGGGGCAAATATAGCGCACATAACACTAATAATGGTGCAACCCAAGCTGGACACCCCTTCGTACATCTCAGACAATGCTACCACCGCTTAGCACAGCAGAGGAAACGGATTTAACGCTCAGGTTATAGTACCTGGCGAAGGTGTTAGGTGTCGACCAACCCGCTGCCTTGCGGAGTCCCCGTGCCAACGCCCAGGAGGCTGCGACACACCTGATAGATTGGGCTCTCAACTGCATGGAGCAAGGGACATCAGCAGCTGTGTATGCGGTAGAGATGGCCTCCACTAGCCAGTGGGCCAACCTCTGTTTGGAGAGAGCCTTCCCTATCATCTGCTGTTCTCCAAAGCATACAAACAGCTGATTAGAACTTCTAAGGTTCCGTGCCTTTTCTACATAGATCCAGGCTGATGCGGACTAATCTCAGAGCAGAGCTAGGAGGTTCACTACCTGAGTTTTAAAAGGGGATGGTAGGAATCTTGAGCACATATCCAGGCCTGGGCTTCAGAATAATATGAGTATCACCAGGTCCGAACTTTAAGCAGGTCTCACCGACAAACAGTGCCTGCAGATCTCCCACCCTCTTAATTAAGGCTAACGCGACCAGGAGCACTGTTTTAATTGACAGAAATTTAAGCTCTACTGAATCAAGCGACTCGAATGGAGGACCTTGAAGTCCTCTAACGACAATGGAAAGGTCCCAGGAGGGAACTAAGGACGGCCTAAAGGGTCTAACCCTTCTGGTCCTTAACTCGTATCGTCTGACCCTTAATCGTGTCGTCCCAATGTGTTGCCTTCAACTGGAAGGTAATAGGCAGAAATCACGGCGATGTAAAACTTCAGGCTGGATGGAGACAGTCCTCGATCCAGACCCTCTTGAAAGAAAGTTAGCACGAGTTGAACGGGGCAGCTACTCGGGTCTACTTGGCGAGAGTGACAGCAGTCGATGCACCGACCCCACTTGCCGGCATAACAGGCCCTAGTAGAGGGAGCACTAGCAAGAGACAGAGTTTGAACCACAGAGCGTGGCATTACGCAGGGGTCCTCCGCGGCATGATGACCCAGACATGGAGACTCCAGAGGTCTGGACGCGGGTGCTTGTGCCCACATCCCTGGGTCAGAAGGTCTGACCACTGGGGAACCAAGGTCAGTTGGTCAAATATGGTGCCACCACTAGGACCTCTGCTCCGTCTTCCCTGATGTTGCAAAAGAGGGTTGCTAGGAGGCTCACTGGGGGAAATGCATATAGGTGTTTCTTCCTGGGCCAGCATTGCGCCAGCGCATCTATCCCGATAGAAGCCTGGGACAGAGCGTAGAACAGCCAGCAGTGAGCATTCTCTGTGGCAGCGAACAGGTCTACCTCCACTATACCAAAGTGTTCCCAGATCTGCTGGACTGCCAGAGGATGGAGTCGCCATTCTCCTGACTTTGGTTTCTACCGAGACAGTGCATCTGCTGTCTGGTTCAACCTGCCAGGGATATGGACTGCAACTAGGGACAGACCGCTATGCTGACTCCAGAGAAGCAGCCTGGGGGCGAGAGCCGACAAATGGAGTGACTGTATCCCTACTTGTCAATTGATATACGCCCCCGCTGCAGTGTTGTCCATTCTGACCAAAACGTGATGTCCCTGCAGCATTCTCCTGAAGTGCTTCACTGCTAGGAACACTGCACATAGCTCTAGGCAATTTATGCTCCAGGAAGCATGTTTCTCAGTCCAAATTCCTGAGACTTTGTGGTTTCGGCATACAGCACCCAACCCAGTACTTGAAGCATTGGTAGTTACTACTACGCACCTGGCATGTCCTCCCATGCTCACGACGGGACTCAGAACTTGAGCCAAAGCTGGAACTGATCGGAATAACCGCTACTGCGGAATCCATATGCCCCAGGAGCCTCTGGAAGTTCTTCAGAGGGACCACTAATCCTGTGCAGACTTCTGCAGCCTCAGGGCCCGCTCTAGAGCTTGCTCGCATGTTCATCAAGTTTAGCTCCATAATTCCAAAGATATGCTCTGGCCAGGGGTTAGATGGCTCTAGATGGCTGAGTTGATCCGAAGCCCCAGTTGGCTGAGGTGGCATAAGACCCTGTCTCTGTAGCAAATCAACTGAACCTGCGTCTGTGCCAGTATCAGCCAGTCATCCAAGTAAGCCAGGATTTTAACCCCTTCCCGTATTAACGGTACTAAAACCGCCTCAATCACCTTTGTGAAGGTGCGAGTGGACAGAGACAAGCCGAAGGAGAGGACGCAGTACTGATACACTCGACCTTCGAGGCCAAACCAAAGAAAGATTCTGTGATGAGGAAGTACACTCACGTGAAAATATGCATCCTTCAGATCTATAGTGGCGATTCAATCCCCTAGACGGACTGAGTGGACCGTGCGTTTGAAGGATATCATCCTGAATGGAAGTCTCAGAAGTTGAGCGTTCAGACGACGCAGGTCGATGATTGGACGCAACCCACCGGTGCGCTTGGAAACTAGAAGGTATGGGCTGTAAAACCCTCTTTCCCTTTTGGCAGGAGGGACCAGCTCGATTGCACCATTTGCATAGAAAGGAATCGATCTCCTCGCGCAGGACCGGGGCCTCTGTGGCTGAGACAGAGGTCATTAGAACCCAGTTGAACGTGGGCAGTTTGGCACGTTTTAGCCAAGCCGGAAAGTGCATATGAGCCAAGGGGAAATACTGGTGCCAATACAGGTGGCGAGGCCCGTGCAGCAGCTGGACTCCCTGGGCGGCCTGTCCCAGGGCCGCTTCCGATGGACCCTCTTACACTGATGATGTTGGGGGGTCCCTGGACAGGACTGCTCTTCCGTTGAAGTCTTCGACCTGGAGGCTGACGATTAGAAGAGGATTGAGGAGGTTTTCTCCGGCGTCGAGCAGGCGGTAGGGGCGCCGACTTAGAAGGGGACCTGCCAGGTATCTTCCTACGCAGCTTCATGAATTCTCTCAGACCCTCCACCTGATTCCTGATTGTAGAGACTCGCAACTTAAGGTCATCTACTGCGAAGCCGAAGAGGCCATCTGGCACAACAGGTGCATTTAGTAAATAACTCCGGTCTTGAGGGAGCATGTCAGCCTGGGTCAACCTAATATGGCAGCTGTGGACTAATAACAGACATTGTGTGGCCGAGCGATCTAGCTGCAACTTTTGTCGCCTTGAGCGCAAAGTCGGTAGCTCCCCTCAGATCGTCTGAAAGACCTGGGTCACAACTACCCTCCTGCATCTCTTACAGGGTCTTGGCTTGGAACACCTGAAATGCTGCCATGGCATGAAGGGCAGTGGCTGCTTGACCCGTTGCAGCATAAGCCCTCGAAGTCAGTTCCAACGTTAGGCGTAGCTGGCGGGATGGAGGCCTCGGCTGTTCCCTTTAGGCTGGGTCACCGGCAGCGCCTGCTGGGGAATCCTTGGGAATCGCTTCGTACCCCCTAGCTACCGCACCGTCAAGGGGAGCGAGAGAGAGGGGAGACTGACCAACCTCACTTTTAAAGGTGCCTTCCAAGTTTGGGTCAGTTCCCGATGCACTTCTGTGAAGAACAGATAAGGAGGGGGCTGTGGGATATCATCCCGAGGCGACCCAACAAAACACATGTCCAGCATGGAGATCTCAGGTGCCAGGGGCGGAGTTACCTGCAACCCAATTTCTCTGGCAACCCAGGTAAGAAACCCGGCCATCTCCTCCGCAGCACAATCTGCCTTCACCCCAGAGAGGGAGAGCAATGTACTGTCTCCTTCGAAAGATGTGCCAGCTCTCTCCAATGCAGCAGTGAAGACTGCATCATCAGGCGCACAGGAGTCCTCAGAAGATGCAAGCAGCGCATCATCTGATAACTCAGTGGCTTCGGTGTTGGACTGAAAGTACTCCAACCTCGCCTTAAGTGCAATGCCGGACAGAACTGTGCAATCCACACAGTCTGATCCAACAACCGCTGCCACAGTATGTCTACGCCCAAGACAACCGAGGCAACGATCGTGGTTATCCATCATTGCAATCGATCCACCGCATCCAACAGACTTGCACGGTCGCGACATGTTTGGAACAAGCTACAAACAGTCGACCGGCAAAACAAGTTCTCTACTAAGAAAAGGAGTCTTACTTGTTGGTGGAAGGCGGTGAAAGTACTGGAGTCTGAGGCATGGCGTGGAGTGGTTTCAACCATCCGGCCAAAAAACCTCGCTGGTTGCTGTTCGAGTCACTAGATCTCCAAAATCCACACACAAGGTATAGTCCAACTGTTTTCTTTTGTGGTGTCTTTCACAAAGTCACTTTATGTCTCCAAAGGAAAAACAGGAAGAGTGTCACGCTCGCGTCTGGTTTATGCGGGACGGCATGATCACGTGGCCATCAGCGCGTTCGTTGATTGGCATTTTGAAACAATGTGGAATGAGTAGACCGCCCCTAGCGGAGCTTCCCATAGTCTTCACAGATATAAGTCGTAGTGACCAACTGATGGGGAACAGCACAGTCCACTTTATGAACTTTTTTTAGAGAGCTTGACTCTAATCTGTTTTTAGCATGTTATGAGTAATCTACACATACTATTCTGCTTGACTTAACACATTTAAAGCATTTTAATGTTATAATAATCATAGTTTCAGCGCGTTATAGCATTGAATAACTTGATTAACAGTAGTTCCTGTATTGAGAGATATGGTTTCAATATTTTTGTCATTTTATTATTACTGAACAATTGTTTGTTTGTTTGTTTGTATTATTATTTTATGCTGATTTGGTTACTGAGTAGCAATAGCTGACATTTTATGTGATTTTCTAAACTAAGGTTTTGAAATATATGAAAGCAAAACTGTGAACTTTACTCATAAGTTAATCATACAACCACAATATAGAATCATCTCATTCCTGTCTGCCTGTGAGTGTAACAATACTGAAATCATGTGAAAGCAAACCCTTAAACCACAGCTAAAAATGTGAAATGTCACAATAAAAAAAAATACCTTAAAGGAGGTCTCTGCATAGCTATACTCAGAGTCTTTATGTGGGAAAACAAGTGAATCATCTGCAGACTCCACACTTCCACCGTCCTCTCCCTCAGGATACTCTTCTTCAAGATCCTCCATCTCAAGACCCTCTTTCTCAGGATCCCCGCCTTCAATATCATCTCTCTCTGGATTCACGCTCTCAGAATCTTCTTGCACCCATCTCAATGTTTTTTCTCGGGATGGCCTGTATTCTCTTCTACGTTCTGTGTATGGCTCTTTTTTATTATGATGCTCACGGCTCCTGGAAGGCATTACTGCCCTGGACGATTTGTCTCTGAGCTCTGTGTTTTTGTCACAGAATGTTTTTTTACCTTTCTTTTCTTTAAGTTGCAAAATCAGATCAGGAAGCGTCTCTAAGGAGATTTCACTATCAGGAATCTGAGCAAGTTTTTCCACATCTTCTGAAGACAGCCCGAGGGTGGCATAAAGACTCTGGGTGCTGCTGCTTTTGTGGTCTTCAATGTCCATGGTCAAGGCTTAATTCTGGACTCCAGCAGACATCTGGATTTCACAGAGCGGGACAGGAATGAAGTCTGATTATAGAAATGAAGAGAATAAAAATCCATTCACAAAGCATTACAGACTAACCTTAACTATTAAATTTAAAGACTTTATAGTCATAGCCAATAAATGCATATACATCTGCACAATTACATTCCACCCTCAATATCATAAGCGTATTACATCCAAAAAAATGCAAAACATGGAGTTCAAAGTGACTGGAAAATATTAAATAAAATCCTATAACCAACCGATAAATAAAACCATATACTTTGAACCAACAGTATCACAAACATAACGGTGTGCGGCTTGTATAATTTTACTGAAAGATAAATAAATATTTGACCACCCCACCAGGCTGTTTCCCCAAAGACAAAGAAATCATTTTAATTAATTCTTGAATAAAACTGCTTTAAAATCTTTTAACAATATTCTTATTAATAAATAAATACACGCATTTTGTGTCATCTCAAATGCAAAACATGAGTAAAATTATAATGTTAAAATGTCAACAGTTGTGGTCTTTAAAATAAGCTTTAAGTGTAGAACATAAAAATTGTGTTCAATTTCATGACACACCTTTAATTACAAAATAAACAGTTAGGGATTTTTTAACTACTATATATTAATCTAGTTTCGAAAGCCTTAAAAACAGGAAAATTTATTTGTTGGAACATAATTCAGGTCTGAAGCTTTTTTTACTTTGGAGATAAAAATTAATACTACATGAATGCCACCATAAAGCATCAGATTTTCTTAATATAAAAGTATAATATAACCACTAGCAACCAATGATTTAGCCGGAAAACTTGTTTGTTAATATGGGATTGTTTCCAATCCCACGTGCAAACCAGTTTAAAAAAGTCAAACACCCTATAACCAATGATTCACAAGACTGCAGGTGTAGAGAATCATATTCCTTAAAAATAAACATTCTCCACAAATAATGGGACATTGATCCATCCTTAACAGATACACCACATTCAAAATATTTTTTTTTTTGCGTGAGATCTTCTGAAATAAAATTAAAAATCTGTAGGAGGCATCTTTTATTCTCAGAATGACCACTCAGATTGTGTTAGGAGACAAAAACGTTCACTTCTGCACACTGTAAAACTGCTGTAAAATTCGTCATAAATAATTGTTTTTTAATTTATTTAACTCTAACATTTGGACTCTATCATCAAGACACGACTAACGATATTAGATACTCTAATTTAAAACCTTTTATAAAAAGAACGTATGCCAATTAAACATCCTACAACTTACCTCAAGTCTGTGTGTTAAGGTTAGCCAAATCGTGTAACGTTAGTGATAAAGACATAACTTAAAGTTATGTGTAAAAGTCAACTAAGCTTAAATTCCAGTTAATGCAGTAGACGTAAAGAGAAAGTAACTTAAGTTAACGCATCAACAAACAATACTTATTACCTACTTTTGTCAATCCTGTCGTCAGTACAAACGAGCTAATATTGACCAGAACCATTGTCATTTCTAGACTTGACAGTTTTGTTAATTTTCTTTGCATTTAATTTTGACAACGTTAACGTAATATAGTTAGCCACAACCCTAACACAAATCGAGATTGACCATTCTAAACCACCTTCACCCACGCACACGGCTTAAGAAAGTGTAAAAACGACTCCGTTGTAGATATTTCCTAAGAGTCTAAAGTAAGGTTAAGCCTGAAGCGTGCTACGACATTGAAATAATGTTAACTTACATTAGCAGCTTTGCTGCATGCAAACGCTAGCGTTACCCACACCTTCTCCACCTTGGAAACAGGCTCTTAAACGATCATAAAATGGCTCTGGAGAACAAACAAACTAGAGAACAAACTAGAGAAAATTATTCTAATAATTATCAAAATAACAGTCCAAACGTGATCCTTCGTCAATTCGTAATTATTGCTACGTTAAGTCGCACGCGTCGACGTCCTCGTCTTCTTCTTCTTCTTCTTCTTCTTCTTCTTCTTCTTCTTCTTCTTCTTCTAAATTGATTTGTGAGAATTCTCTACACAGCGACACCACACATTTTTCTTCTTGATGTATTGTCGCCCCAGAGTGCACACTGGAAAACGGGGTGGGGCGACATGTCTATCCGTATGAGGTGTGGTTTGTGAAAAAGCACAGCAAACATATGAGGTGTACTTTATACAGATTTGAAAACGCTTCAGAACAAACGAATTAGCATCTGCCGTTGTCAGTTTCTCCTACCCGTGAGATTCAACTTCCGCGTCATTTCTCGCAAAAGGTTTGAGATTTCCACCATTTATTTTTTATTTTGTTGGTACTTTCTTTACAAGAATAAATACAATTATTTTAGGCACATATTATACTTAATTGTTGGTTAAAACAGAAACATCCACTTAATTAAGGGATTTTTATTTTCATGATCTGTGCGCCAAAATCTTAATCAAATATGCAATGAAATCTCACAGGCTATTTTTCACAATAATATCAATCCAAGACACTCTTATTGAGTGCTTGATAAAATTCAAAGGCTATTTTTCACTGAAATCACAAAAAAAATGCATTTTTAAACATCACTGTGAAATTGCACTGTTTTCAGTCTGGTAAATCAAAACTTCTCAGTTTTTTTCTATGGGGTAAGGAAAACCAGAAGACGAGTTCATAATTTTTTGCTACGGAAGGAAAAATTACGAGGCAGGAAAATCTGGCCACCGGCAAAAGAACCGAAGAATAGACCATCAAACAAGGAACCCTGCTGGTTGCCATCGACTCACCAGATCTCAATCCAACTAATTTCTGTCATTGTCTTTCACTGTGAGTTTCTCACATGTCAAGAATAGGCTCCAGCAAAAAACAGAAAGAGTGATCACGCTTGTATCTGCTTTGTACCTAACAGCATGGTCAATTATCCATGAGCGCACCTAGCGCAGCTTACCATAGTCAGTACCGACATAACTCTTATAAGGGGTTTTGGAGAACACATACCCAGAGTAAGCAGGTTTAGGGTTGATCTACCGAGAATTCAGGTTTAAACAGATGGACATAAATTGCGACGGTTTATAACATCAGTGATGTTGTATGGCCCCTGTATGACTAAAATTGGAAAGAATAACTGTTGGTATTGCACTTAAGAATGCCTAGACATCTTTAAAAATATATGTGCAATGCACACATTTTATGTTGGGCCTATTAATGTTACTGCTGCACGAGTTTGGCTTGTGGCGCCAGCTTAGGTCAAAGTTTAAAGTTTTTTCACAACAGCTAGAGTTTTATCCCACTGTGTACACAGTTTTTGCATGTGGTATCAAGCTACTATGGTGGCACATTATTGGTTCAAATATTATATATGTAATATTCATATTATTTACAGTTGAGGTATATCGATTAGTCCTTTTTTTATTGCTGAACAACAGAGCAATGGTTGGGTGCTCGGCTTGTGCCTCAGAAGAGATGGGATTGTTTCACTCCTTTTCTGTGATGAAAAAGTATCAAACTGAACACACCATTGCATGCTTCTACTTCTGGAGCATCCATCCATCTTCTTGCCGGCTTAGTCCCTTTTCAGGGGACACCACAGCGGAAGGAACAGCCAACTCATCTGGCATATGTTTTACTTCCAGCCACAACACGCCACCGGGAAACACTCACACTCACTCATACTCATACAGCATGGACAATTTTGTTTATCCAAATCACCTGGGGCCTGATGTATAAACGTTGCGTACGCACAAAATGGGCATAGAAATATGCGTACGCTTTTTTCCACGCACATATCGGGATTTATAAAAAATAAACTTGGCGTAAATAAGTGCGCACCGTACGAATGCTCTTGACCGTGCGTACGCACTCTTTTAGAAGAGTATGTGTTTTGGCGACACCAACTGTCCCAAATAGAAATAGCTATTTAAAATGAAAAACTTCTAAATTATCGTATTACATCACCCAATAAATCAAATTGAATCAACCTGAATTATCATTATTAGCATTCTTAACCAGATGCAAATTGTTAAAAGTGTAATTATTTGCGCCTTTGCTATTTGTGTTCTGTGGGACTTTTATTTTGATACTGACATGTTTCTCATACTGTTCTTCCTCCTTACCGAAAAAGTGTAATGAGAGTGTGACACGGTTGTTCCTTCTGTTGTACGCTTCTTTTTCATTTTCAATAAATAACCTGCCGAAGGCTAAAGCTTGAAGAGTTCCTTCGTCTGTTGGTTCATGCGGGAGATGACTGCGCACCTCCTTTCAACACAAATACTTTGAATTTACTAATTTGTTTTAATGAATGGGCTATAAATAGGTATATAACTTATCATCATAATGGATGCTCTAGCGCTGTTAGAAGACCTTGCTAATGGCGCTCTATGGAGGGAGCGTGTTTTCAGAGACCGTGAAGATTTCCTTGCTCATGATGATGATTGGCTCATGATCCGATTTCGATTTCCAAGAGCCACCCCGTTGGAATTGTGTTCTGAATTATGGCCAGTATTGGAAAGACCCTCGCGGAGAAACCATGCGCTGTGTGTTCCTGTGCAAGTATTGACCACATTAGGCCACTGGTACTTTCCAGCGAGAGTTGGCAAACCGATCGGGTTTGTCGCAGTCATCCCTGAGCCGTGTCATGCCATATGTATGGGATGCCATAGTGGGGATGGCACCCCGATACATCCGTTTTCCTTACACACAAGCTGAACAGCCCAACATCAAAATGCGATTTGCAGCAATCGCCGGTTTTCCCAATGTAATCGGTGCTGTTGACTGCACTCATGTTGCAAAAAAGGCACCATCTGAGAATGAATTAGCTTTTGTTAACCGAATTATTGGTGGTATTATTATGCAGGGAGATCATACATATTCAAAATGGGCGGTCTTAACCTCCAAATATGGTTATTTCGGGAGGAGATTGGGGTAAGCAATACACACGTGCACCTGCGCACAATATTCGGATCATTTTGATTTATAAAGCAAACCTTGCGCGGGTTCTGGCGTACGTACGGTTTTATGAATCTGAAAACTTTTGTGCGTACGCAAATTCTGCCTTATGTCCGTACGCACACTTTAAGGATAACATCTACGCAAAGTTTTATACATGAGGCCCCTGTACTGCATGTTTTTGGACCTGTGGGGGCTCTTTTAGTTAAAAGAAAATAAACTTTTTATTTTAATGATTTACACTAGAAATTTTTTCCCTAATTAAATTCAGCCAGTAAAATCTTAAGGTATGTTCAATGTTGAATTAATGATTAAAGTCAATTAAGAGCATATCCATGACAGTCAAGAAATGTCCACATTTTGTTTTGAAAAAGACTTTTGGTGTAGCTAAGTGATGAAATGTCCAATTGCTGCCAAACCGTTTAGATTATGAGTCTCCATGTCAGTACACATTCATATTTCAGTGCGCAAAATCATTTACATTATTATTCTTCTGAGTTCTGAAAAAGTTAACGGTTCAAGGATTACATTTTTTTTTGTCAACTTGATTTTTGTATTATACTTCACTACATCAATATTAAAACCTTAATCTCCAATATTTGCCTATTGATCCTAAAATGTTATTCCCTATCTGAATTATATTCTGATAACTAATCATGCTTTTGTTTTAAATTATACAAATATATTATCATTTTATTCTAATCTTTGCATCATATCCTAATATTTTATTTTACACTGAGTAGCTTCCGTCGTTTCCTGAAAATCTGAAAATGTCCTTTCTTACCATCTGGTCACTAAATAGATAAATATCCATATTCATCTATGGGTTCATTCAGAATAGTCTTCTCACTAACACAAGACATTAATAAAAAAAAATTCTTTGTACAAAAGTGCTACCAATTTCTTGTAAAAATGGTGTTTCAAGAATTACTTTGATAGATATCAGTAGATTGTCAGTAGACCTCAATGTCAATTTGACCTTACAATTAGTAAAGGTGTGATTATCATTCTGTTTTATATGAATTTATAGTATAATAGGCTAATCCAGTGTTTCTCACTTATTTTTTGTCGTGCCCGCCTAGGAAGAAAAAAACATCTCGTTCACTGTTCACTGCTGTGTGTGTACACTGGGATGGGTAAAATGCAGAGCACAAATTCTGCATATGGGTCACTCCATATCTGGCCAAATGGTTACTTTCACTTAAACAGAAAATGATTCAGTGAACAGCGAATGAACAGAAAAAAACACTTTACTTGATTTTTACATGTATAATAAGTTAAAATAAAAAATGGTTGGCAGGACTATAAAGCATATCTATTGCTAGGTTCAAAGTCTCCACCTGAAAATACACTACAAATTAAACTAGAGAGTTTTACACTAGAAAGTTGGCTTTCTATCGGACACCTTAATGTGGTTTATTAACTTAGCCAGGCTCA
This sequence comes from Danionella dracula, assembly GCA_900490495.1. NCBI lineage: Eukaryota > Metazoa > Chordata > Actinopteri > Cypriniformes > Danionidae > Danionella > Danionella dracula. The sequence continues at coordinate 14,282,131 of UELW01000522.1, forward strand.
TCAGAGGCACACAAAAAAAATCCATCAGATGTGTTCTCCGTGCTGCTCCAAACAAAGATGGGGGAATTTGATGCTCTAAGGTGTACTTTATCAGCGTGAAGGTTATTATCTGACTAAACATTATAGTTTTGTTTTCCATTGCTGGCCATATCACTCAGAAAATCATAACTGGATCCTCAGTGACATGAAGTAGGTGTGAGCCTGTTTAGTAATTGAATGGGAAACCTCAAAGTAAATCCAGGTTGCTGTGGGAAGTGGTGTTAGGAAGTTCAACAAGGGTGCTCACTCTCTGGTTCTGGTGGGTCCTAGCAACCAATTACAGTGATAATGACGCAGTACTGAGTGAAAATGTCAGATGAGTTAAAATGAGGTCCTGATTATCTGTGATCATTCAAAGTTCCAGGATGTTTCATTGACAAGATTTGGAGTGTAACCAAATTTGCTAACTTCTATTAGTCCTTTTATTAAATTCTATGTTCTATTAATCATGATATTCAATTCTATCTTCAGATAGGCTCCCCAAATCTCCTGTTCACCATCAGCTGGTGTATGGTGAGTGTTCTGGTGAGGAAAGAAAGCCATCACATCATCCAGGTGGATACTGCATTTAGTCCCCATGTCGGGGACACTAGTCGGACATGGGGATATTGAGTACGACACAACGCATTGACAAACCCAAGCAACAAACAACTTCCCTTGAGGTGTACAGCAGTAGATGAGGCAGATAATGATGGGACACACAGGAGACAAAAATGAAAGAGAACACAGACATAGAGGAGTAGAACAGTAGGAAACCATCTGGCGTGCAACTAATGATGGACAGTGAGCGATGGGAATTGTAGCCCTTTTATATAAGTCCAGTGAAGGGCCATTGGTTAGTCATGGGATGAGATCGCTAGTATTTCAGTGATACTAAGCTAGAATTATTGCCTTTAGGTGAAACAAATTTAGAAATATCATCGGATGAAGGTGCTGATATCTGTCAAGATGGCCACTGGATAGGGAATCTGACACATGTATATGTCAGAGCAATGTCTTTAAATATTTTCCAGAACAAACTTCCCCAACCTTTTCCACCTCAATTGACAAAAAACAGACACAGATCATTTACTAAAGTCATTTACTCAATGAAATTTTATTAACAGTTATGCATTATAATAAATACTGTGAAATAACAATATTTTTCTACACTTTGATTGATGAATGCATTGATTAATGCATGTTCATATGTTTGCCCCAACCCTTAAAAAAACTTCCACAGATATGTTGTAACAGAAGGCAAACGGTTAGGGTGGTGCCTGAGTTTTCTGTTGGATAGAAATTTAACAATCAAAGAAATATATATATATATATATATATATATATATATATATATATATATATATATATATATATATATATATATATATATATTATTTTATTTTTTTTTACTCCTACATTTTGTCCAATAATAAATCTTGTTAAAAACTTATAAAACCCTTGTTAAAACTTTCTCCCTGCTGTATAAAACATTTTGTCCACACCATCAATTGTATGATATTAATGTGACGTTTACAGAAACTAGTACCACCTTTTGGCACCTTAATTGTGTGATAAACTGATTCTTTTTTCAGCATTTTTCATAACACATTTTAGTTGAACGGAACAAAAGTTGAACAAAAGTCAAAAGACGACCATTAACACCTTCCACAAGGAGGGTGACACAAAAGGTTAACCTAATAGATCTTTAAACAAATTAATGGACATTCAAAGGGAGGGTATAGATGTGGAAAAAAATGTACAAGCAATACAGATCCCCAGCCTGGAGATGATGATTAATCAAAACTCATTCAAAAATATGGGAAAATTTTGCACAATGGACTGAAATATATCAGTTTGTATGTAATGAATGAATAAAATATACAAGTTTCACTTTTTGAATGGAATTACTGAAATAATCAATGTTTTCATGGCCTTCAATGTATATGACTGGCATCAGTATTCATGAATTGCATATTACACTGATCTAGATGTTAATTAAACACAAAGGCATTAGAAAAAATATCGCTTAAAACTTGGTTTCAATTTTTGGAGTTATAGAACCATTTTTCTGCACATCCTCCAGTTTGGCTTCAGAGATTTCCGCAGGGTTTGGATGTTTGGGAGCTTTGTTTCGTTTTTTCTGAACGCTGAAGTGTACACCATAACAGAAGTAGATAAGCAAGCCTGCAGATAAATACACAGCACAATGAAATAGTATGAGGTGTGAAATAAACCTGTAGGCTCTTAACACTGACAATTTTATGGACAAGAAAAAAAAATTATTTGTCGATACACCTCTAGAGAGATTATGGAATCATATTATGATGTTGTAGGATTATTGATTATTGGCGAAAACCAATATTCTCAAAACAATTCGAGAAAGCTGTTTCTTTATTGTATCTAATCATGATAGCTTAAATGAATGGGAAATTGTAATCTGCATCTTTTAGTACTACTGCCCTTGGACTCGAACCCAGAGTAGAGTGTATGGTAGCCCATCATTTAAATCATTGCATTTAACTCACAACTCATTGTTGAGAGTAGAAATGCTATTTTGCAGCTTGAACACATAGCAAAAACATATATTTGGATTTAAACCTTTAGACAAAAATCATTATTTTTGTCGACATTTAACTGTAATATTTTTAATGTGTTAAAAATGAAATTCACTGCTTTTGGTGGCAACAGGAAAAAAAATGTTTTAATCCGCAAACTTCAGTTTTCCGTTTGTCAACACGTAGTTTAACACAATGTTAAACACAATGCACAAATAAAATATTTTACATTTGATCTGTTTTAGTATCTGGTAAAGTTAATATTTTCAAAGGGTTCAAACCGTTTAAAGTTTGTGCTGAGAAAATCTGGATCTTTGCACCAACTATGGTAACACAGATTACTCTGTGTTGCCGCACTTGGAGATGCGGTAGGGTCTCGCAAGACGGGACAAGCTGACTGGTCACCCTCTGTATTTAAAGTCTAACAAAATGTAACTAACATGCTCAATGGTGAGAGATTAGATAATCAAGTGGGATAACCTAGTTGGTTAAATGTCTTTAAAAGGGTTTCAAAAGCATTAATTAATTGAACTTATTGCCAATAAACTTATGATAATATTTTCAGTGCCTGTAACATGTTATCAGGCCTTGTCTTCAAATGATAGCAAATTAATCAATGTAAAATCAATATATGGACATTCAAATGCTGCCCAGGTCTCTTATACACAATGATGTGCCATCAGTTAGATAAATTTCTTTTCGTGTGAAGGTTTGACATGTGCTGCTAACCCTTCTCTTTGTTTAAAAATGATTGAGAACTTCTTAATGGGACAGCTCAACATACTGGTAAAATGCCAGTAGATGCTGGAATCCCATTCTAGTGGGAGGTGCGGGAACAACGAACACAGGATTCAGTGGACAATGAACTTAACCTAAAGGACTTCAGGATCGGTGGATCATCTTGTTTAGGGCCAGGTGGAAAAAAAACCTGGCCGACTCTTTATTTTTTCATATCTATATTTGCCTTTATCTGATGTCATTACTTCAGATACACCGTCAGATCACTGAGGATGGCAGCCAACACCGCTTTTGGCCTTATTTCACTTCACCTGCCAGCTCTGCAATGTCTTTTATAATGAGAATGTAGCGTAAGTGCCATTCCCCAGGGCAGGTGTCTTCCCAGCACCATGAGTCAACAGGACAACACTTAAGATATAGAGGGACAAAATCCCAGCTCCAGAAGCAGGCCAGAGCAGCTCCAGCCAGTAACACCAGCTCCAATGACGACCCCTGAAAGACACCTCAGGGCCGCCAGCAACCATTCCTGAGGCAGTCTGAGTACGGGTTTCAGAGATGCGTTTTAGACATTCCCATCGCCGCATCTCCTTCTGCCTGCTGGGTCCCTTGCTGACATCATCCGCTCATCCAGGGCTGTTGCTGATCACCACAGGACATTCCCCCATCTGGGCATGGTTTTCATAGATGAGTTCCAGACATCCACACCAGCGTGTCACCCCCTGCCTGCTGGGCCCCTTGCTGCCATCTTGCTGTCATCTGCTGAAAACCCATGGCTGCTGCAGATCATCATCGGCCACCACCTTATGATGGCCATCCCTCCAAAACACTCACTCCATCATTTACTTGGTCGCCCTGCATCACCTCCTATGCACCATCCTGAAAAACCTAATACCATTTCCTGAAACACCTGACCCTCTATCCTGAGACACCTGAACCTCTTTTCTGCACAGCATCCAACTCCATCTCCCTTCTAGAATCGTATTCAACTGGCACCTGTGCACGCATTCTCTCTCAACCAAAAACTCAAAATCCTCTGTTGCCTTCTCTTGCAATTAAAGGTGGTTGCTCAAACTCTCAACATCATCTATGCCTTGATCATATGATCCTTGCTTCTCACTTGATCAAAAGTGGTGGACTGGGTTATTTGTGGCTGTTACTGGTAATTATAGGAGTTATTTTGGGTCTGGAGTATTGATTTTAACATTCACATAATAAAATGATTGCATATCACAAAACTAGAATCTTTAACTCTTTCAACAACTCTGAGTGATGCACTCTGATTCGCATTCCTGATGAAGTCATACCTCTCTGGGAGGAGATTGGTCTGAAAAAGCGGGAAAGCAGACAGAAATCCTGGCCCTTTTAGTCTCTTGAATTGGCCCATGAAGGGAAGGTAGTAAAGTTATTCAGTTATAATCTCGGAGTTAAATTTTAATGCCTTTCTTTTAGAATGATCGATTACAAATTTCATAATTTGTGTGTTGGTTGATTCTAATGTATTGCTTATGTACTATACATCAATGATATTAAATGTTTGAACTTTTTTCAATCATTCTACTACTGACACACTTTTAAGGGTTAATAAGAATGTTGAGCTCAAGTATAAGTAAAATTAAAGATCACTGAGTGGGTTAAAACTTAATATTATCATTAATAATTAACGTTTTATTTTCTTTGGTTGTGACCAAAAAATGGTAAAGATAACACATTTATAAATCAATTTTGGAGTCAGATATATACGAATTTATGTGAATTATATTATGTGAATAAAAATACTTTAGCACTGTTTCAAGACAGAACACGTGAGCCTTCAGTCCCGATTGGTATCCGTCTTTGGGCCAAGTACCGGGACCCCTACACCTTTTACATGTACTAAAAACCTAATGTTAACTTAGGCCACCAAAAACATAAATAAAAAAATATGTCAGATACCCTCTGGTCATAATAACTTGCTAATTAGCAATATGGCACTTACATCTATCCTAAAATCAATTTGTAAGACATTTAAAACACACTTAATGAATCTTTGGAACATCTTCTTCTTCTTTCGGCTGTTCCCAGTTTAGGGGTCGCCACAGCAAATCATCTGTTTCCACCTAACTCTGGCCTCAGTATCCTCTACTCTTGCACCAATTACCTTCATGTCCTCCTTCAGCACACCCATATAACTTGTCTTTGGCCTTCCTCTTGCCTGGCAGCTCCATCTCCAACATCCTTCTACCAATATAACTACTATCCCTTCTCTGCACATGTCCAAACCATCTCAATCTGGCTTCTCTGACTTTGTCTCCAAAACAACCAACCTGAGCTGTTCCTCTGATGTGCTCGTTCCTAATCTTGTCCATCCTTGTCACTCCTAAACTGAACCTCAACATCCTCATCTCTGCCTCGTGTCTCTTCCTCACTGCTACAGTCTCTAACCCATACATCATAGCTGGTCTCACTACTGTTCTGTACACCTTTCCTTTGATTCTTGCTGACACTCTTCTGTCACACAACACCCCTGACACTTTTCTCCACCCACTCCAACCTGCCTGCACTCGCCTCTTCACCTATTTTCCACACTCCCCGTCGCACTGGACTGTTGACCCCAAATACCTAAACTCCTCCACCTTCTTGACCGGGTGCGTCACAGATTGTGCGGTGATTGACGGTTGTACCGGCCAACCCGTATTCATGGTTTCCGGGGTCATCATTATTGGGGGTGTGGGCGGCAGCGTAGACATGGCTGAGCGAGCTGCATTAGTGGCTGGGTTAAGGGAGTGACAAACGTGAGGGCCAATCAGCTTCGGGCATTCCGTATTTTAACCGCGATTGGTCTATCCCAGCGTCCTCATAAACTGTCATCCTCCTCCGTCCGGGTTGTTTACGTCCTGATCGGTGTGTACGGTGTATAGGGCAAGGTAAGAGTTAAGTATTATTTAGCGGTTGATAATAGACTTGGAACCCCGGTCCTTACGATGAATGTATCCTGTTACATTCAGGGTGATCCTTGCTGTATTTGTCATTGCTCTGTGAGAGCCATTCGGCCTGTGGTGCAGGTAGCAGTGGTGGGACCGGGTTAGCTGGAGGTAAGAGCGACGGTTTAGTGATTACGTTAACAATCCCGTGTTTTATCCGTTGTTGATTTTGTGTGTGATTACACTGTGTAATTGCCAGAGTTGTGTACATTTTTGGAGTCGGCTGCCTTCTTCCGTTCAGGTAGCTCTAGCTTTCAGAGGTGGATGGGTTCTGTTTGGAAATGTTGATTCAACTGAAGTGGGTAATGTTCTCCCTAGATCTCGTGACTGGGGAGCTAATTATATGTAGCGGGGCTCTGTTGGCCATTTCTTAGCTTCCGGTTCATTTGGTACGTATCCGTTCCTGAGAATAGTAGCTGTAATCGTGCACTTTTTGTTTTAACATTGTCCTACATCTGTAGGCTCTTCTCTTCTTCGTCCCTCACTCTCTTGATGCCTCTTGGTGGTTTCTTCTGGTTGTTTTTATTAGACTCCATGAAATTCATCTTGTAGAATTTGTGAAAGCTCATGGTGAGGCCATCTCCACCTCCTCTCCAGATGCTCACTGGAATTTCATGAGTGTTTGCTCCCCTGCTATCGCCTTGGTGCTTAAATTGATATTGTATTGTGTGTCAAATAAAAATTCTGATTATTCATGCTGTCTGCGTCTCTTTCCTGCTCCCTTAAAATAGCGAACCTGGGTGGGTCACTGAAAAATCAGCTGAGAATCATTTATCTGAAATATTTGTCCTGGGATTTTCCAGGTGGCGTAGTCGGCAACACATTAAAACGGAAACTAAAATTTTAGCTCTTGGTCAAATTTTAGTAGCTAACTTGAGGTGTAAGGACACTTCGCCCATATATGCATGAATGGTGTTCCAATTAGTCATATTTTAAAGTTTTTGTCAAATTAGTAAAATGGCATATCCTCCAACCATTTGTTTGATGCCTACATATCCAATACCCTCCCAATCTGATGGGTATTTCACTTAACTGTCCACGATTACTTGTGTAAGAGTAAATTTCCCGAAATAAATATCACCTTTGCTCTATATCAGGATGATTGAACACAAAACCCTTCTTATTAAACCAGCTAATGAGACACTGAGGACAAAGTCATAGAAATGTGTTAACGGCCCAGTGGCTGTACAAATTTGTGCATTCTCTAACCATTTTAGTGCTGAATGGTTTTAAGTGAACAATGTTGTATTTTCTAAAAAAGAAATGATTTCCCTTTAATTCAAGTTACGCTTGCTATCGGTATAACTCTCTGGTACTGCCTGGGTCTTTTTACCCAGTGAATTGTTAAATACCAGAAATGTCCTACTTTTTAAGTAAATATAAAACATATATATATATATATATATATATATATATATATATATATATATATATATATATATATATATATATATAAACATTTCAAATGCACTTTTTTACAAGTGAAATCAGAATTACAGATAAATACACATTTACATAACCTCATCAGATTTGCCTTTAGAAACATGTCAGTTAAAACGTGTAATGAATATATCGATTAATTTCGATAATTCCATTTAAAAAGTGAAACTTTTACTGCCATATCTTACTGGCAAAATATTGTTCTGGAAATTGACAACTGCATGTTAAGTTATTCAAGCTATTTGTTATTTTACCATAAAAGAGCCTGCCCCTCTTTGAAGGGAGGGGGCACCAAATACTATTACCTGCCAGCAGACCCTCAAGTGAACAGCCACATCATTTTCATTAAAAAGCAGCTTTTCAGTTTCCTGTGTTATGTGCCAGACGGCATATCCTGGATAATATGACATGAATAGAAGCCATAATGGCCCTTGGCTTGCTATACATGAGACAACTCCAGCATTGGCTCATGCTCCAAGTACCTGCGCTAGTATTGGACAACTTAAAGTGACCATGACATTCTGTTGCCACATCCATATGATGCTTTGATCAAATTGAAAAACAGAGCACCTGCGAGTCTCACTCTGAGAAAACCTCCAGTCATCTGCTACCAAAAATCTGCACAGACCGCGTATCTGTGGGGTTTCAGTCTCGGCTCTTCTTTCCTTCAAATAAGTCTTACACACTTCAATTAGAAATAAAAAGGTTTTTAAAAGTACACTACTTTAACAGCTAAATATAAGGGGCATTACATTCCCAGTGTGAATAGAAAACTTGAAACTGACCAGATTCCTTTACTCTTCACAGACTCTCCTTAGAGCGAGATTGTTTGTAAGTTATATTTTTAAAAGGTTTGATTGCTGAGATACAGCAGCAGGTGTCCATACACTGTGACTTTATGTTTCTCCAATTTTTTATTGAGACCCCCCTTGATTTCGGAATTTTTTGCAGTTTTGTCAGAATTGGGCTGCTATTGGTCCTGTTGAGCTGGGAAAATAAAGGTCTATACAATTTGGAATGCTTTCAAAAATATATAGATTTTTTTATATTGTATTTCAAATAGAAAGTGTAAGGAAGACACATAGATTGAAATAGATATTAAATTGTAATAACACAAAAAGATTGCGTAAAAAATGCTACATATTTATTTTAAGAGTATTGTCTCAATTATCCGGTTTGGATTGAGACAGCTTTATAGTCAGACCAGACCAGGTGCATTGTGGGAGTATGGGATTTTATGTTTATTACAGTAATGTCTGTTTAAATTGTTATATTGTGTTGTTAAGTGTGGTTTAGTGTTATACATTTGTTCAAGAACTTGTATGTGTGTTTATTAGTTTTTGTGTGAACTTATTTTTAGCTGCCGTTGTTGAGTTGCAGACCATTAAAGATCCACATAATGAAAATTGCTGTCTGCAAGTATTAGTTAACCCTGAAATACTTCATAGTCCTGATTGATGATTATTAAGTCTGGTTAAAGAACTTTGAAAAAGATCTTTAAAGCCTTTCTGAGTTTAATAACATTTTAGTTTTTGAATGTTAGACATGTACTGTATAACATGCATAAAAAGTTAAACATTAAAATGCTTATTCAAATAAGTTGCCTTAAATCATATACGAAAACTTAGTATTATATGCTAAAACAAAATAATGTGATTTTACTAATAATGTAGAAAAAATTAATGCCTGGTTAATTAATTCAGGGTTTATTACATGGTTTATTTACGTAGATTCTGCTAGGAAAAAAACAAGCCTTATAAACTGCTTAAACATATTATGTTTTTAGTTAATTCATTTGTTTTTGTTTTTAAACAATAAATTCAAATACATTCTGCAAAAAAATCAAGCCTTAAAATTGTCTTTAAAAATAAATTATGTAATATTGCTAACATAATTTTTTTATGTAGATACCACTTAATATTTTTATAGCATATTCAAATCTCATTGACATGGGCATGGTCCCCATTGGCTCTTTTAACTATATCTGGTGTTTGAATGGCATTCTTCATTGCACTTACATGGTCGCCAATTGCCATACATCTCTGTTCCCAGTTCAGGGAAAATGAGTTACGCAAGTAACCATATATGTTTATGCTTTTAGTTTGATTTTTCAATTTTGCTGTTTCACTTCTGGGACAAATCTCTCTGTGGGGAGGGCTTAACTGATCTGACTACTCATTGTTTGGCCAATATACTGTAAAAACTGTCAACACACAGAAAAATATGTACTTACAGGATGAAATTGAAAAATACACAGCCCTTAATCATAAAATGACATATTTCTACTAAAGTAGTTTTGTTTTTATAACAGTGTCTTCTCAAACTAAGAACTCTCCGATACAGGAACAAATTTATTTTACAATTCATTGTAATTTATTGATTTACATATGTAAATAAAGTAGGCATTCTATTCACTCTATATATTCTACATCAACATAAGTCTCTTCTGGCATTATTGCTTTACTGTAAATTGAAAATACCCTGAGGCTGTTTAGCGCCTGTGTGCTTTTTAAAATTAGACCATATTTGTTTGTCAATGTGCATCCGCTGCGTAAAACATATGCCAGTGAGTAGGCGGTTCATTCCGCTGTGGCGACCCCGAAAGGGAATAAAGCCGACATGAAGATGGATGGATGGATGTTTGTCAATGTAATTTTTTAGCTTTCAAATATTTTTGTTTAGACTTCATTTTCAATATGTCTTACCTACAGCCATCCAAACAGCATAGCGAATCCATGTGTCCCCCCCAAGTTGGACCATTAAATACACATTGATGAACGCACTAAATAATGGAAGAACTGGAAGAAGTGGCACCTATAGGAAGACATCAACACAAATTGTAATGAAAAGTATATCAATCTCATCCAAATGGACAGATTTATTTGTGTCATTGATGGTTAAACATATGACAAATGAACTTACCTATGTTTAACTTCATAATATCTTAAACAGAACGGTCAATGATTTTAATGTTAACATACCAATAATCCTGTGTCTGAAAGCCATCTCTAAGAATATCTTTATGTTTTTGAGATCATATCAGTCAATAAAAAAACCTACAACCTCTGTTGTAATTCATCTACCGAGTAAAGACTTACCATAAAACTGGCTTTGGTCTGATTCTGTGGCTGTCTCCAGACAATAAAGATGTTCAGAATAAAAGCAGCTCCTACTACAGTGATGATAAGGATCATCCACCATTCCTCAATCAAACCTGCCGCAACCCCTTTTGTGATAATCAAACTCAGGATCACCGAAAAGACAACTAGAAATGATATCAAAAGAAAAACACATGTCAGATTTTAACTTGACAACAAAATCACTCCAAAATAAAAACTATTTAATTAACCTCTCAAAAAACTAAAAAAAAAGTAAAACATTCATTCATTCATCTTCATGTCGGCTTTCTTCCCTTTCGGGGTCGCCACAGCGTAATGAACCGCCAACTCTCTGGCATATGTTTTACGCGGCGGATGCCCTTCCAGCCGCAACCCATTGCTGGGAAAAAAGTAAAACAATGAATCTTTAATAAAAAACAAATGAAGAAATAAGCAATAACTATTACAATCATTAGGCTTAAACATTACATTTAAGATATTAAAAGCGTCCAAGTTCTCCTGTTAAAGTGACAAAATGTAATGGTTACTTTCGTAACCCCCATTCCCCAAATAGGGAACAGACTTTTGTCTGTAATGACTATGGGGACTCCACTAGGAGCGATGTACTCTCTTTATACTCTTTTTAATACGCCAATCAGCAGCCTTGCTGATGGTAACGTGACCATGTCACACATACAAAGTAGGAGCAGGCATACTCTACTACGCCTGTTAGGGCAAGAGGAGCCAAAAAGCTGGAGGTTATCTCCAGGGGCAAAAATATCGTACCTATCACTAAGAATGGCGCAACTCAAGCTGGACACTCCTTCGTACATCTCAGGCAATGCCAATACCACCTAGCACGGCTGAAGAGACGGATTCAACAATCAGGTTATGGTATCTGGCAATCAAAAAGAGGAACCAAGGGATACACATCTTGGGCCAAAAGGGAGAAAAAAAGCTGGAAAAGATGTCATGACTCCAATTGCAAAGGAATGGCGCAAGCCAAGCTGGACACTAATTCAGACAGTGCTGCCACTGAAGAGACCGATTCAATACTCAGTACATGGAAAAAGTGTTGGATCTCTGCCAGCGAAGTTCCTCTTGCCAGCGCCCATTAGGCCGAGACACCCCTGATATCATCAGGTCCGTACTTCAAGGAGGTCTCATCGACAGAGAGTGCATGTAGATCCCCCACCCTCTTAATTGAAGGTAATGCAACCAGGAGCGCTGTCTTAATTGACAGAATTTAAGCTCTATTGATTCAAATGGAGGACACAGTTTTGGGACCATGGACGTGGCATAACCGGGGGTTCTCTGCATCTAATGTAACAGACATGGAGTTCCAGAGGTTTGGGAGCGAGTGCTTGTGCCCACATCCCTGGGACCCAAGGTCCGACTGCAGGGGACTGTCACGAGTGAGTAGAGTTCTATGAACCAAGGTTAATTAGGCCAATAAGGTGCCACCATTAGGACCTCTGCCTTGTCTACCCTGACAGGAGGGGTGTAAGGAGACTCACGGGGGGAAAACCCATATAGGCGTTTCTTCCTGGACCAGCAATGCGCCAGCGCATCTATCCCGAGAGGAGCCTAGGACAGAGCTTAGAACAGACAGCACTGAGCATTCTCTGAGGTGGCGAACAGGTCTACCTCTGCTATACAAAGTACTCCCAGATCTCCTGGACTGCCAGGGGATGGAGTCAGATAGGTATCTATCGAGACAGTGTATCTGCTGAAAGGTTCAACCTGCTGGGAGTTTGGACTGAAGCAAGCAATTTTTTTCTTCCAGCTCCCCACACTCCATTTGGATGGCCTTGGCCAAGGCTGTTGTTGAAGACAAAACATCTTCCCCCTGAGAACAAGGTAGCGAGAAGCTCTGAATTCCTTCTCAAGGACAATCCCTTCGTGTGCTTCCTTGTTGCCTTTGTTTTTTTTCTAACGCTACCTCTCGAAGGACAGGTCTTCCCCTGTTTTGTACTGTCAAGTTTGTATGGTCCGGGGGGTTCAATTTCACTGCATGTAACAGTGTAGTGACAATAAAGGCCTTCATTCATTCATTGTAACCCAACCTTGCCGGCAGCCTGGGTAAGCAACCCGACCATCTCCTCCACAGTACATCCAACCGTCCCCCAGAGGGGGAGAGTAATACTCACCAGTCGCTTGAGTATTAGCATATGGCTCCTATGACAGAAACAGTGTCATGCCTGCACCTACTTTGTGTGTAATCATCAGCTCGGCCGTTGATTGCCATTTTAAAAAGAGTATAGAGAGAGTAGAGCGCTCCAAGCGGAGTTCCCAAAGTCGTCACTGACAAGTCGTAGTAACCGACTGATGGGTAACACTGACATTCATGTTTTTATTGGGGTGTTTTCTTTAAAGCAACCTGGCTCTGAGAGAGCTTGTACAACATCTAATGAACTAATAACTAATTAAATCCTGAATTATGTCAATATAACATAAATACTACATAAAATCAAGTGAAAAGAATGTCAAAATCAAATCAAGCTGAAATAAAGTGAGCTTAAGTTATCATAATACATCCATCTATCTGTTCATTCTCCAGCTCATATTTGGGAGGAAACCAGGTGTACATCGATCATGTATATTTGTAAATAGTTTATTTGTACAACTCACTGGATAGGATAGTCAGCAAAGTCACCACTTTAGAAGTTTTGGCAGTTGCATATTTAGGAGGAAGAAATGGATTAAATTTCTTTTTCTGATCTTCTAAATCATTCTTAATTTCAACAGACTCCTCTTGGTATCTGCAAGACAAAATAAAGTCATTCTACAAAACTTTGCAGCTGTCAAGATGTTTCATCTGATAGAAAAGCTGATAGAAAAGGATATTTTCCCCCAAACAGAATATTTTTGTTGTTGTTTTTTGGTGTAAGGGGATTTGAGCATCTGTCAACTAGCTTCATATACTTCATTCATTTTTGTCATTTCGCTCTTATGTTTTTTTTATAATGATTTGTATATTCATTGTATGCAACTTCTGACAATGTTGGTAGGCTAGTTAAAATAGAAGTTGCTGGTCCTTCTTACTCATATATTTGACAGCTTTGCAAAGTTATAAGATGAGATAACAAGATACTGTAATCCCCAAGCCACTACTATGTTGAACAACTGTGTCATTTGTAATGACAAAAGTGAGGGATAGGCTGCCCTTTCATGATATCATATCTTTGGAGATTTTGGTGAGTGAATATTCAAATTTGGCAGGCAGTTCAATGCAATGTTGGTTCTACAGATTCCTGGTCCTAGGATGAATGTGATAGAAAAAATAGCTAAAAAGAAGCCAAAGAATATAGCTGTCAGCTATAATAAATATGACATGTAGGAACAAGTTCCTAGTTTTATCAGTGAAAGGCCATTGTCAGGGAGTATGTGAATCAGAGACACAGTGGCTCTCTGTGGACAGCAAAGGACCTTCCAGATGAATGGCCACCTCTACACCACTCAGGTCTGTATAGTGTAGTACTCAGGCACCTCCTGAGTCTCCTCCAGAGTAAGTCACCTTCTGAGTCACAATCAGGACATGGAGCTCTCATTCTCCCTCTGATTACTTTCTACATTACTACATTATTTTTCTTTGGGCAGTCACATAGTATACATGTTTTCTCATTAACTGTACTAAACTAACATTCTAATTAGAGTTTAATCTCTCAAGTTTGTGACAAGTGTGGTACCGCCAATAAATATCTTGCATAACTTTAAGGGTTGATTTTGGCGTTTTTCAGCCTTCACTCAGCATTACTCGACTATGCCACCTGGTGGAAGAAACCAGGGATTTCTTCAAAAAAAAGAACACAGGTTTGGGGTGACCAGAAGGGGAGAAATAGGCAGTCATGAGCAGAAATGTAGAAAATTCAACCTTATTACAAACACAAGTAAATAATTATGCACAAGCATCTCATCAAGAACCCAGAACGACCAGCCTCCTATCAGGGTGTTCAGCGGAGAGCAGTGAGAAGCCGACCAAGCCCACAGTGGAAAAAGACCCTCTCACGTCACAGGCTGCCCAAAATCCCCCAAAACTCAACAACTGTGACAAAGTACTGCCCCCACAGCAACCAGGCTGGTCAGGCTCCCTCCACTCTTCGCAGTCCCAGCTTTCTTTTTTCACAAACACGCACGCACGCACAAACACACACACACACGTACACGAGAGTATTACAATAAAACAAGTGGTCTTGCACAGAAGCTAAAAACCCACTGTAAATTAAGGAAAATCTTCATTTAGGGCAGCCAGACAACCCCTCGGCGATCCCAGCCTAAAGCAGAGCGTGAAGGCAGGGAAAACCCCCTGACTGAATGAGGCAAGGAAAGCCATTACAACATACACGATGGCAGGGGAGGCAAGCAGCAGGACACAGCAGAGGAGAAACACAGCCAGTGTACAAGCCACGTAAAGAGAGCAGTGGAGTCGGAGACATCTGTCTGTCCCAGAAGAACAGCAGTGTAGGTCAAGAACACCTATATACATTGAGAACAATAAACCCTCTCATCCCATTTCAGTTACAGTAGTTTGTAGTACAACTGAGAGCACACTCACACTCCCAGTGATGTCAGCGCACTTTGTCTGCCAAAACACTAAACAGGTGCAAACACGATTGGTTGCTCACACACATATCCGTGCCGCCAGCGAGACACTATAATACTTTAAATGATAGCCTACCTTAACCCGCAAGTTTTGTTTATTGAGACACATACTTTCCACTGTTAAATCGGAGAACGGTGAGAACGGTCGGGAGGGGAAGAGGGAACCAAAGTAAAATACACGTGTCAAAATACGAGTCCTTAAATCCCGTGGTTTGATCAATCATTGGCTAATGAGCCCAACAAGATAATGAGCCAGGGGTAGCCAAATAACCACGGCTACATTCTATCCCCACTTGTGAATCACCATCCCGACGATTGACCGACACACGCTGGTGCCTATGGACTTCCGGTCCAGGGCCTAAATATCCCTGAGAGCTGGTAAACAGTGGCGCGAGGTAGACGATGGGGATTCGAATGGACTCCCGCTGTAGCCCTGCCTGTATAACATGAGATGCTGCCACCCACAGGCTCCGCAGGCATGACATCCACATCAGTTCTGCTGGTCCCTTAATAGGCACGGCCTTCCCCCTGTTCAGAAAAAGGCAGGGCGGCACTAGCTCCGTTATCAGATGCCCTTGTCTGCACTAATCTGGGCCTTAGCTGAGTCAGAGGCATCTCAGGCACCAACCTCACCAAATCTACCTCAACGTCCAGGGAGTCATCAATATGTTCCAATGTCGGCTGAGCACTTTCCAAAGGAGTAGGTGAGGTGGGCCCCCTCTGTATTCTCAGCTTCAGGGCTGCCCTATGGACATTACGCACCTTGCTCAGGCCATCTATTGGGGCAATGGTGTAAACAGCAGCGTTTTCCTCCAGGGCTTTGATGACCTGGTAAACCACAGGGCTCCAATGGTCATTGATCTTGTGGCGCCCTCGAACACCCCATTCAGCCACTGCGGCCCTCAATCGCTTTCTCGCCCCCTCATAGGCTACCCGAAGAGTGTGATGATGTTCTTTAACCCACTTATGCACCCCACCCTCGCCTATATCAGGGAGCTTTCCAAAAAGGAAGTCCACGGGAAGGCGAGGCTCCTATCCGAACATAAGAAAGTGCAGCGACTCGCCGGTCGACAGATGAAGAGTGGTTTTATAGTAAAACAACACCTGCGGGAGGAATGAGGCCTCATGCTGTTGGCTGGCTACGAATGCAACAGATTGTGGAGTGTTCTGTTACATTGCCCATTGCCTGCAGGATGGTACAGCGTAGTGCGGAAACGCTGGACCATATACAGGGTACACAGTTGCTGGATCAGGGTGGACTCAAAGTTCCGGCCCTGATCTGAGTGGATACGAACAGGGATGCCAAATTTATAAACCATTCACACACAAGCACTCTGGCAATGGTCTCCGCTCGCTGATCACGAGTGGGCACTGCCAGAGTATATTTGGTAAACACATCCATGATAACCAGTACATTTTCCACCCCAGAGCATGTAGGTTCTAGGACAGTGAAGTCCAGCACCACTACCTCGTTGGGGCTGGAGGCCAACAAATGGCTCATGAAACTAATTGGTCACAGTCTGTCGTCCTTAGCCAGCTGAAAGCATTCACACGCTCTACACGAATTAGCCACAGCCTCCGACATGCCAGGCTAGTAGTAACGCTAATGCACCAGCTCCAGGGTCCGGTCAACTCTCCTCATGGAGCTGGCGAAGCACTGTCGGCTGTAAAGTGGAACGCACTATCGTGCAGTCATAAGGGTTGCATCTGTCACAGATGGTTTATATGGGTTTGCACAGCATCATACTCAGATGGGGGTATTCTTCAGAAACGCTGGCAAACTGGGGTCTCATCCATCAAAGGGTGGGTATGGGTAATTAAATTTGTACATCCCAGGTCCCCCTCATGCTCCGCAAACACTAAATGGTACTGAGGTAGGAGAGAGTGCACCTGGGTCTGTTCAGCTATTGATAACCCATTCAGTTACAATTCACTAACCTGCTGTGTAACTGCATATGCCATAGTAGAGGCCTGGGCCTGCACAGCTGCTACCATGCCAGGTACCTCCTCAATGCCAGCTGGAAGGTTTGCCATAAACAACGCTTGTAACGAACCCTAAAGTTGTGTTCCTGTACAACAGAACATCCTCCTTTCCCACATTGACAACAGGGATGCTTACTAGACCTCCCTGGACTTTTACCAAGGCGGGACAAATTAGCAGTCCCACATGTAACCCATTCTCCGGAGGTTTGAGAAGCACAGTCTGGGCCCCAAAACCGGTCAAAACAGGAAGCGACCACCATCTTCATGAAACCCCCAGGAATGCGATATGCCCTACGACCATGCAGCCGAGCATCGATACGCACTGTGGCACTGTTGCAACGCCTGGAAAACAGGGGTAGAGACACATGAGACTGTAGGCATATCAAACCAGATTCACCCTACTGACTTAACAGGCCCTGGTAACAGCGTAGCAAGACATTCATACCCAGTATACCAGGTGCTCTAATGCATGTGAGGTCAGCTGGATCTCTCACTACTAAAATACTGCATCAAAGTCAGGAGGTCGCCGCATATGTTGATATCCCACTCAAGATAACCCACATAGGGAATCAACATATCATTTGCCGGCTGGAGCTTCAGCCAGTTACATTCTCGCAGGCGTTCATGTTCCCATGGGGCAAGGTTTGCAGTGAGAATCTTTCAGAGATGGTTGACACCATAGACCCAGTGTCAATAACGCATTATACGCTCACCCCTCCCATGTGAACAGTCAGATGCGGGAAATGCATCAATACAAAAGGGTGGTTCACCGGACTGACTATTTCTGAGTCAGGGCTGTTCCCCACCGAGAAGTGACTCAACAACTCGGCAGGGACTAGTTTACCTGCGGTCTTGAGGTTTGACGTCCAGCCCGCCTAGGGACGCCAGGACCCTCAAGGGGCCTGCGAGGGTGACTGAGCACCCGCTCGCCATCACACTCTCGTGCAAAGTGACCTGGCTCATGGCACCTCCGGCAGATGATATCAGGGCGTGATGCCTGCCAAGTGGAGGGAATTTCGCCTCTGTGAAAAGGCATGCGTGAGCTGATCGATTTGGCATTGTTGTGCTCTAAGCATCTCGCGCAACTCCTGTAGCTCAGACTTCGACTGCCCCTGTACTCCACATTGGACCCCATAAGCCAACGACAGGGATTGACTCTAGCCCCTTGCACCACCCGGTGTTCCTTCGCGCTCCCATCAGATTCTTCCCCCATCACCTGAAGTAAGGTGTTTACCTTGGCCGACGTGCAGGCTCTTCCCCTTCCAACCGAGATCACCCTTCTCCGATTTACCAGTGGAAACGTAACTGGGAATGTGTGCTTGTCCCACACTGCTGTTCTTCTGTGACAGAGGGATGTCTCCGACTCCCCTGCTCTCTTTACGGGGCTTGTGCACCTGTTGTGTTTCTCCTCAGCTGTGGCCTGCTGCTTGCCTCCTCTGCCAGCATCTATGTTGTAACGGCTTTCCTTGCCTCGTTCAGTCAGGGGGCTTTCCCTGCCTTTACGCTCCGCTTCATCGCCGAGGGGTTGTCTGGCTGCCCTTAAGGAAAGATTTTACTCAGTTTACAGTGGGGTTCTAGCTTCTGTTCAAGACCGCTTGTTTTATTGTAATCCTCTCGTGTCTGTGTGTGTGTATGTGTTTGTGCCTAACCGAGGTTTTAAACATAATGACCCATTAACTATTGTTGTGCCTCCTTTCAGAAAGCTGTGACTGTGAAGAGTGGAGAGAACCTGACAGCCAGCTGGTTGCTGTGGGTGCAGTGCTTGGTCACAGTTGTTGAGTTTTGGGGGATTTTGGGCAGCCTGTGACGTGTGAGGCCCTTTCCACTGTGGGCTTGGTCGGCTTCCTACGTCTCTCCACTGAACAAGCTGATAGGAGGCTGGTAGTTCTGGGTTCGCCAATGAGACGCTTGTGTCTGTGCATAAATATTTGCTGGTGTTTGTAATAAAGAAGAATTTTCTACATTTCTGCTCACGACTGCCTATTTCTCCCCTTCCGGTCACCCCAAACCTGTGTCCTTCTTTTGGGAGTAATCCCTGGTTTTTCCCACCACGTGGCGTAGTCGAGAAATGCTGAGTAAAGGCTGAAAAATGTCAAAATCAACCCTTAAAGCTATGCAAGATATTTATTGGCGGTACCACACAAGCATTGTGTATTGTGTTCACCGATTAGTCTTTTTATCTCTATTTTTATCTCAATTTCCAATACTTACCGAAGAATTAGGATACAGATGGCTACAAGAGTATAGGCGAAGAGTGTTCCAACTGACATCATGTCTACTAGGGCCTTAAGGTCAAACACCATGGCCATGATTGCTGTAAAGAGATAGAGATTTTATAATTTAAAGTCATTGTCAACATTCTGACATGTTTGGGAATCAACAACCACAGACATCCTCAACCCAAGTGTGGACATTTTGAAGAACTTCTGCAAACAATTTTATTTACGGAATATTGGTCAGAAGACTAAAGGAAACAGTTTACTTATATTACCTGCTACTAATCCAGAACACAGCGTGGCAATGGTAGGGCTCTGTCTGGCGCTCATTTTACTAAGAGGTTTGAAGAGGAGGCCATCTCTGGCCATGGCAAAGAGCACACGTGGCATTGGAAACATGGCACCCAACAGACTGTCAAACAATAAAGAAAAGCACAAATAAGAGCCTCTTCAAATGTTACTGATTTCTTTTGTTGTACTCATTCTAAACACCTTCCTTTAAGAAGCACAACTTAAGCTTAAACTCTAAAATTATAGGATGATGGTGTATAATTTGCTAAAATGTAATCTGATTTTGACCAGGGCTCTATTGCGCTTTAAGAATAAAAAATGAAACTTATCAAAAATCAACAAAAACCACTAAACTACTACTTTAAACAGGTGTAGTTTATACATGCAGAATAAATATAGTAAAAAGTAATCAGTAATTATTGCAAACAAATTCTAATCTTTTTCGCTGTCTGAGAGGGTGTGGCTATGCCTTCATCACAATACTTTTGTAAAATTCAACTCAATGTTTACAAACCAAAAATTGCTATTTACAAGTATATACTATTATACTATTTAATAAACTATAATAATATATAGAGTTATTATAAATAATAATAATAACAACTGTATACTATAATACATTTTTATATAAGAGACCCTGTTGAACTCTGTCCATAAGAATTGTTGAATCATTCATCCCTGCTCTGATTGTTCTGCAGTCCTTTGCCAATTGGATGTTCTCTATTATCCATACTACATTTGTCTTTATGACTCAACTTATACTAAACCATTGAGTGAACTGTTGCTTGTAATTTAAGTGTCTACACTACTCTCCTCCTATTAGACATGCCGTGTTGTGTTTTACAGCCTGACAGTGTGAATCGAAGTGCTTTACAGGAAAATGGATATGGTGTTGTACAGACTACATCAACTACTACACATGCAAAGTACAGTTATACACTTATATATACTTAATACACTTATAAGTGTGATAAATGGGTTTTTGAAGTCGACATGAAAGAATCAGTGGTGGAAAGAATACACAAAATTTGCACTCAAGAAAACGTGCCCCTACTTGAAATGTACTCAAGTACAGTTATCTTTTTAAAACTCTACTAAAGTAGAAAGTAAAAAGAGGGTAAAAAGTAGTTCATGAAAAATGTACTCAGTGTAGTTGGGTGTTGTTATTTTTCTCAAGAATTTCAGTCATCTCTGCTTTCTCAGTCTGTCAGATGGAACTATGGCACTTATTAAATATAATAAAATAATACTGGACATCATTCTAAATGATAGTTATGTACTTTAGCGACTGTGCTAGGAAAAAACATGATATGATGTTTCTAAGTCATATAGTTTAGTAGACCAAGTCAGTCATGACTAGTGCAAGAGCAGACCGAGATTAATCCAACAAAAAAGTCTATCTTGCCTTAACATCGTTGCAAAGATTTGATTTCAGGTTTTATATGAAACGTTTTTAGTTTTTAATACCACTTTTAATACTAATTTTGAGTACAGCTCATGCATTTTTTTAAAGTCTGTGAGTAAATACCTTGTTGAAAGAGCACACAATGATCCTACTGCTACAGCATACTTTGCAGGATCCCAGCCCACATAGGTAAAGGCAACAGGTAGTGGACTCTGAAGGCTGAGTCTGTAGTAAGGCATCATCAAAGTGAGGGCAGCAGAAACTCCAAAATATGCCAAGAAACAGATGAGGAGAGAAACTACTATTCCAATAGGAATCGACTTTTGAGGGTTTCGAACCTCCTCACCTAAAAACAGACAGAAATGTTCTTTCAAAGGCCAAATAACATTATACTAATGTATAAATATTTAATGTACTGTAGCTGCAAAACTTGTTATGAAATTTGCACATTCTCAAGTACATTTTTAGAATGTGATACAGATGTAATAAACTTGCTTCACATATTTTAGATTGATATTTAGAATTTCTTTCAGGATTATGCTGTCAGGATCATGCACTTTACATGATTCTAAAAACCGAACTGTGTAGTTACAGCCTACATACAGGAAATCAAACCAAATAAATCTGTAAAAAGCATTGTGCCGGCTGCAACAATTACCAGCTTCAAGTAGGCCGCACAGAAAGAATAATTTTTTAAGAATTTATTACAGAATCTGAATGATGTGTTATTTTGAAAAATTACCCAATTCTCTTAGTTATGATTCTCTTAGTTACGTCAGTCTATGTCACTCATGACTCAAGTCAAGGCGCTCTTCTCTGTCACGTGATACGTTACAGCTAAAATGAAGCCCAGTGTGGAGTCAGTTGGACGCCCCTGGCGGAGCTTCCCATAGTTTGGTGTACGGGGGTTACGAAAGTAACCATTATGTTTTGCTTATATCAGTTTGATTCATTGATTTTATGTCAGCAGCAGCATTGTCATTACTCCGGAATATCCCTTTAAATGTTAGCCATAGCGCCTTTTCCTCATGAGAGCAAATCAGCAGGACAAGAGAATTTCACGCAATTTAAGACACTATTAAATAAAAATTAAACACTGTTGCTTTTTGGTCACCTGTGGTAGCTATGCAATCAAATCCAACAAATGCATAGAAGCATGTAGCAGCTCCAGCCAATGTTCCCTCAAAACCAAAGGGAAAAAATCCTCCATTTCCAAAATCGGCAAAAGTCTCATTTGAAGTTGAGAGATTTCTGAACAGAAAGAAGATAAATCCAAAATTCAGATTAAAGAGCCATGTTAGAAAAAGATGCCATTAGCAAAACCTGTTTTGGTTTTTATAGTTTATGTGCGTTCAATGATATTATGCTAAAATTGAATATTTTACAATGGACTATCACTATCAAATAGGATGTCAGAACCTGCAACTTACTTATTGATTGTGTAGTTCAAAATGTCCTCCTTTGTGATTTGCCAGTTTCCAATGTCTCCCTTGATGAAGCCCGAAATGATGACAAAGATTAGAACGATCATATTTAAACCTGTGAAGATCTTATTGACAATGGCTGACTCCTTCACCCCAAAAGCAAGAATACCTGAAAAATATAAGTTACTTCAATTGAAATGTCATTTAAACGAGAGCTTTCTAAATATGTAATCCAGTGTACCCAGAATTCATCTTAGTACTGCACATTAATTACTGTACATTTATGGACATCCACATTGTTTATTTGCTTGTTGTACTGCTTTATGTCACTTTTAGTTTTTGACTTTGTATGCATCTAAACCTGGAGACTCACGTAAATCATAATAGGGGCACTTTAAACTCATTAAACTGTCTGTAAGGTCAAACTTACCCCCCAAACTTTTTAGCAAGACCTTCATTTCTTTATAAATTGCTGCATTATCTAAATTTCTAAAATTACACTCTTAAATGTGTGATTTGGTGAAATCTACAATTATATAAAAACAAAGTTAAAGAAAACATATGGTCAATTTATGTATTTTGATTATTTTTACATTTCATTTAAAAAAAGGAAAAAGTATTTTTTATAAATTAAACAGAAAGCATGTGAACAACATCTACGGTTATTTGCATAACAAGGAACTTTGGATCTGATCAGCTGGTCCCTGAATGCAATTGACACCATCTTCTCAACGAGAAGCTTGAGTTTGTGGGAACCCACCTGCCCTGAGGGAACGTCTGCAGCTGGCTAAAAGATGGGCTGATGGGAGAAGTGATTTTGAAGATATTTTGAAGATATCTTCTTATTTGTAACTCTGAACACAGGGTTTCTGCTGATGGGATTATGTGTGAAATGTCGCTAAAATTTCCTAGATGACGTAATCATATAATTTGCATAAATAACATGTTACGTGCGTGACATACATTCCCGCTACATACATACAACGTCGCAAACTTGGGAACACTGGTGGTAAGTAGAGCTGTTAGAACTCAGATTGTTACTATTAACTGCAAAAGACTATTAACCAGAGTGAAGCTAGCAGCTGTACAGAAGATGTTGACATGAATGTAATAATGTGAAAAATATCTGAAATTGGCAGATCTTGCCCCAAAAGCAAGCAGGAATTATTCTCTTTTTCAGGTCCATTTTGATAGTCTTGGCCAAGGCTGCTGTTTGAGACAAAAGTATCGAGACCCCTACACGCTACCACTCAGATCTCACACTGTCCTCTCTTTAGAGCAGTCTAGGAGGGGTATTTTTTTTTTAGATCTTTCCTTTTGTATCTCATTTCCTTTTTTTCTAATGCTACCTCTATAGGGCCTGTCTTCTGTATTGTACTCTGATGTCTGATGTATGTTTCGAGGGGTTTCATTTCACTGCATGTAACAGTGTAGTGACCATTAAAGGCCTTGATTGATTGATAACCCACATTACAAGGAATAGGAAATGGAGAATGGCAACTATGGTGTTTTCCCACCTGACTTATTTACTTCGATTAAATCAAATTACAGTTCTCTTTTCCTTTTAGTTCAGTCCATTATGACAGGTGAAAAAGTAGCCACCGAACTCTAGGTCGCACCAAAAGTAGATTAAAAAAGCTCGATGAGGTGGTCTCGGGCCAGTTCCAAACAAACATGAGAACATGATCGAATTATCTAATTACCAAAACAAATGAGGATGGCAAAATGACTTTTTGAACAAATACAGCCTGTTTACAAAGCAGTATTTGTCATGATGGCTTGCGGTCAAACATGGAGTAGTGAGGAGGTATGTACTTTTATAGAAATCTGGTCTGATGATTCTTCTCAGTTGTCAAAAACCCACGAACAAAGCCATTTTCTCAGAGTTCAGCAAGCAGCTGAGAGAACGGGGGTTTAATAGATCTGTGGAACAATGCCGTTTTAAGGCAGCGGTGCCTTAATTGAGCCAGGGTTTTATATTGTCAGAAGACCTCCCCCTGAGTAAGTAGCATTAATACCTTAAAGTTAGTAAGCAGTGCATTGGTTTGATGAAAACTAATTCAAGCACTATTGCACAGAACAAAACAGTGACTCTATACACTCATTTATATTCAATAAGTTTATCCCAAACATTTAGATTTTGTTAAATGTAAGCTACCTGCTAAAACCATGATGAGGCCTGCAGCAAAGAAGTCTGGATAGGGAGCTAGGCCAGGTAAGTTCATAGGTGTGTTTTCACTTAAATAATCTGCAATCTTGTTTCCGATGAGGTCATCAAATGTACCACTCCATGCTCGGGCGACACTGGATGTTCCTGTGAAAATTCATAAATAAGAACTTCATTTGAGAATCTCATCTAGATAAGTATATAATTAAGTTGAATGTAACTGTAGTCTGTATTCAGGCAATCCTCTTGAATTTTACCTTTCAATTTTAATTTGTGGTAATACTAATTAATTTGAAAAGACAATTTCAAATCATGTTCAAATAGGACTTCATCTTAATCTTGACTTTTTATATATTTCCTTAAAATATCCTCCAGTCTCAATATGCACCTTCAATTGAATTGATATCAAAATAATAGAAGGGATGGTTCAGCGCCGTATAACATGAACCAACAATGTTTTTAAAAATGTTTTTTAAGAGTCTAGAAAAGGACCTCTTAGAAGATTTAAACACCTTCTTTCCCAAAATCCCTTAAAACTGCAGTGGTAAAGCCACTACTGAAAAAATACAAACTTAGAAAAAACTGTACTGAGCAGCTACAGGCCCATCTGAAATCTCCCTTTCATTGGATTCAATTATGGAAAAGATTGTGGCAAACCAACTGAATGAGTTCCTGACCCTAAATGAACACATGGATTTCTACCAGTAAGGTTTCAGAGCTCATCACATCACAGCACAGCGACAGCACTACTGAAGATAGTCAATGACATCCAGTTAAACACTGATTCAGGAAAAGTGACTGTCCTGGTTTTACTTGATCTGAGTGGAGCCTTCAACAAAGTTGACCACAAAATTCTTCTTGATAGACTAGAAAACTATGTTGGTCTTTCAGGAACTGTACATGTCAGTGGACTGCAGTGTCATGTGGAGTCCCTCAAGGCTCAATTCTTTTTCCTTTACTATTTCCTATTCCTGTACATGGTTCCACTGGGTCAAATTATGAGAAGGAAACAAATATTATACCACAGTTATGTTGATGATACACAAATTTATCTAGCTATCTCCTGAATGACTACAACCCCATAAACTCTCTCTACCAATGTCTTGATGAAATTAAAAACTGGATGCAAAACTTTCTTCAATTAAACAAGGTCAAAACTGAAGTCATTTCATTCTGAAGCAAAAGCGAGGTTGTTAGAGTTAACACACATCTCAATGCCAAGGGCCTAATAACTAAAAATCAGGTCAGGAATCTTGGTAGTGATTTTGGACTCTGCTCTTAGTTTAAATAGCCACTTCAAAGCAATGACCAAATCAGCTTATTACCATCTTAGAAACATTGCAAGAATCAGATGCTTTCTCAGCACTTCACTATCTTAATGTATATCCTAATATATATTTTAATAAAGATGATTTTTACAATTTTACATTAAATGTACTTTCTTTTTATTCCTTTTTTGCAATGTAAAGCACTTTGAATTACCCTGTGTATGAAATGTGCTATACAAATAAACTTGACTAGCTTTGCCATGTCATTAAGCAAACCTTCCTGAAATCCATTGAAAAGACGTCTTAAGATCATGTTATTCTGAAAAGGTATTCATTTCCATAGGTGTTATGAATATGCACTAATTTTTTCGGATTCACTCATCTTTTATTTCAAACAAAAAAAAAATTTCAGGTTGTAATTATTGTATATGTCAACTTCAATTAATAATTTATTGTCATCCCAGATAATCAGTTCAAATAAAATAATTGTATTCATAAATATATACACATTTTACCATTTTAAATAATTATTAATTTAATTCTTAACCTGAGTCTGCAAACCTCGTGATAGTTTAAAGTCTAATGCGTTTTTTATTTAAACTGTCTGTCTCAGCATGCTCAAAATCTTAAGCATAATTTGCTACAAACGCTTTATTTGATTACATTTACCTTCTTACAAGACTGATCTGGGGATGCTATTATGGTTCTTAACAATGAACAAGAACAATTTCGTAAACGTGGAGTCTCAGCCAACAGGGAAAGTTCTTGTAACATTCACTAACGTTTTAAAAAATGTATCTAAATGTTAGCTCATAACGTTTACAAAAGAACGTACTAGTAACATTCTAATAACATTAAACTAAAAACTTTATCTAAACTACATTCTCAGAACATTCTTTTTTGTGAACAACCATTTTATTGTATTATTCATGTATACAAACTCTAAACAGGCTTGCCATTTACAAAACCAGCTTAACACACTTAATTCAATTAACAATGTAAAACTTGAGTAAGTAATAATACACAACAATAACTAATAAATAGATAAATGAGGGCAATCTCCACAAGATCATTACCAAAGAATGGTATATCTATGCATCATAACTCTGCATACACTCTAGAGAAGAAACATCGAGATTCTCCTGGATTTTGTTTTTAGGAAGTAGGGGATTTTTTCCAATGCAAGACATATGCCCATCCCAGTTATCCAGTGAGAAATACACAGACTCTTTTCCTGTTTCCAAGCATAAGCAATTACTTTTTTTTGCTTCTAATACACAAACGGTAACCATTAATTTTTCATTTTTATATCATGGTCTATTGTGTTGTATTTGTTTGAATGTTTTATGTTTAATTGGTTGCTTGTGAGCTTTGGCTTTCCTGGGTGTGGCTGATTACAACTGGGGCTCAAAATAAGATGCAACACTGGTCATCCCGGGAGCTCTCCACGGCTAGGAACAGCATGCATTGATGTCCAATAATTAACCTGTATGGTAACCTACCCGCAAAAGCCAGCAAATTAACAAAAAACAGTCAAGTATAATCCGGAAACTTTTTTCAGATGGTTACGGTCTCTGAAGGAATCCCGATTGTTGCATTCCAAAACTTCTAAGCATCTGAGGGGGGGTTGTCGAACAAGTGGCGTTTTCCCTTGTGCGTGATGCACAGATCAGAGGGGAACAGAATGCCAAGCTTGCTATTAACCAGGGTTAGAGTACCTTTTGAGCACACTGCTTTAAGAATGAAAATTTTGTCTGAATAGTTTAACAGCTTCATATTTACCACTCTGGGATGAGGATCCGAGCGGTTTTCGGAAAGTCTGCCAACCTGGTGTGCTTTCTCGATTACCACTGGCCTGGGGAAGTTCTTCCGAGGGAGTATTTTTTCCAGAATTGAACATATGTCTGTACCCTCACTTTTCTCCGGGAGGCCAATAATTCTCAGGTTTGATCGCCAACTACGGTTCTCAAGATCATCCACCTTCAATCCAAGTGTGTCGACATCGGTTTTTCATTTTGCATTCTCGGTTTCCAGGTGAGACACAACATCTTCTTGTGCGCTGACTCGCTCTTCCACTTCAGTCAATCGTGATGTGAGGGCTTTCAGGTGAGATTGAAATCCGTTAATTGGCTGAAAAAATTCATCCAACTTGGCAGCAAAATCTGTCTTCAAAGATTTGATGGCCTCTTGTGAATCTTGGCTTACATCTGCGACTCCCTCTTCCATGCTAACTTCTGGGTTAGCATCTACCTCACTTTTCCTGGAGAGTTTGTTTTATTCCGTTTCTATGGACCTTTCACTGCTTTTGGTGGCATCTTGGAATGCTCTGGTGTATTGGAACTTAAACTGAATAAAGTTGAATAAGGTAATTTGGGTTAAATACAACATTTTCAATAGGGTTCGATGCGGAGGTTCGACACATGACTTTTCATCACTAAGCCATAACCGGAAGTCCCTCTCAAACATTCTTAATATGTTTTCTGTGAGTAATGAATCTGTTCACAGTGTTAGAGGAAAACATTCTGGAAGCAACATTCTCAGATTATTCCTAGAATGTTTTTTGTGAGTGATAAATGCTCTCCGAATGTTTTTACAACGTTATATTATTAGTTACACAGAAGAGGAGACAACGCTCTGAAAATATTTTTAATAATCTTGAGAGAACATTCATGGTACTATAAAGAAAAACTGGACAAACTAACGTTTATGCAATGTTAGAGGTAAAGTTCCCAATTATTTCTAGAATGTGTTACTAATGTTAATCTGTTAGTTATACTCAACTAACATTTATCTAACGGCTAATATGGAACACAAAATTAAGTATTCAACTAGTAAACAAATAGTTTTTGAAGCCACCACGTGAGCTACCCTATTTAGCGTTAACAGTCATTTTATAGAGTAAGGAACACCTCAAACCTTTTTACTTCCAACTACTTTTATTTAAGAGTATCAAAACTTTGGGCTGGGATTCAAAGGTTTGTGACATCACAAACATACAGCGAATAACTTGTAGATCCCTAACCCTTTTAGTCATCATTAAAGAGTTGAGATGAGTACTACATCTTTGTAGAGTTTATACACAATTCTTTAAGAGAGCATGTCATTTTGATCTGCTGACCCTTTAAAGCATTAGTATATTTATGTAAAATAATATATATTTCTTACCTATAATATAAGACAGCAGCAAGTTCCATCCTGTGATGAAGGCCCACACCTCTCCAACGGTCACATAACTGTATAAATAAGCAGATCCCGTCTTGGGTACTCGAGCACCGAACTCTGCATAGCACAAGCCTGCAAAAACTGAGGCTAATGCAGCAATGAAGAAGGCCACGATGATGCTTGGTCCTGCTACAGTACGAGCAACTTCACCAGAAAGGACGTAGACTCCAGCACCGAGTGTACTACCCACACCAAGAGCCACAAGGTCGAGAGTACTAAGACATCGCTTAAAGTTTGACTCTTCCCCATCAGGCTCCAGGGGCTTCCGACGAGACAAACTTTTCAGGAATGAAAGGACCTTATCACAAGCCATCCTTGAACAAATAATAAATTCTGTTAAATTAAATAGTAAGCAAGTACAAACAAAAGTAAATAAGAAAAGAAAATACCCAATAAGTTATGGAGGGTACCTTTCAAACAATAAATATTATTAATTATCCTTTTTATAAAATGTAAAGGACTGAAACTCCTCACCAGGTGTTGATGTAATTCATAAGCCTATAAACCAGTAACTTGCCAATATATGAACATATATTTTATTGTCTAAATACAACAAATACTCAAGGGAAAATAAATCTAATGGGGAGATGACTTTATTACCGGACTTTATTTTTTTGCTAGTGAAAAAGTTTTACAGTTTGTGTAAGTTGGGTTAAGACAAAGATTGGACAAAGATTCTGCTGGGGACTTTGATGCAGAATAAGGCACGGGAGGCGGCTCTGGAGGTGATGGGGGGGGGGGGGGGGTCGGGATGGCTCTGGAGGCTTATTTTGAGGTGACTGGAGGTGGGTCTGGAGGCGGCTCAGGGAGTGACTGTGGAAGTGGTTCTGGAGATGACTGGAGGCAGCTTGGGAGGTGCTGGAGGCTGTAGAGCCACAGGAGGTCACTTGGGAAGAGGCCACAAGAGGCCTCTCGGGAGGTCTCTCGAGAAGAGGTGCCGGAGGCCATTTCTCTCAACTCAGCTTACAAAAACTGTACAAACTTTTTCACTAGCAAAGATAAAGCAACTTTACCTTGTGAGAGAATAAAATATATTTTTATATATTGACATGTCACCGATTCACAGACTTATGAAACACATCAACACCTGATGAGGAGTTACATTCCTTTTCACTTTATAAAGTTGTACGTTTTTCGATAATGCTGAAGAACATATATTAATAATATAATATGTAAGTGTAATGAGTGTTTTAAATACTATTAAGTATTTGAATATGTATTTGTTTTTTGTAGAATACAACATTTAGTGAATAGAATTCAAGTTCATTATTGTGATACAACAATATTGTGTTCAACAATTTCCCTCAGGTCTATTTGTGTGTAAAAGTGGTAGAAAAATCTTTAATTTTGTTTTATACATATACACAATATTTGGATGGAAATAATTCACCCAACCCAAGATTGTGGAGAAATAGTCTGAAGTGAGCAGTGTTTCATTGATGTGTGAGGGTAAAATCAGAGCATTTGCTGCAAATGACCACTAGATGTCACTGTGGGGACAAGTCACGGATTATTTCTCTGCCTCAAACCAATATGGCACATTTGATTTATCTGCTTGGTGCTTCACAAAAGAGTGAAACACAATTGCTAAGCACCAAACCGAACACTATACACTGCACCTTTAAAGCAGGTCCGTCACCACACACGACTTATGCGAGAACTTAATTCCTCCTTTTTCATTCTTCATAAAAAAATATTCAAATAATAAATACAACACTCTCTATATTGATATTGTTTATTTATTTACGTCTCCTTTAAAAATGAGTCATATTGCAGAAAGAGCTTGTCTGTTTGGGTCCCAGAGAAAACTCCTTCCAACCAGGCCCAATGGATTGTGGATGATATTAGCATGTAGAGAATTCATGGATCTGCACTTCAGAATCTAACCAGAAAAAGTGCACATCCTTGCACTGCTCTGACACTTTTTTAATGTACACTACGGTTTGGGACATCCTAATTCTCCTTTCGCTCCCATATAAACGTGAATCGAGCATGGATTGGGACACAGCAAATTTAACAATCAAGGAAACACATAGGGAGCAAAATCAAAATTTAACAGAAGGAAAGAACAAAAACTTGAAAAAAACTAGAGGAAACCAAAACTAAACGAAAAGCTGAAATAGAACAGGACACTGACACCTATTTTGCCAGCAGAAAATAAATATAGAACATTTAGATAACAGAAAAAAACATTGACAACTACAGGTAAGAAGGTTCATCTTTTTACAATAAAATGTTTTAAAATAATAGGCGTACCTTATCTCTGCTTGAAAGGTTACGTAATTGTAAAATGAACATTCCTTGTATTTATTATACACCAGACACTAATTTGTACTAGTACAAGGCTTTTGTTATCAGCAACAAACACTGATAACGTAAGTAAATTAAAATGGAAAAAGGAATTTACAACAACAATCACACAAATAATAATATAAATACATGTAGTTGCTGCTATCTATCTATATATATATATATATATATATATATATATATATATATATATCTATATATGATCTATGTCTAGATGGTGGTTGATTTTTCAATGCAAAATGCTCATACAGTAATTCTGTCACAACTTTTTTACAATTAACTTGTACACTACTACTAATATTAATAACTATATTTGGATGTTAACATGCTCATAAAATGCAATCTACTAAAATGTACTAAAATATCATGCTACTAATCTTCAGTGATTCCTAGCATGAGTGCAATAAAGTAAACACTCTTATCTTCTCTTACTTTTTATGATGTTCTCTTGAGGAAACAAATCCCTTAAGCGATCACTAATGCACTAGCAGGAATAAAGTCACTCCATGGAGAAGCACTTTATTTTTTTTCATAGAACACTGCCATAAAATACAACTCTCATCTTAATCAACATAAAAATTTTGCAAATTAAGGATTTAAATTAAAAATATATAGTTAAAATGCGTTGTTTGTATGAACTACTAGAAGTAAAGTTCGTTAAAAAAATTTATTGCTGTCTTAAAATTTACCCATTAAACAAAAACCCCTTTTCAGAACAGAACATTTTCAAAGGCTAAAGACTCAATATCTTGTTTAAAATAATAAAGATCGACATGAAACAATTTGGAGAGTAGGTAAACACATTAGTTTGCGGCAGAGCTAAAAATCATATTTAGTGAAGTAGTCTCCAAAACTTCAAGGTTTTGAAGACTACATATGAATATTTAAGGCTTAACTATAAAGTGTGTTTGACTTACACCGCTAGCTTGCTCTGTTATAAATAGACACACAAACTAAGGATTTGGACCATTTTCTTGAGTTGTAAAAAAATATTCAAATGAGAAACATCTGATCTTTGTAAATGATAGACTTTGCAAAGATGTTTAAGGTTTAGACATAACACTGAACAAATTATAATAGTTGATTTAATAGTTATCGCAGTTGACACGATTACTTAGTCAAAAGAAATACATTTAGGGAATACATGATGAAAGATCTTGTAAAAGAGAAGAAAAAATTACAGTATAGGTTTGGCTTTGTATGTCCACGTATTTATATTATATACAATATCAACAATTTTACAATAAATACAATATAAATACAATTTTGACTAAAGCTTTTTTTTAAAACAACACAATTTAAATTAATAACACATTAAATTGGTTTAAAATGTTATCTACATTTTTTTAAATATATTTAATTTTTTAAACATTCCATTTATTTGGACACATTCCATTTCCATTTAAAAATGATCATCTTAAATGTAAATGTTTGTTATTTACAAGGATATAACAGTGTGAAATCTTGGCTAACTTTTGTCAGTTTATTCAATTTAAAGAATGTTTATTCCTAAAATATATTAAAATGGTCAGTTAAGTAGAAAACACTTGGTTACCTTAATTTCAAAAACGAATAAATATGATGTACAAAACTTTGATAGAAAAATAAACTTTGTCAAAAGAGCTTAATATTTAAATATTACTCCGATGACATTGAATATCACACAGGCAGGATAAAGAGTTATACCCAGAATAAACACATTTTTACAAATAACAACCAATTTTCAACATTTTCACAATAGCTCCCCTTTTGTTTTAACAAAAGAAGTTCAACGAAGTTGTAGATGCAATTAAATTGAGTTTAATTGATTCGTTTAACTTATGCCCATAAAGGCAAACTTATCTAAATAGTGATCATGATAAGGACATCTTTTCAAAACAAGAATATTGTGTCTTACCTCAGCACAGTTAACCTTGAATGTGAGGTTGTGAGTGATTTGGCATGTGTGTATGTGAAGGTGTATGCGAGTTCCTGAGCACAGTCCATCTCACTGGGCCCCTCCTGTCTATGCTCACGTGTGCAAAACATTGGTGTGCAATTTTTGACTGACTCTGTTACATTTGGAAGAAATGTGTGATTTCTGGAGAAGAGATTTTCTGTCTGGGGAAACAAACACCTTAAAGATATGACACTTGAGAACTTCATGCATATTGTTCAACACCTGAGTTGTGTGTTTCTGAAACTTAAATCCTACAATTTGTTTCAACATAAATCCAGATAATCCAGATATACATTTATAATACTTTGGTGTGTGTGTGTTTTTTTTTCTTTCAAAATGTAACTAAAGTTCTAAAATTTAGACTAGAGTCTAAATGTCTAACCTAGTGTGGTGTTCATATTATTGGTACACAGACTGTTTTCACGAGTCGGGATGTAACTGCTGCACTATGGGATATTTAATACAATCAAATCAAACCAAAATGTATTTATCTAGCACATTTTTGCAGTTACTTCTAAGTAGCTTTACAAAGGCCTCATTTGGATTAGTAATAAATATATGATTAGTATAAATATTGTGTTTCAGAATGGTGCTAAGATATACTTTTTCCGAATTTCATCAATGGACACTCAACCGGCTGATTTTACCCACAAACCACTGCTTTTGGGCAGAAGGAATTTTCTCTTGAACAAAAACAAATAAGTCCTCCTGTGATTCATTTTTAAAGAGGAAGCACACAAATGAATAATGGCTAAATATAAGAAGATATCTATAGTGTTTTAATGAATTAACTGCAAATGAGTTAAAGTTCTAACATAGTCAAAGGCTACATTCTTAAAGCCCAATTCAGATTTTTTGTGTTGCATTCCTTTACATAACAAATAACATGCACCTGCATTTCCCCAAATGTTTACAGTTTGGACCTGGTGACACCTATTTTATTCATAAGCTCAAGCCTGGATATGTGCCCAAGGTCCCTACAATCCCCTTCAAAACTCAGGTAGTGAACCTCCAAGCTCTGCCCAGAGAGGATGCAGCACCAACCCCTGGTCCCAATTGCCCAGTTCGTTCGAGTTGCACCCTCCTGGGCATTGGCAAAAAGTACTGCGTTGGCAGAGATCTGCAAGGCTGTGAGTATGTTGACACCAAACAGTGTCCAGCTTGGCTTGCGCCATTCCCTTGCCACTGGAGTCATGAATATCTTTCTCAGCTTTTTCCCCCTGGTTGGCTCAAGACGTGTATTCTTGGTACCCCTGTTTGATTGCAGGAAAGTTCTAAACCCAGTCTACGCACATCTTCCTTCAAGTTCAGGGATTGACACACTCCCTCCTCAGGTATGAATCAGTAAGAGAGGTTTATATAATGACCAACTGCGTTAAAAAAAATTAAGTCTGGGACTTGAGGTGAGGGTGGATGAGGACCCCCTCAGTGTCGGACTATTGATGTGCCCTGGCTGTGTTTAGATGGGTGTTCCCATAGTCGTCACTGACATACGACGAATAGGGTTTGGATACGAGAGGATCGAGAGGATGAGTTCGGCTCCAAGCATCACAGAAAGCTACGCTACATTCGGTTCTGCTTTATAGCGACATATGCAATGATACAACCATCAACGTCTTGGAGTCTATGGAGAAAGTTGGGCGACACTAAGATGCTCCCATAATCGATCATCGACATATGTCTGTGTTCCCTATTCAGTGAACAATGATAAACAATTAATTCAATTTTA
The DNA here is from genome assembly GCA_900490495.1 of Danionella dracula. Taxonomy (NCBI): domain Eukaryota; kingdom Metazoa; phylum Chordata; class Actinopteri; order Cypriniformes; family Danionidae; genus Danionella; species Danionella dracula. The sequence goes on from UELW01000522.1 coordinate 14,317,499, forward strand.
ATTATTTAATTCAGTTTTAATATGAATATATGAGAAACACATAATTAAATGTCTCTATTATCTATTTGAAAAGAAACTCAATTGACTCCTATTAGTAGTGATTTGTAATTCTGTGACATTTGTTTGGTCAAAGGAAATTTGGTCAAATCTACTTTCCAGACCACCAAATTTTACTCATTAAGAAAATACCTCTGTTATGTAATTGAGATTCAGATTCAGATTTTATTTGTCACATACATATACATACAGAGTACGACATGCAGTGAAATGTATTGTACGACTGTCCAACCTGTAACCATTTAGGAAGTAGATAAAAAGAATGAAAAATAAAACATAAATTATAAGAAAACAAAGTAGATATGGATTTAAATAAGTACTAAATACAATATAATACAAATGAAATAAAGTACAATGGAATACAATATAATACAAATGAAAATGAAATAAAGTACAAAATGAAATAAAGTACAAATGGAATAGAGTACAAAATGCAGGAGATGTGACGTGCAAGAATGGCAAGTGATTTGTGTGTGACAGATGGTCACTAAAGTGCAGTGTGGATGTTATTAAAGGGACTTGCGCTGTTTCAAGGACACGATTGTGCAAACTGTGCGGAGTGTGAGGTGAATTTGTGGAGTGAGAGATTAGTGATGAGTGAGGTGAGGTGAATTTGTGGAGTGAGAGATTAGTGATGAGTGAAGGTTAGAAAGTCTGTCTTTATGTGCCCGGTGTGTCCCCGTTTAGAGTCGGAATGGCATGCGGGAAGAAGCTCCTCCTCATTCTCTCTGTGTTTGCCTTCAAGGAGCGGAAACGCTTTCCTGAACACAACAGTGAGAAGAGTCCGATGTTAGGATGGCTGGGGTCCTTCACAATCTTCCTGGCTCTGGCTCTGCACTGCTTGTTATAGATGTCTTGCAGGTCTGGGAGCTCGGTGTGGATGGTACGCTCAGCTGAATGTACCACCCTCTGTAGGGCTCGCCGGTCCTGCATGGTGCTGTTCCCGAACCAGGAAGTGATGCTGCCCGTCAAGACGCTCTCAATGATGCTGTTGTAAAAAGTCTTTAGCACCTGAGAGGGTAGTTTAAAGTCCCTTAAGCGTCTCAGGTGGTATAGACGCTGCTGGGCCTTCTTCACCAGGGAGTTGGTATGGCAGGACCAAGACAAGTCCTGCGTGATGTGTACACCGAGGTACCGGAAGCTGTCCACTCTCTCCACTGGAGTCCCGTTGATGGAAGCAGGGCCGTATGTTCGCTCCCGCTTTGTACTGAAGTCCACTATTAGCTCCTTAGTCTTGCTGACGTTCAGGAGGAGATTGTTCTCCTGGCACCATCTCTCCAGGTTTATGATCTCCTGTAGGTAGGCCGTCTCATCGTTGTTGGAGATCAGGCCCACCACGACAGTGTCGTCAGCAAACTTGATTATGGTGGTGGAGTCAAAAGTGGCCACACAGTCATATGTGTACAGCGAGTACAGCAGGGGGCTCAGAACACAGCCCTGGGGGGCTCCAGTGCTGAGAGTGATGGAGGATGAGGTGTGTTTCCCCATCCTTACTGCTTGTGGTCTGTCTGTTAGGAAGTTGGAGATCCACTGACACAGGAGTGGGCTGAGACCCAGGACCTCCAACTTCAATGTGAGTGTAGAGGGAATTATGGTGTTGAATGCTGAACTGTAGTCAACAAACAGCATTCTTGCATAATTCCCTTTTCTGCAGTCCAAGTGGCTCGTTGTTGTGTGGAGGAGGTGTGAAATGGCATCCTCCGTAGACCGGTTTTGTCTGTAAGCAAACTGGAGTGGATCTAGTGTGTCTGGCAGTGTTGTTGTGATGAAATCTCTGACAAGTCTTTCAAAGCACTTCCACCCACGGCTTCTGGTTGGGAAACGTCTTGATGACTGTTTTCCCAACTGTATCATCCGTTAGTTTCCCGATAAATCCCACAACCGCTTCCGTATACGTGCTGACATCATCAGAGCTGCGCCTGAACATGTCCCAGTCTGCGTCATCAAGTGCGTCCTGCAGAGCGGCTTCTGATTGGTCCGTCCAGCGTGAGATCTCCCTCTGTGCCGGGGTTTCCTGCTTTAGCCTTTGTTTATATGCCGGCATGAGGAAGATGGCGGCATGGTCTGATTTTCCAAACGCTGGATGTGATAGTGCTTTGTAGCCTTCCTTGAATGGGGTGTAACAGTGATCCAGTGTCCGTTCGCCCCTGGTCGGGCAGGTGATGTGCTGGTGGAAGTTCAGCAGTGCGCGCTTGAGTTTGGCACTGTTAAAATCCCCCAGCACAATGAATGCGGCGTCCCGGTTCTGTGTTTGTTGTGAATTTAGTGACTCGTGCAAGTCCCATATAGCAGTGTCCGTGTCCGCTTGAGGTGGAATATAAACGGCACTAATTATGACCGAGCTGAATTCCCGAGGTAGATAGAAAGGCCGACATTTGATGGTCAGAAGTTCTAGATTCGGTGTGCAGGAGCGTGCGAGAGGAACAATGCTCGTGCTGTCGCACCAGTGGTTGTTCACCATCAGACACACTCCACCTCCCCTTGACTTTCCCGACTCCATAGTTCTGTCCATGCGGTGTACCGAGAAAGACTCGGCCGGTTCTATGGCATGGTCCGGTACCGCTGGGTTCAGCCATGTCTTGGTGAAGCAGAGAAGGTTGCAGTCCCGAATGTCCATCTGGAAGCTGACCCTTGCCCTGAGGTCGTCGAGCTTGTTTTCCAGAGACTGGACTTTGGCTAACAGTATGCTAGGTAAGGGAGCGCAGTGAGCGCGCGCTCTCAGCCTGTTCCTGACGCCGGCTCGTTTCCCTCGTGGACGCCGGTACGGGTCGCGTCCTTTGTTGTTCCTCAGGATGTCACTCGGCCAACATGGGTCCGGGGTTAAAAACGGCAAAAGGTGAGTGCATTGTGCACCAATGGAAACAAGAGTGGCTCTATCATATGTAATGATGGCCATCTTCCAAAAAGAAACCGGTATAACGGTCTAAGAGCACGAGAAATAAACAAAAGTAAGATAGGTATGGTCGGAGCAGTCGTGACGACAGCCGACCTCACCGGCGCCATCTTGACAACCAGAAACATATCTCTAGACCTCTTTAGTTGTTATAACAATTTAGTAGCATAATTTTTGTTTTCTTTTCTTAAAATAATATAATCTAAAAACATTAATTAAATCTGCATAAGACTCCTTACTTTGTAAAATACTTTAAAGTAATGCTTAATGCATTTGGCTACTGTACAGTTGATTTACAATTTTTATTCTACTTATTATTATTAAGTGGTATATCGATGTCACTGCAGTCTGTTAAGCTGTAAGATTAGCCACTCTAATCACAAAAGTTGGGACTTGAGCTAGACTTTCAGTAAATAAAAAAATAAACCACGATACTATCCTGAACAGCAGTTTCTGGAAAATGGAAGATATCAGGGCTGGGGCAGAAGACTTTTGAAGTTCCTTTTTGAATGATTGACTGAACTGGCACACGGCAGTTGGACAGTAGTTTTGAGAGCAATGCTGATGCTGTTGAATAATTCAGTAAGTTATGGCATCAAATCAACTTGATATTTTTTTCATAAAATATCGCAGACATTAAACTATATTTAACTCTTGTTTTGTCAACTGTTTTGAAGTATTACAAAATACAGATTACAGTAGAAAAATATATTTCTAAATTTCACAAGGAGCTTTACCTGTTTGAAAGTCCAGGATCCTTCACTGGTTTACTCTCAAAATTGATACTATTAGGAAACCATAAAATATGACTTTTCTAACAAGTCATTGCACATTACAAAGATTAGTTTTATTCTATTTCATCTTCAATTAATGTAATTTTTTTACTTTGGAAGAATAGAATTTGAAGATCTTTTTTCAGCTTTGTTTTGAAATACCCTCTTCTTTACTCTACAATGGCCAAGCAAAAATAGCTGAGCAAAATGTACACTTTAAACTCAAAATTTACACTATAACATATACCATATGACTATTCTAACCATAACATATGACTGTTCTAACAAGTCATTGGACGTTTATCACAAATAGCAGCTATAACAGATATAATTTACAACCTAACACACCAATTATCAAAGGTGTGTTTTGGTTGGTCAAAGTTCTTAAAGCATTTCTTTAAAGTAAAGCAGATTTGCTGTTTATAGAGCGCTGGAGTGACTTTTCACTTTCAGTCATGTGGAGAGATGGCGTTATTTGCTGAAGCCAGCAAAGCAGAGGTGAAAACCCTTACAAAATAAACCAAAGGTCTAATAGACCAGGAAGATGAGAAGGTTAAATGACTAATCATTAATATTTCATTAATCATTTTTAATGATGCATCTTTGAATTCTTCTCCTAATGTAATTGCGTGTGTATGCTATTCTAACAACAAAATTAGAATTACTTATTGTTTGCATTTGCTCTTGTAGAAACAACAATACGTTTTTAAATATATTTTAGTTTGGAACTAAATAAAATATAACAATTTTTGTTACATATACATTTAAACAAAATTGCTTACATTTTACGTCTCCAGTCTCGAATGATGATTATTAGCAAATAGTTGAAAACAGTGACTCTTTAAAAGAGTTTGTAGATGGTATTTTTTGAGGATTTGGTTAGCTGTTTTAAATTATTTTTGTCATTTCTTTTATGAGAAGTGCTGTATTTTCAGAAGTTGTTTAGGATCTCATTGCCTTTAACATAAAACAGGTGACAATTGAAAAAGCCACGAAAAAACAACGAGGTCCGTCTGTGTCCTACTCTAGCCTGTCCCAAGTTTTAAGACTTAAATCTGTTGTAATTTAGCAACTTTCCAATACAGGTCGCTGTTGGCTTGACTGTGCTGTATAAGACTTGTAATTCCTGTTTTTTCTTTTATCATGCAGACGGAGCATATAATAAAGTTCGCTGTAAACTTGGAATAGTTTATGGGCCCAGACTGTCACTAAAAATGAGCTTATAACCTTCTCTGTGGTAAACAGACAACATTGTGGCAGTTACAATGGAAGATAAGCTGTTTATTGAAAAGCTGAGAGGCTCGGAGAATTGGGCAACATGGAAGTTTCAAATGCAACATACAATGAAAGCGAAAGGGCTTTGGGGTCTAGTGATGGAGACTGAAAGTTTGCTAGATGGTGAAAGTGCACAAAGAAGAGTCGAATTTGAAAAATGAAGAGAAAATGTGTTTATTGTCTTGGGCTTTTTTTGGAGTCTTGGAGCTTGTTATCAAATATAACTGTTTGGACTGGCTGAAGGAAAAATTCGTCAAGCGAATACAAAAACAAGCAAGTCTTCTACAAGACTCCAAAAAAAATAAAAGCAAGGGGCACCCTAAGAAGACATTTTGAAAGAGACACGGTTACAAATAAATTGTTTCTGAAGAAAAAGTATTTCATATGTGAAATGCAATAAAATGGGAGCTTAAACGAAACGTTTTAAACAGATGAAGCAACTGACTGATCAACTAGGACCAATTGGAGCTGTAGTTGAGGAAGAAGATCAGATAGTAACATTGCTAGGGAGCTTGCCAGCAAGTTATGCTACTATTGTTACTGCTTTGGAAACCAAAATGGAGATTTTGATGCTATAGTTTGTTCAACAGGCATTAATACATGAACAAAGACAGTCTGCAGCTAATTCTTATGGTGGTGTGCTAGATGATACAAATGTGGGCTGGAAGGTCACTTAAAGTGTAATTCCCCTGTTAAGAAGGAAAAAAAAAATTATCCACAAAGCAAAGAAAGTAACGTGTGATGGTGAGGAAGATTCATCTGAAAGTGCTTTCATTGTAAAAGAAGAAACTCAATTAAATGTGATGCAACAATACAAGTGGTTAAATGAGCTTCAAAGCATATGAAATGTCAGGAGGAAATACTTGTGGATTATCAACTATTTTCAAGAACACAGTTAGTGAAACTTGGTGATGGAAGAGTGGTCGATGATCTAGGGGCTTAGAAATGTTATTCTAAAGGTGGAATTCAGAGCTGGTGATGTAAAAAAAAGTCACATTACAAGATGTTTTGTATGTTCCTAAGTTAAGAATATGAAAGGAAAGCTTAAAGGATTGGGAACCAGGAGGACTGGTGGAGTTTATCTGTCGGATGTTCATTTAACAATCATCTAGCATTAAGTGCTTTGTTAACTACCCACATATGGCAACAGAGACTGGGTCATACAACAAAAAGGAACAAAATAGAAAGTCTGGCATCAGAACTTAATTGTCCAAAAGAGAAGGAGTCTTTCTTTTGTGAAGGCTGCGTGGGGGGAAAGATGTCGAGGAAACCTCACCAACCAGTGGGAGAGATCCGTTCAAAGCTCAGACTGGAGTTGGAACATAGTGATCTCTGTGCTCCATGCAGACTGAATGTATTGGAGACTCATAGTATTTTGTTACCTTCATTGATGATTACTCGAGATGCTGCAGGGTTTACTTCATGAAGAAGAAAAATTAAGTTCTTGACAAATTTAAGGAGTTTCAGAAAACATTTTCAAATGAATGTGGGGGGGAAATAGCAAAATTAAGATCAGACAATGGTGAAGAATACACATCAAAAGAATTTCAAGAGTACTTAGCTGAAGGTATTCAACATGAAATGACAGTACCTCACACACACCAGCAAAATGGTGTTGCGGAAAGGAAGAACAGAACCCTGATTGAAACAGTAAGAATTATGCTGTCAAATGCTAAATTGTCAAACAAGCTCTGGGCTGAAGAAGTGGCATCTGCAGCATATGTACAGAACAGACTACCCACATCTCTTCTGGAGGATGAGACACCGTATTAGAGATGGTACAAAAGTAAAGGTTATTCCCTATTTATTTTATATTGGAAATTTAAGTGGGAGTGTTGTAATACAGTAACTTTCCAATAGAGGTTGGCTTCACTGTGTTGTTTGTGAGTTGAATGTCCTGTTTTTTCTTTTATCATGCAGACGGAGCATATAATAAAATCCGCTGTAAATTTGTAACAAATTCTGTTTGGGAAATTGATTCTTAAACTTTCCTCCCTAAATTGACTTTTAATCAGAGGCCAATTTAGTCCTTCAGGTCAAATTATAAAGGTTTTAGGGAAGTATCGACATTATAATGCACATTGAGCCAGTGGGTCAAGGAAGGTAGAGGTAAGATCCTGTAGCATTGTTGCAACCTTAACATTTCAAGGAACTCCTCGGCCAGTCCCATAACCGGTGGCATAACCTTTCAAGTATAAGTACCAAACAGAAATTAGAATTACTTCACGCAGCCTATTGTATCTGTTGGACTAAAGGAGTCATACCGCTGAAGGGACAAAATTAACACAATATATTCCGTGGGTGTCAATTCAAGAGGCAACGGAAGCCATATGCTTCAGAACCCTGAAATTACTATAAAGAAGGGGTATTTAATTAAAAATAATCAAAATCAAGTTAGGAAAATGTGCTCCAAGTAAAAGATCTGGACCACCTAGTTTGTATTTTATAGCCTCTTTTATTTCCACGTTTGCATAAATAAAATCATTCACAGTTAAATATATGTACAGTAAAGCTTTTGTTTTTGTAACAGAAACCTACTAAATAACCAAGGCAAAACAGAGCCAAATAAGTCTGTTGTTAAATCTTGAAAACATAAATAACCTAATTTCTGGAAAAAAAAAATGTCAAAAGCTTACTTTTCAAGTAAAACTCTAAATATTAAGAAAATAAAATACATATTGCCATTTTAGGTGGAAAATAGCAACAGATCCACTTTAATATTGTTTTTTTATATATATAAGAAAAATGGGCTTGTGACTTCCCTGCAAGGAAAACAAATCTAGGTTGGAATGAAGCCAGTGCAATTCTCATGCAGATATATTAATGCCCATAGGTGCGCTTGATGATGCTCACCCTCATCTCCTCACTTCTCAAATGCTGGAAATGTAGTTTAAACAAGCCATTTGATTGGCTCAACTGAGGTAAACAAATGCCATACTAACCAAAGTAGCAGATTGCACTGTCTGTCCATGAGATCGGACAAAATGTCCCATTTGAAGTAAACTATTCTAATTTATCAGAAATTATAACAGTACAATCTGAAAACCATTTGGTGATGGCAGGTATAGAGGGACGATCAAGTGTCTGTAGACTCTGCATGATGCCCACAGCAGGCCCTAAGCACGCTCTAGAAACACGCTTAAATACTCAACGAGTTAAGCTTCATTTCTATAATAAATATGCTCCAGTCAGGTGGTCGATTTAAGCCAAGGGGAAACCATAGGAAGCCCTCACTGAGCTTCTTGAAAGTCCACTAATAGTCTCAAAATCAACATGGCAATAGCCAAATCGCGATGTGGTGGACATACCTTGATCTTTCTACTTCAACCTTTGAGGAATTCTGAAACTAAATTCAGCTGAGGAGGTCTCACTAGAGTCTGACTCTGAATAAACAATATGCTGACCCACAGCAGTATAAGCTCTCGCTGTTCAGGTCCGACAAAAAAAAACAACTGGCGTGATGAGTGGCTAGGCTGATGCTGCCAGACAGCAGGGTTGCCAGGGAAGAGATGCACCACAAGCACCTGCTCAATCTGATGAATACACTTGTACCCCTTGGGTGCCATGTCATTAAGGGGAACAAGAGAGTGGAGACTGGCTAACCTTGCACTTTACAAAATGTAGCCAGTTCCTGGTGCACTTCAAAATTGAAGGGGATTGGGGGAGGATGAGGAGCTTCATCCCTGCAGGAACCCACGAACCACGCATCAAATCAGAAAATCTCAGGCACTTCTCGTTAAATCTCTCCATGTAGCCTCAAATCTCATGTGCGTAGCCAAGAGGCTTGGATTGCAGATCCGAATGCAGTTCTTGTTTCAGAAACACATTCAAGGGTGTGGCGTCTGATGCAGTGCAGTCCCCTTCAACAGGGTTCTAATGACCTCTGCCCCACCCAGTCCCCGAGTCCTGCGCGAGAAGATCGAATACCTTCTAGGCAAAGGTGCACTCGAGCTGGTCCCTCCTGCCGACAGCGAAAGAGGGTTTTACATAGGGATGCATATTTTCACGTGAGTATACACCCTTGGAAAAGACCCCTTGTTCGGTTTCGGCTCGAATATATGAGTATATCAGTACTGCGTCCTCCCCTTCGGCTTATCTCTGTCCCCTCACAGCTTCACAAACGTGATCAGGTTGGCTTTAGAACCGTTAATACAGGAGGGGGTTCGAATCCTGGCTTACTTGGACGACTGCCTGATACTGGCCCAGTTGATTCCCCACAGAGAGAGGATTTTATGTCACCTCAGCCGCCTGGGGCTTCAGATCAACTAAGAAAAGAGCCATCTAACCCCTGGCCAGAGCATATCTTTTCTGGGTATGGAGCTAAACTTGTTGAACATGCGAGCACACCTCTCTCTAGAGCGTGCCCTGAGCCTGCTGAAGGCAGCACGCAAAGTCTGCAGAAGATTAGTCTTCCCTCTGAAGAACTTCAAGGGGTTCCTGGGGCATAGGGTTTCCGCAGCAGCAGTTATTGCGCTCAACTTATTACATACAGTTGGGCAAAACATTTTTTTGTCAGCCACCAATTGTGCAAGTTCTCCCACTTAAAAAGATGAGAGAGGCCCGTAATGTTCATCATAGATAGACCTCAACTAGGAGAGACAAAAGGAGAAAGAAAAATCCAGAAAATCACATTGTCTGATTTTTAAAGAATTTATTAGCAAAATATGGTGGAAAACAAGTATTTGGTCAGCTACAAACAAACAAGACTTCTGCCTCTCACAGACCTGGAACTTCTTCTGTAAGAGGCTCCTCTGTCCTCCACATGTTACCGGTATTAATGGCACCTGTTTGAACTCATTATCAGTATAAAAGACAACTGTCCACAACCTCAAACACTCACACTCTAAACTCCACCATGGCCAAAACTAGAGAGCTGTCAAAGGACACCCGAAACCAAATTATAGACCTGAACCAGGCTGGGAAGACTGAATCTGCAATAGGTAAACAGCTTGGTTTGAAGAAATCAACTGTGGGAGCAATTATTAGAAAATGGAACACATACAAGACCACTGATAATCTCCCTCGATCTGGGGCTCCACGCAAGATCTCACTCCGTGGGGTCAAAATGATCACAAGAACGCTGAGCAAAAATCCCAGAACCACACGTGGGGACCTGGTGAATGACCTGCAGAGAGCGGACAACACGGCGGCGGTGGCATATGTCATTTGAAAAGGAGGGGTATGTTCACCCCGTTTGTCGGCTCTCGCTATCTAATCTGGAGTCAGCATTGGGGTCTGTCCCTAGTTGCAGTCCATATCCCTGGCAGGTTGAACCAGACAGCAGATGCACTGTCTCTGAGGAAACCCCAGTCAGGAGAATGGTGACTCGATCCCCTGGCAGTCCAGCAGATCTAGTAACGCTTTGGTATAGCGGAGGTAGACCTGTTCACCACCCCGGCTGTTCTATGCACGGTCCTAGGCTCCTCTCTAGATAGAAATGCTTACGCATTGCTGGCCCAGGAAGAATCGCCTATATGCGTTTCCCCCAGTGAGCATCCTTGCACCTCTCCTGTGCAAGATCAGGGAGTGACGAGGGAGAGGTCCTATTGGTGGTACCTTTTTGGCCCCACCGACCTTGGTTCGTACAATTTTGCTCCCTCGTAACAGTCCCTCCAAGGCTGTTTCCCCTGCGGTCGGACCCAAGGATGTGAATACAAACGCCCGCGCCCAGACCTCTGGAATCTCCATGTCTGGCATGTCAAACCCCGGAGGAGCTCCGGTTAATGCCACGCCCTGTGGTTTAAAAACTGCATCTTGTTCGAGCTCCTTCAGACTGTTATGCTGGCAAGTGGGGTCGGTACGTCGATTGGTGTCACTCTCGCCAAGTAGACCCGAGCAGCTGCCCCGTTGAACTCGTGCTAACCTTCCTTTAAGAGGGGCTCTAAAGGTTTAAATCACCTTCTGGTTGAAGGCAACTCGTTGGGACAGTACGAGACTTTCTAGATCCTCCATTTGAGCTGCTTGAATCAGTAGAGCTTAAATATCTGTCAATTAAGACAGCGCTCCTGGTCGTTTTTGCCTTGATTAAGAGGGTGGGGTATCTGAAGGCACTCTCTGTCAACGAGACCTGCTTAAAGCTCGAACCTGGTTATACTCATGTTACGCTTTCCTTTCCATCACCTTCAAAACTCTGGTAGGGAACCTCCAAGCACTGCCCAGAGAGGAGGCAGCACCAGCCCCTGGTCCCAATTGCCCAGTTTGAGCATTGAGGATCTATGTAGAAAGGACGCGGAACCTTAGAAGTTCTGATCAGCTCTATGTATGCTTTGGTGGACAGCAAACAATAGGGAAAGCTGTATCCAAACAGAGATTGGCTAGTGGAGGCCATCTCTACCGCATAGGCAAGTGTCCCTTGCCCACTGCAGTTGAGGGCCCACTCTATCAGGGGTGTCGCGGCCTCCTGGGTGCTGGTAAGAGGTACTCCGCTGGCAAAGATCTGCAAGGCTGCAGGTTGGTCGACTACCAGCTGAATCTTTTATGGGCCAAGCAGTTCCCCGAAATATTAAGTATTAATCTGCTGGACGTTCTAAGTTCAGCCTTTGAGGTGGCGAGTATGGCCTCTGCGTGTCTACCTTCAGCTCTGGATTGATGCTCCCTCTTCTGGTATGAGAGAATTTATTGCCCAGTAAAATTAAGCCTAAACTAAAGGCCATGGCTTATGCTGCAGAACCCACATGCCCAGGAGCCTCTGGAGTATTCAGAGGGACCACCAATTTTTGTAGACTCTGTGTTCTACCTTCAGCAGGCTCAGGACATGACTTGCAGGGAGGCGTGCTCACATGTTCATGTCACATGTTTAGCTCCATACCCAGAAAGATATGCTCAGGTTGGGTGTCAGACGGCTCTTTTCTGGGTCAATCCGAAGCCCAATGGCTGAGTTGATATAAGACCCTGTCTCTGTGACAAATGAACTGAGACCTCGACTAGACCAGTGTCAGCCAGTCGTACAGTACACCAGCATTCAAACCCTTTCCCGTTTAATGAGACTAAGCCACCTCTGTGAAGATGCGAGGGAACAGATATAAGCTAAGGGAAGGACGCAGTACTGATACACTTGAACTTCGAGGCCAACTGAAGGGGGCTGTGCCAAGGGAGTACACTCACGTGACGTATGCATCTTTGAAGGCAAGGCAAGTTTATTTGTATAGCACATTTCATACACAGGGTAATTCAAAGTGCTTTACATTGGAAATAAAGAGTAAAAAGAAAGTACATTTAATAAAATCAAGCATAAAAAGTCATATAAAATCAAACTGATTAAAAACTGAACATTTAAAAGCATTGATTAAAACAAAGATTAAGATGTGAAGTGCAAAGGTAAAATAGACGTCATATGATGTTTCTAATTGCTATGTCTGTTCTGTTATGCCCCACTCAGCCCAACAGGTCACCTTATATGGAAACATATGAGCGGGCTTAAAGCCGATTGTTTTGCTAGCATAGCCTCCTTGGGGCATGCCGATTAGTTTCTTCCACTTCTTCTCACAGGAACATTTGAGCAAACGATTGAAGATTGGGAGTTAAACAGAACAATGGATAACGTTGAGTGTGATTCCAAATTTTGGGTTAAAATAGGCAGTAAAGCCCCGAAGGGAAAATTAGTAGGACACAAAATATTTATAAACGATATTAAAACACACCGTGTTTGATATAAAAAAGTAAAGGGAAGTATTATCATGGGGGAAATTGAATGAGAAATATTGTGTCATTACTAGTGTGGAGAGCCTTTCTGACCCTACATCATCAGGCCTCTCCAACGGCACATATATTGTGGAAGGTGGCTGGTGGCTGTGAGGATACATGGCTTACTTTGCTCTACCTGCTAACTAGACAGGTAGATGCGTCCCCATCCATGTAACAGATCATACTTTTATTGTAACAGCTTAAGCTGAGGACAAAGGCAAACCCAACTTCGAAGTTTGTCACCCTAAGCGCGTGCGACTCAGAAGGAGTGTGCCCTCTTTTGAGCCACATGACCCAATCTGGGGGTCAAATGTTCCTGAGGAATTTAAAATCTGGACTACGGGAGGCAAGGTTACCCTGGCACTGGTACCACACATGGGGGTAGGGAAAATTATGCTCCAACTAGAGACCCTAGCCTACAGATTTGGCTTGTTTTTAAATTGATCATCTCAGAACTATGGTAATGCAAAATAGAACGATTCTTGACTTACTGACTGCTTCCTCAGGAGTCTATGTACTGCTAAATACAACGTGTTGTACGTTTGTCCCAGATGAAATACATAGTGACAAAATGAAAAAAGCCCTTGATACATTGGTAGCCCTGAGGCAAGCTATGACTAAGGTTTAAAAGAGTGACCAAGGATGGGGATGGTGGTTTCATAATTTGTCTGGGTGGTTCTCACCCTTATTATCGACACTTATTCCCATAGCAATCATCCTCTTACTGCTTTGCTGCTGTGGTCCTACTCTTATGCAATGCTTGATGAACCGTGTGTATGCGACTATCCAAAGCATGGCGGAGAGAAGAAACAAAAGGATTCCTCTGAAGTGAAGGGTTTCTTAGGCTTTTCAAGCCTAAATGAGGGAACTGTGAGAATAATAAGAAATTCTCATATTATACTCTGTATTCTTGTGAGACTCTCTGTATGCTGAGTGTGACTAGATTATCCTGTGTTTTTATTTCTGTGAATGATTTACTTGGTTCTTTCTGCAAACTGCCACATTCCACCTTCTCCTGGAAATCTCATGCACACCATATGCTCTGGGCAGGTGGTTGAAACTCTGACTATGCTTGTGTGTCCTGATAGCCCCTCCCTTGTGGGAGTATATAAGGAGACTAAACTCTGTGTTTCTTGAAGTCTTTGTCTGAATAAACTCACTCACAGCAGTTGACTTGTTCATTCAAAGCTTCCAAAGGGCTGCGGGGATCCACTACAGACTCGGCTAAAGTAAAAGAAATCCTACACTCTCCACCTGCTTCCTGATCGTAGAGACCCGCAAAGTGAGGTCCTCTATGGTAATGCCGAAGCAGCCATCTGGGACCACAGGTACGTTGAGAAACCAATCTCAACTTTAACACCTTTTGATCTGTGGCTATACATCTATACACAACCAAGGAATCAATTGGCAGTCGATTCTTCAGACTCGGAATCAAATGAGTTCGGTTCAGATCGTAACGTAAAAGCTTCGTAAATCACTGTCCACCAGTAATTAATATTCAGCAATTAATATTGATCATTAATCAAATACGATTTGTGTCCCAAAGACACTAATATTCAAAATAGAGCATAGTAGCAACAGATCGACATCTCAGAGAGCAATTGAGCATATATGAATCACAGACAAAGGAATGCGTTCAACAAGTTTATTAACTACTCTAAAACACACAAACTAACTACTACTAACCTATAACGATAAACACACACACTCACGCATTCACGCAGATAGAAGAAAAGAGTGGCAATTGTATTATAAAATCTAATATCAAACAGATTAAACTGATAACCCTTAGCTGTGAGCCTCATCAAACGTTTGTCTGTAAAGACAAGAAATGGAATTCAGCTATGAATCAATATGCACCAGTCAGCAAGTTATTAATGCGCTTTCTACCGTGTTCTGGAAGTTCTTTGGATCGGCGACGTGTGATCATATTTCTTTGTTCTTGTGAGAACTCTAGCTGCTGCATTCTGGACTAACTGTAATTTATGTACCGTGGCGGCTGAACAGCTGGCTAACAGAGGGTTACAATATTCCATTCTGGAGGTCACGAAAGCATGAGTAATATTTTCTGCTTCTAAAATAGTCAGCATGGTCTGTACTTTAGCAACGTTCCTGAAGTGAAAGAAGGCGGTCTTAGTAACATAAGAGATACAGTTCTTAAAAGTCAGTTCCCTATCTATAATAACGCTAAGATTTTTCACTGTAGTGGAGAAATTAACATTGCTTTTTACAGCTAATATGTAATATTTCTGCTTTATCAGGATTTAGCATAAAGAAATTTTCGTTCATCCAATCATTGATATCAGCAACACATTCTGAGATCTTATTTAGCTTTAAAGGGTCATTAGCTTTTGCTGAGATATAGAGCTGGGTGTCGTCTGTATAGTAATGGAAACTAACCCCATGTCTCCTAATATTTTTGCCAAGGGGCAGCATGCAGATTGAGAATTGGATTGGTCCCAGAACAGATCTTTGAGGAAGTCCATACTCTACTGCTATTGTGTCTGATGAGTCTCCATTTACATGAACAAACTGACTCCCATCAGATAGTTAAGAGTTAAACTCTCTTAAAGCCAGGCATCGTTCTCTAGTCTCTCGAGGAGAATCCTGTGATCTATCTTATCGAAGGCTGCAATGAGATCTTGCAGAACTAGAAAAGAGATACTCCCTTGATCCCCTTCAAGTAACAGATCGTTTAAAATTTTAACTAGCACAGTCTCTTAACACACTGGGATTTATGATGGCAAACAAGAACAGAGTACGGTGGACCGTCTTCAGTGCTCCACACGAAAACAAAGAGAACATGAATCCCTCCTTGGATTGCTAAGACAGTCCTCAAGCGCCGCCAGTAACTCCTCCAAAAGACTCTTTCTGAGGAGCAGAGCCAGATCTTAAAGACCTCGACAGGCCACAAAGTAGACCACCAGTGACATGTTTGGACGAATAGGGAGGCAATGTACCCGTCGCTTCAGTGAGAAAGGGCAGGCTATTTATAGAGCTGATAGTTGATAACACACAGGAGGATGGTAATGAGCACAGACCAGAAAGGAAACAATTGTCAGGTGCATCTGATTAACACAGTTAAGACACGGAAGTAACAGAACACAAAAATCACAACTCAGCCTTACAGTTTTAAAGTTTCAACAAAAGATTAAGGACACTCTGGACAAGTGCCAATACATCAACATTCCATGAAAACATTTAGCTATGCATCCAATTTATTTTCCAAATAAAAATACACTTTAAATTGTGTTTTGTCTGGTGTTATTTTTTTATTCTGATTTTGTATAATTTAGACAAGACTTAATTATGTAAAGTGCTGCATAATTAGACATAGGTTTGCAATTAGAATAAGGTTTACTTAAATGTTTTCAGTACAATTTTAAACTAATGTTACATGTTCAAATGAGGACCCATGTGAATCATATTTCAAATGTGTTCATTTATATAGGTAAAAAAAACTAAATTAATAATTGTATAAATTCTGTGGTTGGTTTGTTTAGAATAAATTTAAAATATATTGTTTTTGAATAACTGTATTGATTGCTGTAAATAATTATTATAATTAACTAAGTGCATTTGTGAGCTAAATATTTTTATGTGGCGGTCAATGGTTTTTGGATTATGGTGTAATGGGAGACCGACTACACCACCCTTGGATTAAAACTAGGGAACTCACAAGTGTGACACCAAGGTTCATTGACACAGAAGGAGGTTAGACGCAGACTCCAGATAACAGTATAAAAGTAGTTTCTAGTTCTAATTAAAACCAGTACACTGTATTATTGCAAATCTTTACAGAGCAACACACACACATCATCAACTCCAATTTGGCCCAGTAAGACTGGAAAGAGCAGAAGGAATCCCAAATGGACAGGGGAGGTCTCTGAAAGCACACACACCAAGTGAAACACCCACACGGTTACTTCAAGCAAATGTGCACCACAAAAATCACTACAACCAGAACAAGGGGAGACCACCACCAGAAAGAATAGTCAGTACCTCACATTACAATTAGACACTTTAAGCATTTCCAGAGGACCTTGTCAATAACTAGATAAATATGAGCAACTCTCTAATAAAGCAGTCCCAAGTTCACTTATAGAATGTGATATCACATAGCTGCAAAGTGCGACAGTTAAATTTAAAGTCTTTACAAAATTCAGAAATAAGCAGCGGAGTGCAAAATTAGAAGTGTTAGAGAGGCAAATAAAAGAAAAAGAACATGATTTATACAATAATTACATTGAATGTAAGATAAAAAAAATTACAAATCCTGAGGATGGAATATAATAAGACAACGTTGGAAAAAGTTCCAAAAAAATTTCATGTGGCTGAAGCAGTCTAGTTATGATCAAGGGGAAAAGTGTGAAAAACTTCTTGCATGGCAACTTAAAAAAAAACAACAACAACAACCAACTAGATTATTGCTAAACATAAGAACCCCTTCTGGTAATCTCACAATGAATCAAACTTTTAGGGGTTTTTATATGCCACTCTACATCTCAGAATGCCCAAGCAGTACAGATAACCAGACTTTATTTGTAGATAAATTGACATTGCAAACTATTTCAGATAATGGAAAATCTGAATATTGGGGAGGTTGTCAGAGGCTATTCAATCACTGCTAACTGGGAAAACCCAAGGTCCTGAAGGATTTCCCATAAAATTTTATAAAGCTTTCAAAGACAAATAGATTGGCCCTCTTTTAACTATGTCCACTGTAAATTGAATACTTCCAGCCTTTTTGAGACTTGCAACCATAACAGTCATTCATAAAACAGGAAAATGTGAAGGCGAATGCTCCACCTATAGGCCTATTAGCCTGATGAGCTGCTACACTAAAATATTCTGTAAGGCCTTAGCCAGAAGATTAGGATTACATCTTCCACTTCTCATTCACAGTGATCAGAATGGCTTTGTTAAGAACAGGCAGAGTTTTCATAATAGTAGATGTGTTCCTAATATAATAACTAAACGCAACTCCCGAGACAGCAATTTTGTCCCTAGATCCCAAACAAGCCTTCGACAGAATAGAATGGCAATATTTATTCAATGTGATAAGAAATTTTGGGATTGATAGGCAATTTTTACAATGGATGCAACTTTTATATGTGAACCTAACTGTAGAAGTATTGACAAATGGTAACGTTTCAAAATCCTTCCTTCTACAGAGGTCAACAAGGCAAGGCTGCCCACTCTCAGTGTTTCTTTTTGTTCTCGCAATAGAACCTTTAGCTGTGGCTGTAAGAATGAATAATGATATCTCAGGGTTAACAATAAATGGTTATGATCATCACATACCATTGTATGCTTACGATGTAATTTTTTTTCTTAGTAATTTAAAAGATAGTATTCCAGCTGTGTTGACCCTAATTAACGATTTCGGATATATTTCAGGTTACAAAATAAATAACTCTAAATCTGCCCTAATGTTTCTAAATTCAGAAGACAGATAAAAAGTCATTATAAATACCTAAACTCCTCCACCTTCTTGACCTCAGCCCCCTGTAACCTCACCGTTCTACTTCCCTCCCTCTCGTTCAAACACATGTATTCTGTCTTACTACGACTGACTTTCATTCCTCTTCTTTCTAGAGCAGACCTCCAACTTTCCAGGTGTCCCTCCACTTGCTCTCTACTCTCACTACAGATTACAATGTCATCTGCAAACATCATTGTCCATGGAGATTCCTGTCTGACCTCATCTGTCAACCTGTCCATCACCATAGCAAACAAGAAGGGACTCAAAGCCGATCCTTGATGTAGCCCCACCTCCACCTTGAACTCCTCCGTCTGACCTGCAGCACATCTCACTGTTGTCATACTCCTCTCATACATATCCTGAACTACTCTGACATACTTCTCTGCCACTCCTGACATCCTCATACAGGACCACAGCTCCTCTCTCGGCACCCTGTCATACGCAAAGTCCACAAAGACGCAGTGCAGCTCCTTCTGACCATCTCTGTACTTCTCCATGAGCATTCTCAGAGCAAAAATTGCATCAGTAGTGCTCTTCCTGGGCATGAAGCCATACTGCTGCTCGCAAATATCCACTTCCCTTCTTAGCCTAGCTTCCACTACTCTTTCCCAGAGTTTCATTGTGTGGCTCATCAACTTTATACCTCTCTAGTTGTTACAACTCTGCACATCACCCTTGTTCTTAAAGATTGGCACTAGGACACTTCTCCTCCATTCCTCAGGCATCTTCTCACTCTCTAGAATGCTGTTGAATAACCTAGATAGGAACTCCACTGCTGTCTCTCCTAGACACTTCCACACCTCCACAGGGATGTCATCTGGACCAACAGCCTTTCCACTCTTCATTCTCCTCAGAGCCTTCCTCACCTCATCCTTTCGAATCTTTTCAACTTCCTGCTCTACAATGTTCACCTCTTCCCCCCTTCTTTCCCTCTCATTCTCCTCATTCATCAACTCCTCAAAATACTCCTTCCATCTTCTCTGCACACTCTCCTCACTTGTTAGAACCCTTCCTTCTCTATCTTTAATCACCCTTATCTGTTGCACATCCTTCCCATCTCTGTCTCTCTATCTCGCTAATCTGTACAATTCCTTCTCACCTTCCCTCGTGTCTAACCTGGCATACAACTCATCATATGCCTTCTGTTTGGCCTTTGCCACCTCCCTCTTCACCCTGCGCTGTGATTCCTTGTAGTCCTGCCTACTTTCTTCAGTCCTCTCGATGTCCCACTTCTTTTTAGCTAGCCTCTTTCTCCTTATGATGTCCTGTACTTCCTCATTCCACCACCATGTTTCCTTATCTTCATTCCTTCTTCCTGCTGACACACCTAGCACCTTCCTACCTGTCTCCCTGATCACTTTTGCTGTAGTTTCCCAGTCATCTGGAAGCTCTTCCTGGCCACCCAAAGCCTGTCTCAGCTTCTGTCTGAATTCCTCACAGCCGTCTTCCTTTTTCAACTTCCACCACTTGGTCTTCTTTTCCATCTTTCCTCCCCTCTTCTTCCTGACCACCAGAAACTTCCTACACATCACCATCCGATGCTGTCTGGCTACACTCTCTCCTACCACTACTTTGCAGTCAGTGATCTCTCTCAGATTGGCTCGTCTGCTTAGGATGTAGTCCACCTGCGTACTCCTACCACCACTCTTGTAGGTAACTCTATGTTCCTCCCTCTTCTGGAAATAAGTGTGAACTACAGCCATTTCCATCCTCTTTGCAAAGTCCACCACCATCTGTCCTTCTGGATTCCTTTCCTTAACACCAAACCTGCGCATCACTTCCTCATCACCTCTGTTGCCCTCGCCCACATGACTGTTGAAGTCTGCTCCCACCACTACTCTCTCCCCTCTGGGAATACTCTCCATCACCTCATCTAACTCACTCCAGAATCTCTCATTTTCTTCCAGCTTACAGCCTACTTGTGGAGCATAACCACTCACTACATTCAACATCACCCCTTCAATCTCTAACTTCAAACTGATCACCCTGTCAGACACTCTTTTCACCTCTAAAACATTCCTCACAAAGTCCTCCTTCAGGATCACTCCTACCCCATTTCTCTTCCTATCCTCACCATAGTAAAACAGTTTGTATCCCCCTCGAATACTACGCGCTTTGCTCCCCTTCCACCTGGTCTCCTGCACACACAGAATATCTACCTTCCTTCTCTCCATCATGTCCACCAGCTCTCTACCTTTCCCGGTCATTGTACCAACATTGAGAGTCCCTATTCTCAGACCTATACTCTTGCCTTTCCTCTTCTCTCTCTGCCTACGAATCCTTCTCCCTCCTCTCCTTTGACCAACAGTAGTCCAATTTCCACCGGCACCCTGTAGGTCAACAGCACCGGTGGCGGTCGTTGTTAACCCGGGCCTCGACCGATCCGGTATGGAAATTGAATTGATGACTTGCATATTTGGTTTTGGCATGTTTTACGCCGGATGCCCTTCCTGACGCAACCCTCTCTATTTATCCGGGCTTGGGACCGGCACAGAAGTCACTGGCTAGAAACCCCTGTGGCTAGATTAAAGATAATAAAGATGACTATTTTATCAAAATTCTTATATCTATTCAAATCTCTCCTACTCCCAGTGCCAGACACCCTTTTCCATGATATAAATAATGCAGTAGATTTATTTGGAACAATTTAAAAAAAGCAAGACGCCGGCTCAAATTGCTGTACTTTCCTTATGAGAGAGGTAGACTACAGCTTCCTAACCTAAAGCTGTATTATTGGGCAGCACAATTAAGGTTTGCAATGTCTTATTTCAACAATATTGAACACCCAGTTTTGGTTTGTATAGAGCAGTCTGCAGCTCTAAGGCTACCCCTCAAACTATTCATGTACTCGGACAAAGAACACGCTTCGTAACTGGTATGCTGCACGTCGCATGTAAACAATACACCTGCACTATCCCTGTTTCCTCCTGTGTGGGGTTACAGGCCATTTGCACCCAGGACAGGGGATGAAGGTTTTAAGCTCTGGTTCGATAATGGAGTTAAACAGGTTTCAGAATTATATCCAGAAGGGAAATTAATAACCTTTGCACAGCTATATGAAACAACTTTTTTTTAAAGTATCTGCAGGTCAGACCACTTATTTTCACCAGGTATAAGCAATATACAATACCAATTTTTATTTTATTTTTTTCAAAAATTTAAGATTTAACTCACGCACATGAAAGGAAAAAGACAGCTCTCCTTATTCTATGATCTATTACTGAATAACTCAACAGACTCATTAGCCGATAAGTTAGAAGCCTAGAGAGCAGACATTCATGAAGAGATTGATATAGCAGATTGGGAGGCAGCATATCTTAAAGCCCAAACTCAGTACATCAATTTAAAGTTTAGATTTTTACAACACAAATGGTTAATAAGAACATATCTAATTCCAGTCAGACTGAATCACATTTATCCTGATGTACAAGACACATGCACAATTGTTCAAAATGTAGCGAATAAAAGGGAAATGTAATTCATTGCTTGTGGCATTGTACAAAGTTAAAACTGTCTTTGAGAAAGTGTTATTGAATGTATAAGTGACATCCTTTGTGTGCAACACATTGTGTATTAGGCATATGCACTCATGACTTCATAATAAGTGAGAAGTAGTCATTGTTTTTTTTACTTTGGGCTAGAAGGTCTCTTTGACAGAGACTGTGTGCAGGTCCCCAACCTTCTTGATGAACCTTCTAGGTGAACTTCACCAAGACTGAATAAAGGTGTTTGAACCACACCACACCACAGTCCTCTAAAGAAAATCTACAGGTACCAAGAGGGTACTAGGAAAGACCTAGAGGGTCTTACATGACTGGCTCCTCTGAGGAACCTGACCGTTGATGGGCCTGGGTAGAAATCATGGCTGCATAAACCTTCAGGTGGAGACAGTCCTCAGTTCGAACTCTCCTGCAGGAAGGATAACACAAGTTCAACAGGGCAGCTACTTTGGTCTACCCTATGAGGGTGACACGTCAACAAACCAATCTCACTCGCTGGCATAACAAGCTCTAGTACAAGCAAGTCACAGTATCTGAACCATAGAACTCTATATGTATGAGTCATCTTACTGTATGAGCGTATATATTATACACTCATATATTGTCATTTATGTTTCGTCCATATAGAGTCTTGATTGTGCACTTTGTTTATTTATTTGAAATCTCATGCTCTTTATCAGGCTATGTCTGATTTTGCATTCAACAGACAATTTTTACTATGAGAAGATTTGAGAGGGCTTTTGTTGAGGTGGGAGGATTTTGCGTTGAGTTTGGGCAGGAAACTGTCTCTCAAATCTAGCAACCCTGAACTCGAGGGTTGAAAATATGTTTCAATCCAGCCCTGCTTCCTGCTATGTGAACGTCATCTTTGCAAAAGCCACTCTCTCACAACTGACACTGTTTCAAGCCATTTCGTTTTTGTACAACAGCTTAAGTTTTAAAGTTTCGTTTGTCATTATTGGTGAGCTCTAGGCGCTGTTCTCCTCCAACAGCCAGCTTTCCCTCAGCAGCATCCATGTTTTTCGCATCCGTGTGGAGAGAGAGAGAGAGAGAGAGAAAGTGAGACACAGAAAAGGGGAGAGTCCGAGTGAAGGGAGTGGCAGAAAGAGAAGCTGACAAATCTCTTTTCGGGAGGCCGATAGATTCATCCCTGCACCGAACATCCGAAGTTTAACGGAGTCGACTTCATTGTCCCCACAGCGTTTGGACTTTAAAAGGCAAGGAAGCGGAGGGAGGGAGAATGAGAGACACAGAGAGCGGGAGAGTCCGAGTGAAGGGAGTGGCCGAAAGAGACGCTGACAAATCTCATGTCGGGAGGCCGATAGAGTCATCTCTGCACCGAACATCCGAAGTTTAACGGAGTCGACTTCATTGTCCCCACAGCGTTTGGACTTTATAAGGTAACGTTAACGGTACTACATTTGAAACCATTTTGTGAGGCTTGACAGAAGCGTGTAAAAAGGGTGGCGAGCACGCCGCAGTGAAGAGCCAAAACAATAGAACAGAGGAGTCTTGGGCGCAGAATCGACCCAGCACGCAAAACTTCTTCATCTTTTATCTAATGTTATTTTGTTGATGTGTCTTACGTTTTATTTTGAAACACATTTCACCTACCGTGCTAAAACAGAGCTATTTTTGATTCGTTGGGATGAAAGCAAATCGAAACTGCCGACCTCAGAGGTGATGTGTCTCATTTCAGTGACCTTGTTCTATTTCTTTACTATCCTACAGGTAACGGTTAGTGTTGTTAGAGAAAATTAAAGCTTTTAAACACTACTGGGTATTAATACTTAAAAAAACTGAATAGGATGCTATGAGGGGTTTTGGACCTCACTTACCCTGGATCATTATGTTTAATGCAATGGTTTCTTTCTATGACCATCATTTTATCTAAATTTGGTTCTCTTTGGCTCATCACTCCTGTTTTTAGCCCCACAGGTAGGATGAAGAGGGTTGTCCACAAAATGTAAAATCCTCATTAAGCCTTGAAACTTTTACTAGTGGACACAATGAACATGTTGAAGTCCAGTGGCCTGAAGATCCCTGGCAGGTCTTCCAAACAGCCCAGTACAATGGGACGAACGACAGTCTGCCCATCAACCAGCCCTGCGTCTCAAAAAGACAGTAAGTCAGATTTCGCTAGACCTTTTAACCAAATTTGTATTTAAGACAGATTTTAGAACTGTTTACGGTATATATATACTTTTTATCATTGCTTAATGAACTTGAATTTGCCAGTTTCTTATGGGGCTTGAGATCTGCCTAAACAATCTGAATTTGAATTGTGTTGATTTGAATTATTGTCAATTGTAATTTAATACACCTGAAAATTACATGCCATGAAAAAAGATTTTGAATTTGAATTTTGTAACTTGAATATTGAACTTCTGAAATTTAAAACCACAGATTTTTTTAAAGGCATAATCATTTATAGATGTATTTTCAAACTTCATTTTTTTGCGGATATTCAGTTTGTACAATTATAGCTTGAAGTTTTCAAGAAGAACATTTTCGAAACATCAAATTCAATATTCTAAATTTCAAACCGCAAAATTTAGGTTGTGAAATTCAGATCTAACAGAAAGTAGGCCAGTGGTCATCACCAGGGAAGAGTAGATGATCACAGAGCGGTCGATGAGGCATTTTGGCTAATCTGCGATTTTTCTAGAAAAGTGTGTGGCTCACCCGTGTAACCCTGAATCGACTGTATCGCTAGCATGATTAGTAAGCTACTAGCATTTTACTAGCATGACCGGCAAATCACTACAATGTTCTTATAGCTTCATCGACTGCTCTGTTTTAGAATATTGAATTTAATGTTTTGAAAATTTTCTTCTTGAAAACTTCAAGCTGTAATTTTACAAACTGAATATATGTATAAAAAATATGAAGTTTGAAAATACATCTATAAAGGATTTTGCTTTTTAAAAAATGTGTGGTTTTAAATTTCATTAGTTTAATAGTCAAGTTACAAAATTTAAATTAAGAAATTCAAATTTGAAGAAAGAAATCCAAATTCAAAATCTTTTTTCATGGCATATAATTTTCATGTGTATTAAATTACAATTGACAATAATTCAAATCGACACAATTCAAATTCAGACTTTTTATGCAGATCTCTAGCTCCATAGTTTCTTGCTACATTACACAAATTTATAATGTAAACAAAGTTTGCTTAATCAGTGTTTACATATACAGGAAATAGCCAACATAATAAATCCCAAATGACCAATACAGTTAGGTGGCTGAGAGATGCAAATTAATTCATTATTTATAATTAATTATGAAAGCAAAACAACAATAAATACACAATTTTTTATTAAAAAAACCTATTCAGACAATAACAAATTAGAAACCAACATAGCAACTCACAAAACATAATAACACTTCCGCAAAACTGGACAGGGTAGGTTCCATTTGAGAACCGACAACTTTGTGCTAACTAGACTTCTGTCAGACATGACAACTACTCATACAAGCGTTGCCTGAACTGTTTCTGTAGTTTTAGCTAAAAAATTAAGGTTATAATGACATTATTGGGAGGAAGGACACTCTAATGCAGTGATTGTCCATGGATTAAATATCAGACTGTGCTATGCTAACGCATGCTTGAAAGAAGCTGTGCCTTTGCAGGGAATCCGGGCAGTTGTTTGGCTAACATTTAATATATATTTATAAATGTTTCAATTGATAATAAAAAATAAATTAGTTTCAATTTAGAGTTTCAACAAAGATCAGTGTTCACAGAATGCTCTTCTTTGATTGAGGTCTGCCATGTTTCTCAATACTTTTCCCACATGAATTGCAGAACTTCGGAGTACCACCACATTGTATTCCACAAAACAACCTAAAATTTAGCAACGTATAACATTAGTATATGGTCTCTTGCTCCAATTGTTCTAATAGATTGTAATGACACTTCTATATACTTTGATTGACCGAAGTCTCATCCAATCAGTTCCAAGTTGTCCAAGCTGTGTCTCACACGACCTGCTGCTTGATTTCTTTCTAGCCACAGGAAATATCTTCCTCAAATACTTTATGCTTTGAAAAATAGCCATTCTGCTTTGCACCCACGTCAGGTATCTGAGAAGGGGCCAGAAACAGGGTGTTTCTTTTTTTTTTTTTAATTGGTTGCTTTCAAGTTTGGCTTAAAAGTTGTTGTGTTTTCTGAATTTTGTTTTCTTATTTGCTGGAGTATTTTCTGAATAGTTTTTTTGTTTTAAAAATGTTTTTATTGTGTTTTGTAATTGGTATTTTGCTTTTAGAATTGTGAACTGGTTTGCATGTCTCAGCCACCAAAATAAATAGATGGTACAAATGAGAAAAATACCAGGGTTCAGCATTTGCTGTAATTTCGAGGTTAAAGCCTTATTTATACTTCTGCGTCAACTAGACAAATTGCTCTCTCTGGAAGGTTTGCATGTACCCATATGTAAACAAAGCATCTATAGTTGTGCACTCAGCGCTGCGTACGCGCTGATAAATAATGGTTTGATAAGAATGCCAACTGCTAGCAAAATAAAACACAACATAGATAAACACAAAAGACAGATTTTATGTACCTTACCATAAATCGTTGTATAAGTAATGGAAGTCCTTACAAACTTCTGCTGCTGCTGTGGAAGCTCTTTCTCTAAACACAACTATCACAGCTTGGCGTGATTACCATGGTAACTTCTAGCTAGCTAAAACTCAGCACAGATAACAAAGGAAGGTTATTTATTTCATTGCCAAAGTTTTATTTTATAATATAGAAATTCATAAATACATTTCAAGCACAAAAAAAGCTCTTCTCAACTAAAACTAAAAAGATTGTGCTTTTTCTTATCTTCACTTGCTTTATGTACCAGAAAGAACATGCTAACAAAAATATAAAGTGACTTTTCACTTGAGTTCATATGTGTGAGGTTCCACTGTCATTATACAATTTTGGGCGTGCAAGCCCTTTGTGTTTATCTAGATTAGTTTGAACTGAGGTTTGCTGCTTTTTTTTTACCTTGATTATATTCGATTGAATGCTTGAAATTGAGTTGATTGAAAAGGTTTAATGTGTTTACACCATTTGCTGAAACAGTGCTTTATCATACCTTGCAAATCATGTTCATCTCATTATTTTCCCTTTTCCTTCACCCAAATCAATTCCACATCACAGACAAGGCTCTTTTGTAATCTCCTTATTGTTAGCTCTGTCACATGTAAGAGAACTTAACACTAGTTCATTGTGTTCTTCCATCGTCAAAGTGAGTGTGTAAGTTCACTTGACTGCAATCGCCATTATGACAATTGTCCAAAATATCTATTGGTTGAGAATTGTCATCACAGAGGTCATAAAAAGAAGAGGGACTTTTAGGAGTGTAACACTTCAGAATATTTTACTGAAATGTTTGATATTTTATTTATTTTCATTTGTTACTAAAATAAACATGAGATGTGTGGTTTTGACATCTCCTTTGATGATATAATATCTATAGTTCAACGTTACCCTTCAGTGATAATAAGAGTAATGCTTTAGGTTTGGTCAAAGTTGTTTGGATGTCACCATAGACATGCATGCACATTTGTGCCAGAATGTTAGCCAGCTATGCAAATATTTGTCTTAAACTGAAAACCTATTTGTCCTGACCATCTGTACATTTTATTTGAGCTTTGTCTGTCTCCATTCTTTTTTAACTCTTTGGGTGTGTCTCTGTGTGTTTAGCTTGGATGCATACTGACAGACTTACTGGGATTTATACTCTGCATAATATCAAAAGCTAGCATAACATTAAAAATCCTGTTTAATTTAAATTATTTTTCTATGCATGATATATTCTTACTTGGCTTCGTACCTGTCAGCTATAGGATCCTAGTTGCACCACATAAAGGTTCTCTTTGTGCATTTTCTTTATTTTTCCCAAAAAAACCCATCATTTTATATAAGTCAGTGACCTGTACAGCTTAAATGTTGAATTGTCTTTCATCCTAGGACTGCAGCAATAAGGTCAAATGATGACTTAACTTAATGTTTTAACCCAACATTTAAGTAATGTTTTCTGATGCATGATTTCACAATTTTTTTGTATGTGCAACAATATTCATCGATTTTTACTAAAGACCTTCATAGCATTTATCTGTAGTTAACACTAATATATTGAGTGAAGCAAGTGAGGTCACTCAAGGTTTGCACCAACTAGTATTAAGCAAATTTTACAGTTGCATACAGCGTATGCAAAGATGTAGTCGAAATCTTAAAGTACGGAAGTATAATTGGGTCAAAATTAACCATATGAAAGTATAATTGGGTCAAAAACACACAACAAATAACTTTTCTGATGGAAATGTGTTAAAACTCTTAACAATAAAGCCTAAATCAAACAAGGCAGTGTATTAAGTCATTTGTCTTGTACATGGGTCGGCAACCCGCCGCTCTGGAGCCGGATAGGGCTCTTTAGTGCTGTCCAAGTGGCTCCCTGGAGCTTTTTCAAAAAAATTTCAAAATGGAAAAAGATGAGGGAGGTAAATATATTTTTTGTGTTTTAATATGGTTTCTGTAAGAGGACAAACATTCTTAACATTTTCCAATGGTGTACAAGTGTGTAGAAGAAATATTTAACTTCAACATTTCAGTCAGCGAAGATTTGCGTCATAGCCTGAGACACATCAGCGGGGCAGGATGCTAGGCAGGTGACTGTCGTAAACAAACCAGTGTTCTATCGAATTTCCTGCCTCCTGCAGCAGTAAAAAATTATGGACCAGTCTATTGGTTTTCCCTACCACATCGAAATTTCCTTCCGCATTCTGCTGCATGTATCGACGTATGACGATAAATGATGTTGTTCTTTTAGTCATTTTGGCTAAACTGGAATGTTTTGATTTAGCAGACGGACAAAACAGCGCAATTTCACGGTCAAGTTTAAAAATGCTGTATGTGTGAGTTCAATAAAAAATAGACAGTGAGACTGATCAAGCACTCAATAAGATGGAAAATGATGCGGTTCATGTTTTGCGCATGCATACAATGATGCGGCAGTTAAAAATTATTGGTAGAGTTAACTGATGGAACACTGTGTAAAGGGTCATGGATCCCAAAGGGAAAAATAACTGAGGAGAACAGAGGATTCTACGTTTCTTGGACTGAATCATTTGCATTCATTGCCAATGCGGAAGGATTGCCTGAATGTTTGCTTTGTAGTGAGAAATAGTCAAATAACAAGAAGAGTAACGTGGAAAGACATTTCCAGGGAAGGCATGCACATATTTAGTAACAAAGTGGCTGTGTTTAAAAAGTGACTTCTTATTTTTGACAGTATATATTTGGAATGACACTTCGAGATGTTATCAAATTTAAACTGTATTAATTTCATTTTATATACTTTTTCTTTTCAAAAGACTGCTGTTTTATTTTTATAAATGCAGACTGCGTTTTTGCCAGATAAGGGGCACATTATTGACGTTCCATTTTGATGTTTTTTGAAATCCTCAAAACAAAAATGACATCAAAAATCTGTTTCTTTATTGCAATTCTTTCAGTACTTCAAAGCAATGAAAGATTCATTAATATTGTAATGAAGTTAAACATAAAACAGAGTGGTCACGTGGTCATTTTCTACAGGATGCACTGCAGGGAAAGAAAATATAGATATAGGCTAATATAGATACATACAACATGTGTTACCTTCATTATAAGGCTTATACAAGGCTTTTAATTTTTTGCGGCTCCAGACATAATTGTTTTTTTTTTTTTCAAATATGGCTCTTTCAACATTTTGGGTTGCCGACCCCTGGCATAAATGATTTTAATGACTTTAGCCTGTAGGCTGTGTGAATTTTTTTTCACCCTCCTGTCCACACGATCAAAAAAAGAGAGTAACAATATCTTGAGATGTTAAACCTAATCTAAAGAAAGATTGGAATGTTCTGTATTTTCTTTATTATAAAGAATTCTATCCCATGAAATAAGCATCTCTGTGTTAAAGGACATATTTATTATTTAAAGGTTTTATTCATTTGGTATTTTTCCTTCATCCATTTGAATTTCATATCAAAATTACCAGTTATACAAACCCTTGTACAACATTTCAAATAAATTATGATTCATCACAATTAATTCCTGGAGGGCCATGCTAGTACTTAGTTTTATTTTTAGTTGATCGCTGGCGTTAAAAATGCTAAAGTTGTGAATATAAGTTTTGTTTTCAACTAAAACAGATTGATAGCTTCTGAGATAGATGTGTTTTTGTGTGTGCACAGGGGGTGGGTAGAGTCTGAGGTGGGGTTATTGTGTCGGCTTCTGTTGTGGACGGTGGGAGGAGGAGGGCAGTCACAATAGTGAAGTGAAGCTTGTGTTCCCTTTTTTCTGAATCACTCTGCTTTCTTTTTCCGCTTTGGGGAAATACCATTTATGTGGCAACGCTGGCACATGGGCCACAACTCAAATTCTGCAAAGGGTTAGACTTCCTGAATGGGCCTTCTTTTCTTGTTCATTTACTATGCTGCTCTTCCACCCTGGCAGATAAAAACAGACTCACTGCACTGCGCAGGGTTAGCTTCTCAACTAGTCAATGTTGATGATAAGCAATTTGTGATGAGCTCAAATTGAGAATTTTGGATTGTCCCTCATATCTATATCCTATCTCCCAAACTATCTCTGTATTCTTCAAAAAGGATTACAAAAGTGCTTTGTCATGTGCTATGTATCTAGGTTCATAAAAGTCCCACTGACCCAGATTTATCTATAAATTAGAATACTGCTCAGCCTTGCATGAAGGTTCTTGTGACATCCAGACATGTGTGACTGGATTAAAGTACTCTGATGCGTTGCTCCAGATGAACTGTGTCACATGAGTTGAAAAAATGTGGCAAGAACAATAGCAAACCTTGTAATATTTCAAAATATTCTCATTATTTTTAAAGGAATTTCTGGGTGTTTATTCCCCACCCTAACAAATGATAGCTCTGCCTCAGATATGCATCTTTGATAAACCCCATTACGGTTTTTATGGTAAAGTAAGCCAAAGCAAACATACAAAGGGTGACCTGTCAGATTGTTCCGATTTGCCAAATTGTGCAAAGGTCCAGATTTTCTCAACACTAAATTTGAACTGTTTGACATATTAACTTTCCCAGACACAAAAACATTGTACATCAGATCAAATATAAAATATTTAGGTTCTTCTTCTTCTTCTTTCGGCTGTTCCCAGTTTAGGGGTCGCCACAGCAATTCATCTGTTTCCACCTAACTCTGGCCTCAGTATCCTCTACTCTTGCACCAATTACCTTCATGTCCTCCTTCAGCACACCCATATAACTTGTCTTTGGCCTTCCTCTTGCCCTCTTGCCTGGCAGCTCCATCTCCAACATCCTTCTACCAATATAACTACTATCCCTTCTCTGCACATGTCCAAACCATCTCAATCTGGCTTCTCTGACTTTGTCTCCAAAACAACCAACCTGAGCTGTTCCTCTGATGTGCTCGTTCCTAATCTTGTCCATCCTTGTCACTCCTAAACTGAACCTCAACATCCTCATCTCTGCTACTTCCATCTCTGCCTCGTGTCTCTTCCTCACTGCTACAGTCTCTAACCCATACATCATAGCTGGTCTCACTACTGTTCTGTACACCTTTCCTTTGATTCTTGCTGACACTCTTCTGTCACACAACACCCCTGACACTTTTCTCCACCCACTCCAACCTGCCTGCACTAGCCTCTTCACCTCTTTTCCACACTCCCCGTCGCACTGGACTGTTGACCCCAAATACCTAAACTCCTCCACCTTCTTGACCTCAGCCTCCTGTAACCTCACCGTTCTACTTCCCTCCATCTCGTTCAAACACATGTATTCTGTCTTACTACGACTGACTTTCATTCCTCTTCTTTCTAGAGCAGACCTCCAACTTTCCAGGTGTCCCTCCACCTGCTCTCTACTCTCACTACAGATTACAATGTCATCTGCAAACATCATTGTCCATGGAGATTCCTGTCTGACCTCATCTGTCAACCTGTCCATCACCATAGCAAACAAGAAGGGACTCAAAGCCGATCCTTGATGTAGCCCCACCTCCACCTTGAACTCCTCCGTCTGACCTACAGCACATCTCACTGTTGTCATACTCCTCTCATACATATCCTGAACTACTCTGACCTACTTCTCTGCCACTCCTGACATCCTCATACAGGACCATAGCTCCTCTCTCGGCACCCTGTCATACGCTTTCTCTAAATCCACAAAGACGCAGTGCAGCTCCTTCTGACCATCTCTGTACTTCTCCATGAGCATTCTCAGAGCAAAAATTGCATCAGTAGTGCTTTTCCTGGGCATGAAGCCATACTGCTGCTCGCAAATATCCACTTCCCTTCTTAGGCTAGCTTCCACTACTCTTTCCCAGAGTTTCATTGTGTGTCTCATCAACTTTATACCTCTGTAGTTGTTACAACTCTGCACATCACCCTTGTTCTTAAAGATTGGCACTAGGACACTTCTCCTCCGTTCCTCAGGCATCTTCTCACTCTCTAGAATTCTGTTGAATAACCTAGATAGGAACTCCACTGCTGTCTCTCCTAGACACTTCCACACCTCCACAGGGATGTCATCTGGACCAACAGCCTTTCCACTCTTCATTCTCCTCAGAGCCTTCCTCACCTCATCCTTTCTAATCTTTTCAACTTCCTGCTCTACAATGTTCACCTCTTCCCCCCTTCTTTCCCTCTCATTCTCCTCATTCATCAACTCCTCAAAATACTCCTTCCATCTTCTCTGCACACTCTCCTCACTTGTTAGAACCCTTCCATCTCTATCTTTAATAACCCTTATCTGTTGCACATCCTTCCCATCTCTGTCTCTCTGTCTCGCTAATCTGTACAATTCCTTCTCACCTTCCCTCATGTCTAACCTGGCATACAACTCATCATATGCCTTCTGTTTGGTCTTTGCCACCTCCCTCTTCACCCTGTGCTGTGATTCCTTGTAGTCCTGTCCACTTTCTTCAGTCTTTTCGATGTCCCACTTCTTTTTAGCTAGCCTCTTCCTCTGGATGATGTCCTGTACTTCCTCATTCCACCACCATGTTTCCTTATCTTCTTTCCTTCTTCCTGCTGACACACCTAGCACCTTCCTACCTGTCTCCCTGATCACTTCGGCTGTAGTTTCCCAGTCCTCTGGAAGCTCTTCCTGACCACCCAAAGCCTGTCTCAGCTTCTGTCTGAATTCCTCATAACCGTCTTCCTTTTTCAACTTCCACCATTTGGTCTTCTTTTCCATCTTTCCTCCCCTCTTCTTCCTGACCACCAGAAACATCCTAGACATCACCATCCGATGCACTCTCTCTTACCACTACTTTGCAGTCAGTGATCTCTCTCAGATTGGCTCGTCTACATAGGATGTAGTCCACCTGCGTACTCCTACCACCACTCTTGTAGGTAATTCTATGTTCCTCCCTCTTCTGGAAATAAGTGTTAACTACAGCCATTTCCATCCTCTTGGCAAAGTCCACCACCATCTGTCTTTCTGGGTTCCTTTCCTTAACACCAAACCTGCCCATCACTTCCTCATCACCTCTGTTGCCCTCGCCCACATGACCGTTGAAGTCTGCTCCCACCACTACTCTCTCCCCTCTGGGAATACTCTCCATCACCTCATCTAACTCACTCCAGAATCTCTCCTTTTCTTCCAGCTTACAGCCTACTTGTGGAGCATAACCATTCACTACAATCATTCAACATCACCCCTTCAAACTGATCACCCTGTCAGACACTCTTTTCACCTCTAAAACATTCCTCACAAACTCCTCCTTCAGGATCACTCCTACCCAATTTCTCTTCCTATCCTCACCATAGTAAAACAGTTTGTATCCCCCTCCAATACTACTACTTATTTTGCTTTTAAATACAGATATTTAATTAATACTTATCACACCGCATTTATGTGGTTCAATTGTAGTCAACTTTTGTTAGAGCTCCTGAATACATACATTTTAATTGATGATTACCTGGTGTCGTAGAATATTAAACTCTCTCTCGTAGAAAATCACATTTTTCGTAGAAAATTGTAGAAAATTTACATACATTCAATATCATTTTAAAATGCCAAAATAGATAATTATCTTCACCCATTATAATGAATGTAAATTTCTATTACATTTCCCTCCTGTTTGTCACATGACAATTACCTTTAAAGAAATTTAATCATTATAAAAAATAAAAAACATAACCCTGATATTACTTTGAGGTAGATATACGATCAAGTTAGATTGTAAAGAGAATATTATAAGTAATGTATTGGTTGATCCAATATTGTCATTCGTATGATTTTAACAAAATCTGCATTAATTACCTTACTTAAATTTTCCCTCTATACAATATGAACCCCATCTTTAACAGGAATAAGGCACATTCAGTAACACAATACATCTATTAAAATCACCTCCTAAACACATGAAAACACACTATAAACAAAAAAAAAAAAAAAAACTTAACAATTTTATGAAAGTTATTCAGCCTAAACACTTCTACAAGCTTAAAATACTAAACATTACTATCCATAAACAAAAATATCCCCTCTTTCCCAGATTAGCACCAGAAGGACAGTGTTTCAACCGTTTAAGAATTACAATTCCCTTGTTCAGTCTACTCTAACTGAGGCAATAGCTCAGATACGATTGAAATTCTATCCCTCAGGTTCTACCCTGGGTTAATATGAAGGCCAAACATCTTTCTGCTCTTTGTCTTGCAGAAAGTAAAAGACCAGTTCATATTCACTAACTTGCCCTACTCTGTTTGCCGTGTGCTGCATTGGTGTCACAATCTCAGAACATTCAAAAATAACAGTAGCATGCAAAAGTTAGTCCTTATTTTATCTCCACGAAATCCTCAGGCGTTGATTCTTGAAAACCCTTTTCGCCCCCGAGTGACTTTAAGGGGAGAGGTTACTAGCACATCACCCTTTAATTCCATTAAAGATTGATGGTAATTTCTTCAACATCAACAAATGGCGCCTGCCATTCCTCATCCGTTGTTTTCACCATCTTTTTCCAAAAAAGATGAGATGCATTGCAAGAAACAAGGCAGGCAGATGACGATCAGCAAGATTATGATCAGAACTGGAATCATGGTGTGTAGAAGCCAGTATCCCCACCCTCCCCACAGGTTCGCAATCCATGAAAACCACGAGTTGTCTGCTTCAGATGGTACAACTAAAGAATTTCTCATATGTTGTATTACGTTTGATATATTCTTTGATTCGTCTGGGATATTAAAACAGCAAGAAGTACCCAATAATTTACATACTCCCCCCATTTCAGCTGTTAAAATAACCAATGCTAATCTATTTTGAATAACTGCATCACGAATGTTTTGCATCTCAGAATTAATTAGTCCCAATGCTACTTCTGTGTCATTAGCTAATGATAACATGCTATATGCCAACCCATTAATTTTATTTAATGCTGTAGTTGTACCCCCACCCAAAAACAATGACCAACCCACATTCGCCCCTGGTGAAGTCCACGGATCTGACAAAACATACCCATTATATTTAGCCACTCCATTTATAGCTCGCTTAACTCGAACTACATCGGTTGGACCCTCGTGTAGTAACACTGATGTCCCTGTAGATAATAAAGCAGCATAACAACATCCACGCCATTTTTGGGGAAGCTGATGATACGCTCGTGTGCCACACACCCACACTGCAGCCGGAGCCGTCTCTAATGATGAGAATGGACAAAAAAAATGAACAAATTTTCCATTCTTCTTCAAAATTGTACACTTTCTCGTATTGTTCCTTACAGTAATTTTAATATCGCATTGTAAAAATCCCACATCATAATTACCATCCTCCGAACACATACAAACTTCAGCTTTTGTTGTCATAACCTCAAAACTTAGTTTCGAATATATGGGTTTATCAGTAGAACAATTTGTTTGAACTCTATCTGGTGTTAGATCATTTTTTATTACATCTGCTATCAAAGTAATTATAGCCATAGCTTTAGGAATTTTACATTGAATTTGGGTAATAAGATCAATAGTTATTTGCTCAGTGTGCCATTCCTGATTCATTTGTAAACATATCCAACAACTCTGTTTAATGTTCAAACTTTCATGTTGTAATAAGGCTAAGGCACATGCATGATTCCCCTCACACTTAATTTTTGCTATTTTAACTTGTTTAACCTCCTCCGGTAAGTTTGTAGCCTCCATAATTACCACTTTGTCCAATATATCAATGTCACTAATGATTTGTTCAGGGTTCGGCACTAGATCTATTAATTTTTCGGACACTGGGGGAGGGGCTGGCTTCACCAAGATGTTCACCATCATTTCGTATGAATCAGATGTGATCTGCTCCGTTGCACACCAGAACTTCCCTGCATCCTCGTCAGTTATCCGTGCAAGAAGGAATGTGACAGAGCTGCCATTTTTTTCTCCAAGAACACCCACCTCGCCTATGGCCAGGCAGCGAGGAAGATGTGCTGCACCAAACAGAGCTCAAAGGGTTTGATTCACAGGGGTATTTGCAGAGGTAATGGACCCAGGACCGCACATTTCCGTCATTACCATAACTGGTAATACACTCTATTTCCCCTTCAGAACCCTCTTGGAGATGATGATCCAGTAGGAACACCCCCACTATGAACCACAGGAAAACGAAGCTCTGGCAGATGTTTTCCATCCCTTCAGCTGATGATTATGCCTGCTATGCGTTTCCTGGAACCCCTTCAACAGGCTGTGGAATTCTTCTGCAGTGGCTTGCGTGGATCCAAGTCGCTCTCTCTGCCACCTTAACTGCTGTCTGCGTAGTGAGAAGAACTTGGAATGGACCCTGCCAGCGCTTCGTCAGCCCCTTTTTCCTCTGCAAATTCTTCACCACCACCCAGTCTCCAGGTCTCAGATCATGAAGATACACTTGGGCCGGTTCCGGTAACCCATCCTTCACCCGCCTGTGAAGATCATGCAGAGCAGAAGAAAGGTTTGAACAATATGCCAACATATCATCATCACATTCACTTGTTAAGTGTCTAGGAAGACCTGGAGGCCCAATAACAGTATTAGCTGGTCTCCCCATCAATATTTCAAATGGACTCAGCTGTGCTCTTCCCCTTACCCTCGTTCTCATATACATAAGAACTAGGGGAAGAGCCGTGACCCAATTTAGTCCAGTTTCTTCACAACACTTTGCCAGTTTGGTTTTCAGGGTACCATTTTCCCTTTCAACTGCTCCTGCGCTAGCAGGATGATAAGCACAATGATGTTTCAAATCGATACCAAGATACTCACCCAGCATATGGAGAACGCTGTTTACAAAAGGTGTACCGTTATCACTGGAGATCCGGGTTGGAATTCCCCACCTGGGAATCACCTCAGTAAGCAAAGCTTTCGCCACCACACTGGAATTCTGTAGCAGCACTCGCCATCTTGATTCCTCTTCCAACATTATTTGTTACAGAAATAATACATCGTTCACAAAAGGTCTGCGAATAGCTAGCAAAACCTTTAGTGAACCAGTGTTGGTTTATGCTGTGTATCATTCCCATCTTTGACACATGATCTTTACCGTGAACTAATTTAGCATAAAAAGGAAACAACCTTTTTGGTAAACATGGTTTATCATTGGGACCCACCCAAACATCATTTACCACTGTACAACCTGCTTTCCTCCACACCCTCTTCTCCTCCTGTGGAACCCCACTCTGCAACTCCGATATGTCCACTGTGGGAGTACAGACCTTCGTCAGGACTGATACCTCAGCTACTGCTCGTGTCGCCGCCCTCTTAGCTGCAGCGTCGGCCCTAGCATTCCCCTGTGAAACAAGATCTTTTCCACCAGTGTGAGCATCACATTTACAAACTGCTATCTCCTTAGGTAGCAAAATAGCATCCAATAACTCAGAAACTAACTTATGGTGCGCAATAGGCTTCCCAGATGACGTAAGAAAACCTCTATGTTTCCACAAGGCCCCAAAGTCATGACAAATCCCAAAAACATATCTAGAGTCAGTCTGGATCATTACTCTTTTATCTTTAGCCAATTTACAAGCTTCCGTTACAGCTATCAACTCCTGTAGGCCGAGCCATCCACATAGATCACCAAATCAGGATTCTGCAACAGTACTTCTTTCAGATCAGGTCTAGGGGAACACACTTCATTAATTACTTCAACACAACTGTGTGGCTCACCATCAAATTCTGTTGGCAGAAGAGTTGCAGGGTTAAGCACAGTACATCTTTTCACAGTGACGTTCGGCATGTCCAATAAAACAGTATTGTATCTCAACCATCTTGCAGCTGTCATATGAGCAGTTTTTTGTTCTAATAATAATTGTAAAACAG
This sequence comes from Danionella dracula, assembly GCA_900490495.1. Lineage (NCBI taxonomy): Eukaryota > Metazoa > Chordata > Actinopteri > Cypriniformes > Danionidae > Danionella > Danionella dracula. The sequence continues at coordinate 14,355,475 of UELW01000522.1, forward strand.
CATGAGGCACCAACAGAGTCAACTCACCATACCCCACAATATCTCGTGAAGCATTCACTGCTTTCTCCGCCGCTGCCACTGAACGTAAACATAAAGGAAGTCCAGCAGCCACTGGATCTAATTTTGCTGAAAAATAAGCCACTGGCCGTAGCTTACCTCCATGATCTTGTAACAACACAGAAGTCATGCATCCCTGCTTCTCATCCACTGTTAGGACAAACGGTCTAGTAGCATCAGGAATTCTAAGTGTCGGCGTGGTTTGCAAAGCTTTCTTCAACTTTTCAAAAGCCTGTTCCGCTTCCAATGTCCAAGAGAGGGCGCCATTGGCCCCAAGACCTTTCCCGTGGCAAATTCCGCTCAGAGGAGCTTCCAAACAAGAATGGTTTACGATGAACTGTCTACAATATGAACACATACCAAGAAATGATAATAACTGTTTCTTAGTCCTGGGCTTCGGAATGTCCTGTATGGCCTTGATTCTACTCACCTCCAGTCGTTTACCCTGTTTTGAAATCAAATGTCCCAAAAATTTCACTTCCAGTTGAACAAATTGCAGTTTAGACATACTTGCCTTGTGACCATCTTGAGCTAGATGTTTCAACAGTTTAATGGTGTCATTTTCACATTGCTCTTTGCTTGGACTGGCAAGCAAACAATCATCCATGTATTGCAATAGGACAGATCCCGAACCTAACTCTAAACTCTCTAAGCTATTTCTAAGAGCCTCATTATAGATGGTTGGAGATTCACAGTATCCTTGACACAGCCGTGTGAAGGTATAAGGCTTGCCGTTGAAAAGGAAAGCAAACCAAAACTGACTGTCAGGATGGACAGGCACACTGAAAAACGCATTAGCCAAATCCACCACTGAAAACCATTCACAATCCTGTGGAACCTGTGTGAGCAATGTATAGGGGTTAGGTACATTTGGCACTCTTGAAACAACTGCATCATTCACCGCCTTTAAATCCTGCACAAATCTCCATCGCTCAGGTTCACCTGGCATCTGGCATTTTTTAACCGGAAAAATTGGTGTCCTGACCGAAGAATCATAACAAGGCACAATTACCCCTGTTTTTAACAGTGCATTGAAAACTGGAGTAATCCCTTTCACCCCCTCAGCCTTTAAAGGATATTGGGTTTTACGAGGTCTGAAATCACCTTTAGCCGTGATTTGAACAGGCGGACAAGTCTTAATTAGGCCTACATCATTTTTGTCTTTAGCCCATAAGCTCTGTGTAACCTCCTTCAACCTATCATCAGTTAAGACAAAATTTGTGCCCCCAAATTGTTCAGTCAAAGTCTCCTCCCCTGGCATCAGTTCAATAATTCTCCTTGAATCAGCAATGAAAGTCAATGGCACACAATATGCTTCTCTGTTACTGTTATATAATACAGATCGATCAGGGATAGCTTCCCAATTTTGATCTGACATTAAAGATATCATCCAAGAACCCAATGAATGCCATGAATCTGTCAAAGTTTTTTTCAATGAGACATATGGAACTGTGCCCTCTAACAGGAAAAGATGTGGTTTACCCCCTAAAACCTCTGCGTTTGAAGGTTTAACTTCTACACAACATCTAGTTTTATCCCAAAACATTCGTCTGAACATCAATTGTTCTATTTTTTCCACCTCTCTCATCCATTCCACCCCAAAATTGTCATCATACCCTTCATGGGTATGTGCTATACAAAATAAATCCTCAGGGTGTACATTAGTCAGGTCAGTTTGGTTAGTCAACTCCATTGCCATGCTCATAAGTGTTCGGCTTACTGCCAATCCATCTGGATTATCAAACCGCCATCCATACACTAATTGTATTGAGTCAGAGTGTTTTAGACACTGTATTTCAGGCAATTGCACTGAAAGGCCACTAGGGGAACTCACAACAATTATTCCAAGATGACACATCAAATCTCTACCCATTAGATTTAGAGGACAACAATTTGAAATCAAAAATGAAAATTTGAATGGTTTGACATTATCAATTTCACATTTTAATGGACTTGAAAATTGCTCCCTTATTTTTACTCCCGCTGCCCCAATGGATGTCAGAAACCTCCCACTCAATTTTGGCAATGGCTGCATTTCAGAAGCCCTAATCACTGATCTAGATGCACCAGAATCAACCAAAAATTCAATGGGCTTATTAATAACCATAAGAGTTAGGATAGGCAACCGCGTATAGGCCCCAGCAGAGTATTTCGCATAAGTTTCATTTACTTTTCCGCAATTCACTTTTCTCTCAACAAATTCAATCATTTTGTTCAAGTCAAAAATTCCCTCATTAATTGTTAGTGTTTTAGTATTTAAATAAGACTCACCCCTGGTCACTTCCTGGTCGACATGTCCGGTGTCGCTCCCCTCCTGCTCTCACAAACCACCATGCCCCCGGGCCCCGACAAACGGCTTCGGATTCGAATAATCCTTGAGCTGATGTCCCAAGTCACCGCATCCAAAGCACTTGGTTTGCGGACAGTACCTTGTTAGGTGATCAGGTTGTTTGCAGAGACGACATCCTCCACCTGAGTATTTCTTCTTCCCCCGTCTTGCATCCCCTGTCGGGCGTCTTGGCACCTCATGTGCTACCATTTGAAGAACTACTTTCTGGGCTGCATACGTTTCATTTTCCCTTCTCTTGGTTTTATGTATCTCCTCTGCATCTAGAAGCTTCTCCACATGTAGAGCATGCTTCTCCACAAGATGTAGCTTCCCTGAGTCCCACTCGATGCAGATGCTTTTCAGCCTCTTTGATATAGGTTCCTGCAGACCATTGATGAAGCTGTTCCTCAGATGTGCTTCATATGGCGTTATCCCAGCAGCACTCAAGTCGCCAGGCTTCTCTAATCCACTGTATAAATCATGGACTACAATTAATCTATTTAAATACTGTGTGACAGTCTCACCTTTTCCCTGTGTACACATTGCAATTTTTGTCATGTCCATCCTGGTCGGAAATGCTGGCTTGCAGGCATCCCTCACTTGAGTAATGAGCTGGACATACTCCTGGTTGGCTCTGTGTGACCACTCCGTGTGCCGCATCTGCAGCACCCCCTCTGGCCACTGAACTTTCAGCTTCGAAATGTCAAGTCCCAGCTTCACTCCCAGGAGGCGCCGTATCTCACTTGAAGTTGGCCTGAACTCCCTACAGAACTGTTCAAACATTTGACCAAATCTCCCCCCTCCCGCTTCTACAGGATTGGGGAGCTGATGCACCACCTCCTGAATGTCAGCGTATGTCCATGGCCTACAAACCAAGACAGGAAAACCCTCCGGACCAGCCACCTCCACCATCGGTAGTTGAAAATCGGAGATGGAGTTATCAACACTTGCTGAATTATGAGGGGGAAGGGTAGAGTCAGGCATTTGAACATAGAAACTGTCAGACCTGTCTACCATGCAAAGCTCGCCCCCTGAGATGTTTGGAGTGTTCGCAGGGAATGGAGTGCTTGACTGGAGTAGACTATGTGGAGAAGACAATCCTTTTGAAACACTGGAAGATGGACATGTAGGTGTAGCAGGAACAGCAAACGTCAGCTTTCGCCTCGTCCGTTGACTTACAGGAGAATTGGGTTTTATTTCCAGTCTTTGAAGATCTTCGGCTACCCCCGAACAGGGGCCTGCTACTTGTCCCTGGCTATATGGCAGGGGATGGGCTTTTTGTTCTTTAGGAGACCCCTCCTCCACCGTTCCAGGATGCCCGAGCACATGGTTTGGAGAACAAAGAAGAGAGCTCCGGCCAGCACATGTCTCCAGGTCGTCTGAAAACAGTTTCACAGATTGAGGGGTTAATTCTGTTTTATTCCTTTTCAGCTTTCTTTCCCTAAATATTGCTTCAGAATGCCACATCTCAAAAGCCTCCCAATCAATTTTAACTCTATTACGTTCATGTTGCAAAAGGGTGAATTTTAAATGTTCCAATTGCCTAATACTGAAACTGCCCCTATCAGGAAAACCACATTTGTCCACCCAAAACGCAAACTGAGTTAAAGAATCATCCCCATAGTTGCACTGCATATATTTTACGTTTGGATTACTAAGATACCTTGCAAGCACCCTCTTAGCCTTAGTTGCTTTGCTGTGTTCTACACCCATAACGCTTGGAGAGAAAGAGAACGAGAGAAAAGAAAAACAAACAAAAATAAACAAACAAAACGCCAAAACTTCGATAAGGAAAAAGAAGAAAAAAAAGTATTTATATATTAATCGCTTCGCAAAACACACTGCACGACTGTGAACATCAACTGCAATACCACACAAACACTTTCAGACACGCAAGGTCACGCAGGAATTTCGTCAAACTCCCCGTGGTACCTACATTTCGCAGCCAGAATCAAACCGGTTAATATCGCCGATTCTATCCGTACCACTACACTGTCGATACGAACATCTGGTCAACTATCACAGTACTGCGTTATTCAGGGCTTAAGATGATTCTCGCAGCGCTAACCGGATGCAGAAAATAATTTGTGTACTCCCCCCACGTTTCTCCTAGAACCTGCGCGGTTTGTACAGGGGAGTTAATCACAAACTATCCCCTCAGTCGTGTTTCACCAGTCATGAAAATAATTATAAGCCTCCCACTTGTTCTCCAAGACAACAAGCCGTACAAGAAGAACCTATCCCCTTTATTTTCAACAAAACACGACCTTCCCCCTACTGGTTCGCCACAAAGGCCACAACGCAACGTGCACGCGCGTACACGCACCAGTAAGCGTAAACACGTGGTAAAAGTATCTATCCAATATCACAGCATAAAAATGTTCACTCGCCTGAAAGCTTGTGCCGGAAATCCTGCGTCGAATCGCTGAAATCACTCGACGAAAAAAGCGTCCCTCGACGAGAGAACAAAAACAATGGCTCCTTTGTGCCAACACGTGGATTCAACTGGCGCGGCCAGTTAACTTTCTCGTCGCCAAAATGTCGTAGAATATTAAACTCTCTCTCGTAGAAAATCACTCCGGAGGCAGGGTATAGAACAACAGCAACAGCGGCAACTTTATTTTATAACAGAACCTGAAACGGTGCTCTAAAGAAAGACTACGGAAAGCTACAGGTAAAGTCCAGAAGGAAGAAAGGCGGGGGAAAAGAGGACGCGAAGTCTCCGTGCGCGCGCATTTAAGCTCTCCCTAGGGGACAGCCCCATCGCTGCACGGAGACTCCACCCACTCACCCAGTCGCCTCCCTCCCAGGCTGAGACTGTTTACATACATTCAATATCATTTTAAAATGCCAAAATAGATAATTATCATCACCCATTATAATGAATGTAAATTTCTATTACACTGGATATTCACACTAGGTGACGTCATTGAAGGATATCCTGTACTTTATACTTAATGGTATCAACGACTCAACTTTATTTAGAAGATATTTTCAGTAATAAAGAAACATGAACATATTAACGTCTGTCATTTTCACTGGTTACCTTCTGTATGTTGCTTGTGCATGAAATAAAGCAGCATTCCGCCTGTAATTCTGTTCATGGGCAAAAAGCTCAATCTTAAGTCTACTGAACACCTCAAGTTCATTTTCAGTTCAAAATACTCATCAGATCTCTTATTAAAATGTTTTAAAAGTAAAATTTTGAATGTGTTTTATTGATTCATGCAGCCTCCATATGGCATATTCCCCAATTGAGTGTCAGCATCAGTGCATCACGTCGTATTTCTTCAGAATACTTGCATTATCAGGATATAAAATGCAATGCTTAATTTGTGGAGAAAAGTTAAATGAGAGTTGTTTGAATTATGTGTGAAATTTTCCACACAATGTAGGGCTGAAACAATTCCTCAAGTTACACGAATAACTCAATTACAAAAGTTACTCGAGGCAAAATCCCCTGCACGAAGCCTCTCTTAATCCCTTTTATTCTGTGTTCTGTCTGAATATTAGATTCTGATTGGCTGCGAGATGTTAGTCACAAGCAACAATTCTTCATGGTTCACTCAATACGAGCGCTAGACCACAGCTTAGTAATCATTCAGGGATTCGCTCTACTTGGACTCTTTTAGCGACCGTATTATTTAAGCTGTAATTTTTTTTTTACACCAACCGCCATGTGTGAAGCCCCACTAGACTGAAACTGAGAAACATTCAATCATGAAGAGAAGAGGGTGGTGGCTTTAATCAGAAAATTCAGATCATGGATTGTCAAGGAGTTACAGTCTCATTTATTATATATTGTTTACCTTTATGATAAAGAGTTTGTTCTGAAGTATGATTTAGTTCGCTTTCGTTTTACAGTGAGTGCTTACTATGAAGGGTGTCACCAGGTCTAAGTATTGTTAAATGCTCCGCCTGCAGAGCAAATATCAATAATGTCTTTATTATGTTTATGTAGGTTAAAGAGAATGACATAATACACGCCAAACATTACAACATTAAACTTGTGCAGTAATGTTACTGTTGTCAGTGTAGTGAAAGTAAGATATAGGCTGACTAGAAAACACCTTCAGCTGCAGTGTTCCACTCGTTTATTTCAGTCCAGATTAAGAATAACTTAATTATGCGAGTGTTGGAAGAAGGCCCATGTGTAAAGGAGACAAAAAAACTGTCTTTAAAGGGGAAACTGGTTTTCTGAAAAGAAAGTTAAAGGTAAAGATAGCGCTGTTTCACACTGGGGTTTCTCCTCTAACTTGCACGCCAGAACAACACATTCCACTGATAAAATTATTTTTTACGACTCTTTGACTCTAATCTTGATTATGATATGTTATTGCTAATCTACACATACGGTTTGAGGATGATTGCATTGCATAATTAATTTATAACATTTATTATTGGACTTGCAAGTCGTCACCTGCCACCCCCACCCCATACAAGTCTGTCACCAGGCTAGAGCCAGAGGATCACCAATGCCGACTCAGCATTGCGATGTCTAGCTGCCATAGGCAAAGGAAGATGGCATTGTCTATCGACCCAACCCTACCGGGGAGTAGTTGGGGGAAAAAAAAGGTGCTGTGGTTGCTGAATATAGGAGAGCAAGTGTTTCATCACTCACACCACCTCCAACTCGGTGGATCTGGGGATTGAACCAGCGACCTTCTGATCACAGGTCGATCTCCTTATCCACCAGACCACATTTGACCTAAAGTGGCTAGGTGCCAAAATGGCATGCTGGATCCAAAAATTACTTCCTGGATTGGCAGGTGTGGGTTCCTTTACAAACACTTAATGTGGGCAAGTCTTATTGTAAGCCTGAAACCATGCAGACTCTTAAGTTTACACACACACACAGCTTTTGTCAAATTGTTTAATTAAACCAGAATTAACAAAAGTAGCCCGTTAATGGCTGCAACCCTGCTCTATTGTGTATTCAGTCTAATCAAGAGGGGTGTTTCATGATGGTTGAATATGAAATAAACAGGGATTTGGCCCTCCAGAACCGACGTTGGACACCCCCGATTTAAACCTTAATATCCCTTTATGCAGTTTAATTGATGTACTAATACACAGTTATCTTTCCACAGTTTGCCCATATAAGCTGACAACGCCTACACCCAGCAGCAACACCTCAGACAAGTCTAGCTCCAAAGCCTCTGAAGTTGGTGATGAGGTAGCAGGTGACTTTGTGGTAGGTGAACGTGTCTGGGTTAATGGAGTAAAGCCAGGAGTCATTGCCTATCTCGGAGAGACCCAGTTTTCCCCAGGACAGTGGGCTGGAGTGGTGCTGAATGACCTTGTTGGGAAAAATGATGGATCTGTCAACGGGGTGCGTTATTTTGAGTGTCAGCCTTTGCAAGGTATCTTCACAAGGCCTTCTAAACTAATGCGACAGCCTGTTGGAGATGGAAGTGAAGACCAGCTGAACATACATCTACAAGGTGGTGTGGGAGCCTCTGGCCAACGTGTGATTATGCCGCTTAGAGAGAGCATCCTCAATAGCTCTGTTAAAACTGGGAACGAGTCTGGATCCAATATGTCGGACAGTGGATCTGTGAAGAAAGGTGGCGAAAAGGACCTTAAGGTTGGAGAGCGAGTGCTGGTGAGTGTTTAAATTTTTTTTAGGTTATGGAAATAATCACTCATGAGAAATAAGTGCCAAACGCGGCTAATATTTAATAGAGACCCAAGTGAAGCGACGGCACACTTACATCATTGGCCAGATTATAACAAAAATGCTTTCGCGCTTTTAAAAAAAAAAATATCTATGGAAGTGATGTACATAAATTAGGTTAGACACATGTATCATTCAGTCCCATTTATCACAGACTCAGTCATCACAGACAATCATCTTTGTAGATACTAAGTTTTTAAATTTTTTAAAGTATTTTAATAGGTTTAATAACTTCATTTTTATAACTTTTTTTTTAAAAATAATTTTCAGTTTTATCAGAAATTGCTTTCTTTCTATTCCCTTATTATACTGTTATTATACCATATTTGTCACTGCAAGTTGAATAATAATTTTCTCTATAATTTTTTTGAAAAATGTTTCCCCGTTTTAACAGTTTTAAAAACCCCATGTTAGGTTTTTTTCCCCATTAGCGTTTTTACTAGTCTTTCAAGTTTCAGTTTGTCATCTGTCAACGTAAGTTATTCATTGTTTATTATTCCGTTTTAGTCAGATATCAATTTAACAGCTCTCAGTGAAGACATTCACATCCAATGGCATAAAATATTCTCCTTTTTACTTATAAAAAGTGAAAACTCTGATTAATCAGGAATAACTTCATAACTTCCAAACCATGGAAAATACCAGTTGATAAGTTAGTTAGATAGTTGATAACCCCTCTCATAATTACCCTCATAGCATTACCATCTCATAACCTCTTATAGTTGATAATCCTCCTTCACTTAAACTTCACCTATAGTCATTCCATCCTATAACCAGCTCTGAAGCCTTCATGACTCTGAACTATTCTAAGGCAGATCAGGAGTTGGTTGGTGAAGACCTTTGTTGATATCCTTCTGCCTGACAAATTAGTTCGATTGTCAGTGAAAGTGAACAGTTAACTAGATATGGAGTGACCCATACCCGGATTTTGTGCTCTGCATTTAACCCATCCCAGTGTACACATACAGCAGTGAACATACACACCGTGAACACATACCTGGAGCAGTGGGCAGCTATGTCTGTGGTGCCCGGGGAGCCATCAGGAAACTGGTGTCTTCATCACTCACTCCACCTTCAACTTGGTGGATCTGAGGTTTCGAACCTGCGACCTTCTGATCACTATTAGATCTCCTTTCCACCAGATCACAACTGCCCTCAATTGATAAGCCTTTATTGTCACTACACTGTTATATGCAACGAAATTGTATCTGTTCAACCAATATATAGACATCACATTCTATACATGAAACCTTCAGCTGCATTGTTTAACTTTTTTATTGCTCTTTTAAGTTATTAATAATAACTTAATTATGGGACTGTTGGGGGGGGGCCTTGGTGTAAACGGGACTAAAAAATACCTTTATGAAGTGGAAACTGCTATTTAGAATTTTGAAATGGAAGTGAAAGTTAAAGACACTTGTTGCGTCCCAATCTGCACCCTAGTCACACTTTTATGGATGGCAAAATGTTATCAAAGCTGTTTAACTGAACAACTTGAGAGTTGACGAGTTATATTAATGTATTACTTCATGATCATATGCTTGTATATATATGTTTCACTAAAACGAGGACAGGAACCAATCACCGACATTATGAACGCGTGCTGTGACGTACTGTAATACTTATACAGCGATGTTATCAGAGAACATGCTTACTAAATAAAAAATAAAAATGTCAATCAATGACACTTATTATCACTATATAAATATTATAAGTTGTTTTTGCTAAAATTGTATATAACTACCTTTTGAAAATTAGGGTTGGGTACCGAAAGTTGGTTCAATACTAGCCCACCAAGATCGATATTTGGCCATTTTGTTCAGAATTGACTCATCTGGTCTGATTGAACACACACTTCTGTGTTGCCAAGTGCCGAGCATGCTCAAGCACAATCTATTTTACAGCAGTAGACAAAAACGCATCAAGCTGTGATGTAGGTAAAAGCCCTATCTTTTACTGAGGTAAAAGATCCCCCAAGGGGTTTTTATGAATGCAAACATAAAAGTATTGCAGGTATACGTGTTTCATGTAATGAAATTAACACATATGGCATTATAAAAGAAACATGTAATGCTAAATAAAGCGTATATGGCAATCCTTTTATTTCCTAAATGGACTAAGAATATTTTTAGAATATAAATGAATAATAATAGAAAAGGTTCATTTTCCCTCCTTCATATATAGTTCATTCTACTTTCCAGTTAGTGGCGGTAATGCACCATTAAGAAGACTTGCAAACTGCCATTAAACAGCAGACGAAGAAGAATAACTTTGCACAGAGACATTGAATGTTATAAACAGTGAATGGGATTGACTAGGGGAGCAGGTCTGGGGTGGGGGCAAAGGCAGTGAGTAACAGAAAGGCATACACACGTGGACAAAATTGTTGGTACCCCTCAGTTAAAGAAGGACAAACCCTCACTGAAATCACTCGAAACTTACAAAAGTAGCAATAAATACAAATTTATTGACAATTAAACAATCAAAATCAGCCATCACTTTTGAATTGTTGATTAACATAATTATTTAAAAAAAAAACAACAAAAGAAATAGGGCTGGACAAAAATGATGGTACCCATAACTCAATATTTTGTTGCACAACCTTTTGAGGGAATCGCTGCAATTAAACGATTTCTATATTTGTCAATGAGCGTTCTGCAGCTGTCAACAGGTATTTTGGCCCATTCCTCTTGAGCAAACTGCTCCAGTTGTCTCAGGTTTGATGGGTGTCTTCTCTAAATGGCATGTTTCAGCTCCTTCCACAGATGTTCAATGGGATTCAGATCTGGGCTCATGGAAGGCCACTTTAAAACAGTGCAACGCTTTTCTCTCAGCCATTCTTGGGTGTTTTGGCTGTGTGTTTTGGATCATTGTCCTGTTGGAAGACCCATGACCTGCAACTGAGACCAAGCTTTCTGACACTAGGTAGCAGATTTCTCTCCAGAATGCCTTCATAGTCTTCCGATTTCATTCTACCTTGCACACATTCAAGACACCCTGTGCCAGATGCAGCAAAGCCCCAAAACATTACTGAGCCTCCTCCATGTTTCACTGTAGGGACAGTGTTCTTTTCTTCGTATGCTTGGTTTTTGATTCTATGAACATAGAGTTGATGTGCCTTACCAAAAAGCTCCAGTTTGGTCTCATCTGTCCAAAGGGCATTCTCCCAGAAGCTTTCTGGCTTGTCAACATGCATTTTTGCAAATTCCAGTCTCGCTTTTTTATGATTTCTTTTTAGCAGTGGTGTCCTTCTTGGTCGTCTCCCATGAAGTCCACTTTGGCTCAAACAACAACGAATGGTGCGATCTGACACTGATGTACCTTGGCCATGGTGTTCACCTTTAATTTCTTTGGAGGTTGTTCTGGGCTCTTTGGATACAATGCGAACGATCCGTCTCTTCAAATTGTCATCAATTTTCATCTTGCGGCCACGTCCAGGGAGGTTGGCTACTGTCCCGTGGGTCTTGAACTTCTGAATAACATGAGCCACTGTCGTCACAGGAACTTCAAGCTGTTAAGAGATGGTCTTATAGCCTTTAGCTTTAAGATGTTTGTCTATAATTTTTTTCGGATGTCCTGGGACAATTGTCTCCTTCGCTTTCTGTTGTCAATGTTCAGTGTGGTACTCACCTTTTCACCAAACAGCAGAGTGACTACTTGTCACTATAGGCAGAATTACTGATTATGAGTTTGGAAACACCTGTGATGTCAATAAGTCAAAAAGTTTTCAATCTTTTATAGAGGTACCATCATTTTTGTCCAGGCCTGTTTCATTAGTTTTTTTTATTTATATAATTATGTTAATCAACAATTCAAAAGTGATGGCTGATTTTGATTGTTTAATTGTCAATAAATTTGTGTTTATTGTTACTTTTGTAAGTTTCGAGTGAATTCAGTGAGAATTGTGGGTTTGTAACAACAATTTTGTCCACGTGTGTAGCACAGACTTTGCAGCTGCGTTCCTCCATCCAAAGAGCCTGTCAGCCAGAATGAAAAAAGTTGCCAGGAACTGCTTAAAAACAAAAGGAACCACTACAAAAAATGTCTGACGTCTGAAAAGTCGCTAAATCTAGCGACAAAGTTGCTGAGTTGGCAACACAGAGAGGCACTGAATATCCGGGTAAATATCAATTAATATGTATGTATTCAGGACCTCTAACAAAAGCTGATTACAATTGAACCATGTAAATGTAATGTGTATTAATTAAATATCTGTATTTAAAAGCAAAATAATAACGCTCATCAATAAAATACATTTTAATGATCAGTTTTAACATATGCCATTAAAATGAAAAAAATATAGTTGCATAAGGCTTTTATTTTAGTTTTTATGTTTATGCTGTTTATTTAGTATATGCTTTATCTTTATTTAATATGGCAGTGAAAAATAGATTATATTGTCTGTTCACTAATGGAAAATAAAATAAAAACTGTTGACAGCTTGAATTAGTTTTAGTTTTTTTCTTATTGCTTTGGTCAAATGTATCTGATCTAGAAACAAAAAGTGACCAGAGCAGGAAATACTTGAACACTAATGATCTGATCGGCAACAAAAAAAAACTGCTTCACTGTGACAAGGAAACATCTCCAAACAAGAAACAAAATGATGCTTCTTGTTTTAGCTCACTCTAATCTTTTATTGCAAGAACATTTTTATTTATGACCTGGTCATAAAAAGTCAGTTTTGAGGTGCCTTGTTTGGTGACAATTTGGTACTAGTAACCCTCAACTTTCAAAACGATCACCAACAAAATAAAACTTCACAAACATCTCTTCATTGTAACATTAAGGTATTAACATGAATACCAACAAGCGATTGCCAATTTGAAGCTCCTGGTTTCCCTTTAATGGAAACAATCACTCTATGCTCTCCGTTTTCTGAATGATTCAGCAATATCTCTTTGCAAATAATCATCTCGTATTCTCAGTGCAGCAGAAGTCCACAAACAATGGTTGGTGTACACCAAAAAAATAATCGTACAACTTAAATAATGCAATCTCTAAAAGTATCTAAGTTGAGCAAACCTGTGAATGATTACCAAACTGTGTTCTAGCGTTGGTTTGGTAAGGCCAAATTTGCTGGGCTTGGAGTGCCATCTCTCTGGCTTTATCTCAAATAAAGATCAAAACATATTCTAAGTTCAGAGTCAATACAATAATCCATTGCCAAGATAAACCAAGCATTTCGTTAGAATTGAATTGTTAACATTTCATTAAATGCAGTAACCTTTTGTTGCACAATTTATGCAATTTTGGAGACAAGCTAATATACTCGAAGGCGTTTAGAAGAAAGTTTTCCTAAAGTTTCAATCGGCAAAGTCCTATCTATTATTATATCTGTCTGTCTGTTTGTCTGTCTATCAATAATATTATTTATTCATTCATTCATTCATCTTAATGTCGGCTTTATTCCCTTTCGGGGTCGCCACAGCGGAATGAACCGCCATATGTTTTACGCAGCGGATGCCCTTCCCTGCCGCAACCCATCGCTGGGAAACATTCACACACACATTCACACTTTAACACTATAGGCAATTGTTCTTATTCAATTCACTTATTCCGCATGTCTTTGGACTTGTGGGGAAACCGGAGCACCCGGAGAAAACCCACGCGATCACGGGGAGAACATGCAAACTCCACACAGAAATGCCACCTGCCCCAGCCGAGCCTAGAACCAGCGACCTTCTTGCTGTGAGACGACCGTGCTACCCACTGCGCCACCGTGACGCCTCAATAATATTAATTGAAGAAAATATTCATATTTAAACAGAAACAAGCATTCAGACAAAATAACCAGTGCTTACATGGTGCTTATATAGATATCAAATAAAAATGACAACAAACCCTTCTCTTTGTAAGTAGGTTATTGTTTTTCCAAAGACTTAAAGCTTGATGAAGGACAAATTTTGATCTAAGGGTACACACTTGGTTTTCAACAGATTTGTGTGACATGATCGTTCAATTGGAGATGGGTGTGTTAACAAGGCAATCCCTCAAAGCCAGTGTAGGATGGACCAAGTCAGTCACTAAGACTAAAGCTGATACTGAGTGATGCTGGATTTGCAGTGCAGTGAGAGAATCTCGGATGAGCTCTGCTCATTTATGTGCTATTCTGCTGAGGTTGTGCTAGTGAGATAGACTGTCTTGGCACTTTTCCATTCAGATGCTTTGGCTTAGTACAGTGTCAGGATTCAGTTTGGTGCATTGTGTTTTTCCACTGTAGTTTAAGATGTATGGCTTTAGATTTAAGTCAGGATTATTGTTCAACTTGTAGACCTGACTAATAAGCACAAAACAATTTAGCATTTCACTGAAGTAGGAGCGTTCTTTACTGTCTACAATTAAGATTTATTTTATAAATTGGTTGCTGGAGATTGCTGCAAGAGACATAAAAATGGATGCTGAGGAGATGTAACGAAAGTTCGTCTCTGGAGATTATCTTTTGGTTGCCAATAAGAGTATAAAAATTCAAGTCTAAGGTGTGGAGATGTTTTAGCCATGTGAAAATTTTAAACAAGGAGCCTGTTGGTTTTGTAAAATGCAAATAATTCAGTCCTTTGTTAAAATATGACAGTAAAACAGGGTATTCATTTGTTGTCTTTTTAAGCCTAAGCTGCATATTGCTGATTGATTTTATAGGGTAGTTACTTGGTCTTTTATTAAATATCAAGTGCCTCAAACCACCACAAGTCCAGAGCCGTGTATTATGCAAGGTGCATCAGCAAACCAAATTCCAAAACCAAAGAGTCTTCGATGCTAAAATACTCCTTTTAATTTTTTATTAATCTTACTTAAATTTGCAAAGATATTATGATATTTCCCTACTGCCAAATACTCCTTTTAATCTTTTATTAATCATTTTATTTATACTTTCTGTAGAATTTTTATGTTGCCTTTGTGAATTTCGATATGGCCTGGTCTGGCTGAACTTTTCAAACACAGCTCAGATTCCTTCTAATAGCTTCTTGTTCTGAAAGATTTTGAGTGTGTAAACAGCTTCTCTGTCTCTTTACACCTGTCTCTGGGAACACCAGAAAGTAACAGTGCCTAGTCAAAAACCATCCAATCAGTGGGGTTTGTGCTGTGATCCCCAGCATTTTTGTCTGTGTAATTCCATCACTCTACTCCCATATCACAAACTTTCAATAACAGCTGTGATTTCTCTGTGAGTTGTATTAAGCTTGCAGGGAACTCCTTTGCTTGGATGTGCTGTAACATATAATACAGGTCTGGTCCTGGACATATTCAAAGGTTTGGAGTTATCATTGTTCTGTTGTTGGTATGACCGAAAAGTTACCTGAAGGACAAGACCTACTTGGTTCATTGTCTCCATTTTATAAGGAAGTTTGGAATGATTTTAAGGCCATACCTTGCAGATCCTTTTCAGTTTATGGCCCTGTAAGTTCCATTAGGTTAATGCATAATTTAGCACCTTGAAAGTCACCTTATTGCAACCAGTCTTTTCATGCCCCGGTGTTTTTTTGTGTTTTTTTTTGTCACTGCTGGCAATTTGGTGGCATGTAATTGATGACTATTTGAACATATCAATAAGATCCCTTAACACAAAACGGTGTGATTTTAGCTTCTTAACTAATTGACTGTAAAGAATTTTTTAGATCTGCTATCTTTTAAGAAACAAATGTTGTTGCAGAACAAAAAAATCAGTTGTCTTAAATTTCAGATATCCAATATTCAAGTAACGAAATTCAAATTCAAACTTAAGAAATTCAAATTCTAATTTTTTTTCGTGGCATATAATATTCAGGTTTATTAAATTACAATCCTCAATAATTCAAATAAACACAATTCAAATTGTTTTGGCAGAACCCTAGCTTCATATTTTTCTCTCCTCTTAGGTCAGTGGCACTAAAACAGGAGTGGTGCGTTATGTGGGAGAAACTGACTTTGCCAAGGGCGAGTGGTGTGGAGTGGAGCTGGATGAGCCATTGGGGAAAAATGATGGAGCTGTAGCTGGAACAAGGTACATCATGTCTTGAGAACTGCCTTGCCTTGGTCAGTGTTGTTTTTCAACAGCAGTGGAATTGGAAAATGATTTAAGTAAAAGAAAAGTTAAGACACTTTTATGGAAGATAAAAGGAAGAGATGCACCCCTCGTAGCTCAAAACTTTTTTGAATTTCTATCATAAATTGTCATTTTATTTCTTTATTTGCATCTATTATATTCCACATTCAATGTAATATAAATGCTTCAGCCCTCACCATACAGAACCATCAACATGATCTCAGATGATACCTTCACCAGAATAAGCAAACATCATATCTGAAATATAAAAATAATAAATTATGTTTGGAAGCTCTTCCAAACCTCAAAACAGAGCACACAACTATTTCTGAAATGCTGGCCAAGTGAGCGCATCTGAAAACAACCATTTCAGAGTCAGTTTATGTGCTCTGCTCAGACTGCATATTTAGCAATTGTAAGCTCATCTTTAGTGTATGCACTGAGCTCTTTTCCATGTTTAAGCTTGAAATGATGATCTCTTGGGGAAAGTGTTAGATACTCCAGTCTTACATTTTATCCCTGTGATCGGTGCAAATCTGTTGGAAGTAGATAATCTCAACAGAAATTCACAATAGTTTATATCAATGTTTTTAAGCAATCAATTTTCCAGCTTAATTAAATTACCTGTTTCAGCACTAGGTACCTGGACATAGTGGAGTTCTCAAAAATTATCAGAAAGACTGTGTTGCCAAAGAAGCTGTAATGCAAAAACAAACAAAATGGTAGATCATGGTCACAGATGTAAAAACAAAACTTGACATCCTACATAAAAACAAATGGCAGTCAGAATGCAATCAATATGTGAATAATAAGCTGCATTGCAATAAACCCTAGCATTGGAGAAACACTGGAGGAAAAAAGCAACTCAGAAATTGATGTGATCAAGTGTTTTACACAAGATGCAGGATCAGACACTCCAGTTAATAGGAATAAGTGGCTGAATCTGGAGACGACCCACCATGCAGAATGCAGTTAACTGAGGCTTTTAACCCTATAAGAAATCGCTTATTTAGTTTTTACTGACAAGCCACAGAAGCTGGCATGGTGTTAAAATATAAAGTAGGCTAGAAAGCTAATTAATTAATATAAAGGTGACAACCTTAACTAAAGTATTCAGCAAACTTGATTCTCTCACTTTCCCCTTTCCTACATGGTTCTTTAGATATTTCCAGTGCCCCCATAAGTTTGGCCTCTTCGCCCCTATTCACAAGGTGATTCGCATCGGCTTCCCATCGACCAGTCCAGCTAAAGCCAAGAAGAGCAAGCGAATGGCCATGGGCATTTCGTCCCTAGCTCACAGCCCCTCAAGCTCTTCAATCAGCTCTGTCAGTTCTGTTGCCTCCAGTGTTGGAGGTCGACCCAGCCGCACTGGGCTGGTAAGGAAACAAAAGGCATCTATTTTCACATCACATGGTAGCGCCACCTTCTGTTGATTTAACAACTTGATTTTCTGTCAGTTAACAGAAACGTCATCAAGGTATGCACGCAAGATCTCAGGGACCACGGCTTTGCAGGAAGCCTTGAAGGAGAAACAGCAGCACATAGAGCAGCTTCTGGCTGAGCGAGATCTGGAGCGGGCAGAGGTCGCCAAGGCAACAAGTCACATCTGTGAGGTAGAGAAAGAGCTGGCAGCACTGAAGGCCCGGCATCTGCAGGTATGACTCATGCAAATAAACATGGATCTTCCTTTAACTATTGACCGAAACTAACAAATAATAAGGTTGGATGGGGAAAATATTGATATTCCAGCATTGAGAGCGGAGCGTGATTCACAAAGTGTTCTGGTTAACCGATCACAATTATCTACTGGTTACCAAATACCACAAATATGCAGAGAGAAAGAATTTCCTCCCATAAAATCATTCAGTAATTCTGAACACTGCAAGAATAGGATTCGAGCACTGCAAGAATTTACCCAAAATTAACCTTTATTTATCAAAATGGTTGAATTATCTAATCTAAAACTAGATGTTTGTTATATTTCTCAACTGCTTTGCCCTTCAAAGCACATACTTTTTGTTTTATCTTGATCAGTATGCAACAGAGGCAGATTGCAACCTACAACAAGTCCAAACTCTGCTGGCAAGCACGCAAAAAGACAAAATTGAACTGGCCAATCAGCTTGAAGAAGAAAAAAGGTAATTTTTTCCTTCATAGCCCTTTTTTAAGAAAGTGCATGCTGAAGCTGTATATGTGGCTGATACTGGGAAAAGCTGATAACAAGTCTGAAAAAAGATGAATGTTGTTCTTGTTGAAGTTTAAATGTAAAATTAAGTAGAGTTGTTGTCATTGCATGGGCTCAATACAATCTTATCAAGAGAGATGCACATTAAAAAATGCTCTAAATGATTCATTAATAGTGATACAAGTGATAATTCTGTTATTAGTATTAGTTTAAGAATTCTGTTATTATTATTATTATAGCATTTTTCATGCTCTTACACCACAAAAAATATTGGGATCAAGAATCAAAAGTTAGAAATCTTGCTATATTTCTTCATTATGAAAAAACATTTCTTCAAACAAGGTAATACTGATACTTTTTTCCAACTTAATATGCACTGAATGGTTTTAACAAGCACATGTACACTGTCTTTTTTTATTTTCCCATGTAAACTAGTGAATTACAAATGCTTGAAGTTGCACCATCAAATATCAGGGCGTTCTTTTGCACTTTCACAAACTTCTCATTACCTGTAAAAATGATTTGGGTTATTTTCTGCACCTGAGATGTATTATGTCTTCCGCAAAACATCATGAAATGTTAGTTCCTAGTGAATAAAGCCCTAAGGCTACTTCTACATTTTAGACTTGCATTAAAATATAAGTAATTGTTGATATGCATGCGTCTTCTACACATTCACAGAACCGATTGGATAGTTCACCACTCTTTGTCTTTCATATTAACAAAAACTTGACATCACAATGTTTGAGGTCTTTTGTTTAGATTGTTGTGACATCATCACAGTCCTTTTAAAACAAGAAGTTCAAAACATTACTTTAACCTGTTTGTTGTTGAAAGGAAAACTATTAAGATTACAGTCTTCAGCAGACAAAGACTATTGTATACATGTTAATATCTAAAAAGAATTGTTCTGGTGTGTTTTGGCACGTTAAAAATGATGAATTGTTGTTTATTTGTTTTAAAAATATAAAATAGTCCTGCTTATAGTATAAATAAGGAATTTTTTTTGCACATTTTGACAGCTAATGCCCATTTTTTGTTCTGACAGGAAGGTAGAAGATCTTCAGTTCAGAGTTGAGGAGGAGTCCATTACCAAAGGAGACCTGGAGGTGTGAGCAGTTTTCTTTTTTTTTGCTACCTTTTGTCTTTTGAAGCTGAAAATGGAGTGGTTCTCTTGTAGAAAAACCAGGATGATTATTGAATGTGATTATATAAGAGGCTGGCCTAAAGAACCAAAAATATATTTAAACACTGTGCCAGTCTGTGAAAATTATATTATTTTAGCATTGAAATTGTCATACATTGCCTTTAAATTATTTTACCTGTGGAAAAAACCCTCTCATACCAGAGATCTGTTAATATGGTCCATTCTTCCTTTGTTTGTCTGTCTGTCTCCTGCTTTCTCTGCCTCCACCCCCTCTTTTTCCCTTTTCACTATAAACTAAACTGGAGCATGCTCATATTCGGGCAGCTCAAGCAGTATCTGCTTTTGGAAGAGTCCAAAGCAGAGTGTTTTCAGAGAGAGTTAGAGGTGGTAAACATGTAGGGAGATGAAACACTGTCCTTAATCTAGAGTTTGCATCTAAAGGTCACTGCTTGGGATTCAGTTGCCATTCTTGGGGTCTCCAGCATTCCCTGAAATCCTGTTAGTTTTCGCTGATGAAGGGTCAAGACCCTAGAATTTCAATTGAGCTCAAATGATAATACCAATGTCATGGAGAGCTGGAGATCTTTTTCAGGAGTCAGCTCTGCTGTCATCTTTTTTTCCCCCGATGTTTAATATTTATTATTTTTCTTCAATCATCCCACTCATGTCCATACTCATGAATATACTTTATGAAAATTTAGCCTTTTATACTAGTTTTTAAAAGTAAAAATATAGTCCTCAGGTTGTGAAAGGGCTGTGATAAACCTGACATGGCTGTTCTGCATTAGTAATTGCAATTTCTGTGTAATTAGATGTAACCAAATCTTATAGTGCTCTTCTGCCCACTGCCACATTATCTTGTGGATTGTTTTGGAATCTAGAGACAAGGTTGTCCATGAGACATGTAAGAAGAAACACTTTAATGGTCACCCAAAATAGAAGGCAATTAAACTTCCCAGAATACCTCAAAGCTAGCATCCAAAACACTCTTGAGAATACAAAGAACTTACAGTTTTCAGAAGTGTTAGTTCAATTGATGTCACTTTCCTTTATGCAAACCTAGCAACACAAAAACTTCCTCAACAGAAGTAGAAACTCTTCTAGTGTTCACCTTCGTGTCACGTCCCGGGTGTCTAGCCAGTCCTGAACAAGACAAGTGGCTCACCTGGGCAAACCAAACAAGAGAACCTCGATTTCATGTGGATTTTTAGGTCCCATTTATTGATCAATCCAAGAACACACATCAACTTGTACGAAAACTTAGAAGGCTGCCAAAAATAACACTGGTAGAAAGCTTCGTAGCTGTCTGAACAGCCTGTTGCTAACTATATTTCTGTATTCCCCACATGGAATCATTTTCTCCTTGTCAGCATTAGCTCCATAGTTGTGTTGGGTAAAACACCCCTGCATGGAGATTAAAAGTCCTGCACTTTGATTCTAGTTTTCTACAAAAAACAGTATCCTGTCACTGTGTTGCATTGTCGCAACTCAACTACAAAGACTTCCTGATCTACTAACATGGCACTGGTTTTATACGTCAATGGAATAGCACCATCATTTACATCAATTTAAATGTTGTCTGTTTGAAGTCAAAACATATTTTTTGTGTAAGTTAATCACAAATGCCCTTTCTTTTGAGCTCAGATACAGTTCTTTCTCATCATGAAGATGGAGAACACAAAACACTGGGGGATATAGACGTATAAATTATTATTTTTGTTATAAAATAATGTTAAACTGTTTTCATAACCTTAAACTGTTCACTTTAGAAATTGTTAGAAAACTACTACTAATAAATAAATGATAAAATAATAAATAAATGTTTTTTTGAAAACCTCAGTTATTGATATGATTCGTACAACTTCAAGAGCAAAAACTTGCTTTTTTTATACAATAAATACCAGAAATTTCCTTTTGCGTTCACTTGCCAGAATACAGCAAATCTTATCATGCCAGAATGAGAGCACCGTTCCTAACAAAGTTAGATTGGAAAATATAAACTTTTTATTTTCTACTGGTGTTGGTGCACAATGTAACTACAGAATGGTCAATTTATAAAAATATCAACAAAAACACTTGTCATTCTGCTAATATAATGAAAATGCAACTGGTCTAATCCAATTCATAGATATATCCCAAGCTATGCTAACGTGTTAATGTCAGAACTGGAGAACTGTGAACAGATTCTAAAACATTAATCTGGTATTTGAGAATTCGCCTAAAGGGGCTGTCCATAGACATAAGTGTCCGAATCCTTGCTGGACGTCAGTTGATGCTGAATCGGTCACTAGTTGCTAAGCCATAACATGTACTTTGAGTCTGATAAGCTGATTTATTACAAGAGAGACTAGACAAGTGGTTAAGCTTGAGAAAAGATTTTTACTTCTCAAGACACACACACACATTGTCAACACTGACAACGGTTTCCAATTGTGTTGCTGGATGTTTCCACTCAATAAATAGGATTGTGTCTGTTTTGCTCCTTGTTGCTCTTAGTGTCCACGTAGCTTAATTGGACAATTGTGGCATGCTCCTTGATGTGTGGGATATATTCTGATAACCCATATTAACAGTTTCCTTGAAATTACTTGTAAGGCGCCATTTCTTTGCCCAAAGATGGAATCTAAGGTGGCGGGAAGGTGGTTTTGCGTGCTGCTGCTCTCTGCTGGATAAACAGGGCAAGAACAAAGAAATAAACACGAACGTGCTAACTGCTTAATGATGTTTAAAATTTGGATATAACTAATAAAAACTTTAAATCTGACTTATTAAATTGTTAAATTATAGTCATGTTATTTAGTTTCTTCGGTAAATTATATTATTTTAGGAGGACATAATGATTTTAAAAATTTGCCTCTTATCGTTATTTGTTCATATCTGAAGGTTCTGAATTCTGTCACTTTCCAAAGGTCTCAATTTTTCTTAAGCCTTCGACGATCAAGAGCCGTCTCTGAAGTGTATTATAATCATTCAAGGGATTCACAAATATGCAGTCGCTTCTTGGGACTTCTCATTCCGGAGTTGAGTTACCAATGGGCAAGAGCCGCGCAAGTAGGAATTCTGAAAACTTAGGAGTATAATTCATACAGAGAATGCATTGATCAGACGCGCTCTTGCTGATCAGAATATCTGAATATAACAAAAGTCTTCTTCACTAATCTGAACTTTTAGCTGCAGGTAACTGCATCCGGATACAAACAATGAACAATACAACTATATCTGCGATGCCACTCCAGGTAACAGAAACGATACATCAGAAGTAATGATAAATAATGATTTCCGGACAAACTTCAAAACAAACGATTGTCAATTTATTAACCAGGTAAATCATAAACAAATCCAACTCCAGTTAAAATGCAATCATCAAATACATTCAGTTCAGCACACTTTAAAGTTCCAACCAAATGCATTCTGACAGACCAAATAACAAGGAGAAAACTTAATCATTATTTACCTGATCATCGAGAGAGAGGCTGCATATGACCTGGTGCGGGAGCTCTGATTGCAGAAACTCCTTGAGCTTAGGGACAAGTCCCTTCAAATACCCGAGATATCAATATCAAATTACATCATTACACTGAATGATTCTTTGACTTTGGAAGGCTGTCCTTCTGTGAAAACCCTTTAATTTAAAAGTTCCTTGTGTTTGTGATCGGTTCATTGAGAGAATGGTGAGAGAGAAGAAAAACAATAAAGGGTTTGGTTAATTAAATCAACTCATATGTAGATTCAATACACAGTGAGGCGTTGATCACTCGGCTCCCAGACCCAGTCTCGTGACTCCACGTATTGTATGTATTAATGTTTGAGTCAAGCTGTGAGATCACTCTCGGTTCTGTTACAAAAGGACAGCTTGTTTAATTAGTTTACATAATCATGTCAGCGGCATCTCAGCTCAATCTGTGCATAATATACATCTGAAAAGGTGGCCTGGTCTCTGTTGGTCCCTGCGTTCAAAGCAAGTGGCCAGGCCTTCTCAAGCAGATCACGGAAAGGCATAATTCAGTTTCTTACATACTCAAATGACTAACATTCTTTATGCTGTTTGAAATGGGAAAGCCTGTTTCTTCCGAGTCAGTTTGAATTCCAGTTATGCTTGTCATTGATGTTTTGGACTCTATGCTGTGCATTGCATTTTTCCTGGCTGCTCTCATGCAGAAGATTTTAGAGAATGCTTGCGTGAGGTGAAATGTAATGGTTTATTGACTGCACTACGCCTACATTTTGAACACTCAAGAGTATTTGTGAATAAACAATTCCTTTAAATGTTTATTTTTGGGTTATTAAAATGTCTTCTTTTGTTCTCGTTCTTTTAGGTCAATGTCTTCAGCTCCAGTGGACAGCTTTTTAGGATTTTTAATTCTGACGTTTATTGTTTATATGTTTATTAATCTCTTTGAGAGTTGCTTCTGAGCTGGTGAACATTTAAAGCTTAAAATTATTGAAGATGCACTATTCTAACAATATTTCTGTCCTCCAGCAAACCACTGTTGAAGAGAAGACTCGCATTATGCAGCTTGAGGAGGAATTGTCCTCACGCAACGCTGAGGTCGAGCAGCTCCAGGTCAGGCTTCAGAAAGACTCCTCTTTTTCAAACACAGATGCTACAGATAGTGGACAAGAAGTAACATCTGAAATTCTGGCCTTGAGGGAACAGCTTTTCTCCTCTGGCAGTGAACGTGAGAGATGTGAGGCTTCGCTGAGCTGCAGCCAGAAAAAAGTGGAACATCTTAAAACTATTACAGAATGTCAAAGGCAAGAGATTTCTGACCTGAAGCAAAGACTACAGCAGGCCATGCGAGAAAACATGGAGATGATGGACATCTGGAAAGCTAAATTTGATGCTTTGATTAGTGACCATCAGCGTGCTCTCGAAGAACTGAAGGCCACGTTAACTGAAGATACTGGGTCCAGCGAGAGTGGCAGAGGAGATAGGGAAGGACGAGCACCTGAGATGAGAGTAGCTCTGGAGAGCTTAAAGATGGAGCAACAGCTGGAGCTTGAAAATCTAAAGGCCAAACATGAGATTGAGGCTGCCGTGATGGCCAAAGAACGGGAGGACCTCCGTGCTAGACTTCAGGAACTGCAGGATCAGCTGAATGAGAGCAAAGAGAACTGGAAGCTTCAGTTGGAAAATAAAAGCAAGCAGCAGACTCTGGAGCTCAAAGAGGTTTCGGAGAAGCTCCAGAGGGCTGAGGTGAAGGTTGACGAGATGGACAAAGTTCAGGAAGAGCAAGACAAGACCATCAAATTTCTAAGAGAACAGCTGGAGCTTGCACAAAAGAGGATGGTAGATTATGATGCACTGCAGAAAGCTGAAGACCAGGGTCGGGTGGAGATCCTAGCATTGCAGGCAAAGCTTCGAGTCAGTGAGAATCGCCTACATGCTGTTGAGGCTGATCACACCACTCAGGATGTTAATGTTGGTACCCTTTTTTAAAGTATAGCATAAAGAATTTACAAACTGAAGATCCATCAATGAAAAGTTTGCCAGACAGCTCCTGAAAAAACAAACAAACAAAGAGGAAACAAAAACTAAAGCATTAAAAACAATGGTTAGAAAAATGTAACAGACAACAAACTGGTGATCAGCATCAGCTGCAGGATGAGTGATAAATGATGGGGATAGGTTAGTTTGGCACATTGAACCACATTGTTTTTTTCAATAATTTGTATGTTTATAATGCTCAGACACAATATCCGTATGGATAAATACTAGGAGCTTGTTATTCGAATGCTAGATTAAACAGATATGTTTTTTTTATTTAGTTTTGAACTCTGAGCTTAGCAGAGCTCCAGACACCATCAAGGAGTTTGTTTTAGAGCTTCGGGCTCTATATGAGAACACTCTTCCCCCTCTGGTGAATTTACTAATCTTCTGAAAAACAGTAGTCCTGCTTCTTGTGATCGGGACTGAGCAGCCAGCTAACATATTGTTACAATAATCCATTCTGGAGATCAAGAAAGCATGAACTAATTGTTCTGCATCTACACTACTACTACTAAACTACGCAGAAGGGCCTTCTACGTAAGTTTAACAAGATTGGATCTGCCTTTACCCAGTCGCAAACGTCTACTCATTAAAAACTCTGAAAACTGTCCATTTTTTTGGCGCAGACATTGCATAAGTAGTAAACAAGACTGCTAACAGAGGATAGCCAAGCTGTCAATATACAGTGAACTGTCAGTTTTCATGAGGCACTTCAGTAACTTTAAAACTAACCGCTGATTCAAAGAGTTACTTTTCCTCACTCAACAACTCGTGGTATAAGCACTAAGAGTATGTAATGTAATGTTGAAGTATATTATGTTATTTGGATATGTGGCTAAGTTACTTAAGTGACTCTGGCCTTACAAACACCAAAATGAAGCGACCGTCCATAATAATAATATCTGCACAATGGTACACACAGAGCTGACCACCATGAACTGCCAATCACCAGACTGACAACAAATCCAACTTAATGCATGAAAGGGGTGTTTTTTGCTCATGGCCACTCCCGATGTTCATTGATGGGTTCTGTCAAAATCTTGTATCTTGTAGTGGAAGGAGCTGGGTTTAACCAGGCTATTTAATATTAGTATTTGCATCAGTTTTTGCCTGGCTACAAGTATAGCTGTAATGGGAACTTCTCTAATAAACTTATCAATATAGCTGATGTGTTGATTTGTTTGATGTTTGACTTAATAGAACACAATTCTTCTTCCCTATCCAGATGATTGAAAGTAATGACAACTCAGAAGAAAAGATCAAACTTAAACAATGTATGGAAGGTATGTGGTCAAATTTAGTTTAATTATTAACAGTACTAAAGGACCGTGGATTAAAAAAATCCTAACACACTGTGTTTGTGACACTTTAGATACTCTGGATAAACTCGCTAAACGGGAAAAGGAAGTTCTCACTATAACTACTCAAGTAGATGCTCTCAAGACCCAAATATCTGGTAATTGTCAGTGTTTTAATTCCTGTTTTGTTTTTGTTAATGTTTGTTACCATATCAGCAATGGACCATGAAACAGATAGACCTTGTTATTGATGACACTATAATTGATCAATATGCTGTAATACTGACTCATTTAATGTTAAAACAACTGATTATACTAGGGATACTGAGGAGCTTCTCTTCAGAAAAGTTTACCATTAACATGTGGTGGTGGAGGAAAATGGTTCCTGCTGTGCATTTCTGAAAAAGACCAAATATTCAGATCAGTGTTTGCGATCTGAAAATTACAACCATTCTGTTATCAAAAGAGCATCTCAACAACATCAAACCTACAATGGTTTGGTCAGTGTTTCAGTTTCACTGTCCAACATTAGATATTTCTCTTTAGATTGTGCCACATATTAAGTTATAATTAAATGAAATATAATAACATACTGTGTTGTCTGAAGTCTTGGAAGAAAAGGTGCGATTGGGAGACAAGGCAGTGGATTCACTCGCTAAAGAGAGACTGCGTTTAGAGGGCGAGCTGGAGATCATGACCAAGAAATCCCATGATGCATCTGGCCAGCTGGTGATCATTAGCCAGGAGCTTCTGAAGAAGGAAAGGTGAACTACGGATACTTTTAAGATTTTTTTTAGGGTTTAAGCAGACAAAAAATGTTTCACTTTTGAAATGAAATTTTGTAAACGATGAAATAAAGTGAATTTGCTGAGCAAACAAAACAAAACCCCTGGGGAGAAGTGAGTAGACCTCTCAAGAAAATATGTGTGTGAACCAACTATAAGTATGTCTGTTTTATATGTGTTAATTTTAAGAAAGTGGCTGTTCATTTAAGAGTTTGTTCCTGAGATGCAGGCAGATTTATTTGGCTGATTGAGGAAACGAAGCAGGGTGTTTTGAGATGTTGTGTGTCATCAGCTTAGCAGCTTCTTCAGGGTGCTGCGGTTTCCCCCACAAAGACATGCGGTACAGGTTCTCACATTTGTCTATAGTGAATGAATATATATGGAAGTTTCCCGGTGGTGGGTTGTGGCTGGAAGGGCATCTGCTGCAAAAAACATGCTGGATGAGTTGCCGGTTAATTCCGCTGTGGCAACCCCTGAAAAAAAAAGTAAATTAAATAGTAAGGCCTTAGCATTTACATGGATGGACATAGGGTTGGGTTGGGTTGATAGACGATGCCATCATGCATCGGCTGAGTTGGCATTGGCGATCCTCCGGCTCTTATCTCACCTGCACTGGGCCAGGTGTCAGACTCGCCATTTCAGCAACAAGTTTTTGTGGCGCTTGGGCTTATACCTCGCGTGGTTTCATGTGATCTCGTCTATATCTTGCTTCAAGCAAGGCTGTTTTGCGGCTCATCCTCACAATGGCATTATTGATGCATTAGAGCTGCTCTACCCCCCACACCACTTCAGATGCGTTTTGTGGCTGTCCTCTGGCAATACTTTGGCTTTAGACCAAATGAAAGACAGGTGAACGTACTCCTTTTTTTACCAACCAATATGCTTGTCACCATTATAATGACGCAGATCACTCAGCCAATTCATGCCAGAGTCCCACTGACAAAGTGATTGACAGGCGATAATTTCTGTATAACTTATATTCATTTATGTTATGTTTTTGTTATTAGTAATTATATAAATAAATTTTACAACCCAAACAAAATAAAATAAAAATATACAAATAAAATGTTTAGAATTAATAAATGTTTACATTGCTCCTAAGAGATGTTTTTGCACTTCAAAAGCCTAGGATAAAGGGATTTATTATTGGTTTCTTGTAAGTTAATTTTTAAAGTGAATTACTCTATCTACTTCACAGCAGGGAAGTGTTACTAGCATTAAATACATTTTAAACCTATCTTTTGGGCTAATTTCTCATCTGCTTTTCAGTTTGAGTTCATAATTACATTTTCTATTAACAGCTCTCTCCTAAACCATTGGAGGTAAAGTTGAGTTCCAATTACAAAAAAAAGGCTAATTATTGTAAGGTTTAAAGGTGTCTTAGGTGGTGTGTCTGATCAAAGGGGATTTTGGCGTGTTTTACCCTAAGCAGAAGCTTTTGTGGTTTTGAACACACACCTTGAATTTACTATCAGGTGAAATTCATTTCACAATTCATATTTGACACAATTAATTTTGTGTCATCTGATCCAAATACCTCAACTAGGGACAGACTGATGAAATTTTCTGTTGATTTTGGAGAGTCTGTGCTATTCTGATAAACTGTTTTTTGTACATTTTACAGTAAATAACAATACAAACACAGAACATGTCAATGTCTTTTATTTTTGGTCTGATTTATTATTTAGATCAAAGCACGTAATTTAGGAGAATAGGTTGTATATTTCATATTGTAAATCAGCAAAAGGTGCAGAACATTATATTAACAATTCATAGAATAACAGTCAGTATTTCATGAAAACTTCAGAAAAAAATTAAAAGGAATGAATATTCTCTGACACCCTTCTTTGCTGCTGACGTATCCAATGATATGCTATGTTCCTCAATCTGGCAACCAAAGCATTCACACCCGCATGTAATACAATCAAAACAGACAAATGTATTTGGGTAATAAGTATTGCCGAAGGCTTTCAAACACACTAAGAAAAGAAAATAACACTATTGCCTGACACACAAAGCTGGGAAACAATGATAGTGCTTTAAATTTTAAATGGATCAAGAAGCAACTTAAACACTTGAACACTAAGAAGATTGGTATGAGTATGAGGGCAACCTGAAGCTGGTGTTTTAAAATGCACAACTTAGGCAGAACATATCACCCCAAATTA
Organism: Danionella dracula; assembly: GCA_900490495.1. NCBI lineage: Eukaryota > Metazoa > Chordata > Actinopteri > Cypriniformes > Danionidae > Danionella > Danionella dracula. The sequence continues at coordinate 14,384,635 of UELW01000522.1, forward strand.
CACACACACACGCTCATAAAAGACGTTTACAAACTGTTTTACTCTGTCCCATGAGGAGTTTTTTTTTGTTGACAGGTGCTGTTTCTTCAGTTCTTTATTGTTTTGTTTGATTTCAGAAAATGATTGCTGAAATCTGTACTCTCTCAGGCAGCTTGACCTCAAATGTGCATGTATGGGTTGTGTATGATAGAGAATGACCGGCATCTGCGGGTATCTGCTCGTGTGCATTTTGTGGGGGTCTCCTCATTGGCATTGAGTGCTACAAGCTTTGTACAGATGTAAGATCATTCACACTGGGAAATACAAAATTAAGCATTTCAGAGTAAATGGTATTAAATAAGATATTTTGTTTGGAAGATGTAAAAGGGGGACAAGAATATAGACTGAACATGTCTCATGATGCTCATTGCTAGGTCCTTCTGCTCTTTTGAGTGGATTACTTCTCTGTCTGTAAAAATGATTTATGGTCAGATTGATCCTGAGACCAATGTGGTATGAAAGATTCAGTCAGAGAGGTGTTAAAATATTGAACATTTCTGCTCACTTGTGTACTAAGCAAATACAATATTAGCACATAAAAACATTAACTCAAACAAAATTGTATCCACATTTATTTGCAAATATTGCTTTGAAGCTGATAAATACTTTGTTTAGAATTCTGATGTTTCTGCAACTGTGTTTGCTTGAATAGTGCTTGATTTAAATCTTTAGAACTGATACTGTGTCTCATCTTCATTTCAATGTGCTGGGATACAGGAGCCTGAACGAGCTGCGGGTGATGCTACTTGAATCTCCGCGTCATTCTGCTGGATTGGATCGAGATCTCAGCCGTGAGGTTCACCGAGCCGAGTGGAAGGTTAAAGAACAGAAACTCCAAGATGACATAAAATCTCTGCGGGACAAACTTTTGCTGCTGGTGAGACAGCTGTGACTTAAATTTTTTTTACCTTTACAATCATTTTTTTCTATTCTATGTTTGTTTAACTATACTTCATTTCATGTTTGGAATCCATCTGCATAAAATGTCATAGAATGATAGATGAGAAGATTGCTGAAGAGATATTTGTAGACCAAAATTTAAATAAATAAAGACAGAAAATTAATGTCCTTCCCTGAAAACACTTGCATCAAAGCATGACCAGGTGTTCTCAGATAAGGGTAAAATGAATCTGTGGGCTGAGACCCTGCAGAAATTTCAAAGAGATGCATGCTTTATCATAAACAGAAGCACTTGTCATGTTGTGATTGCTGTCTTGATTTGACTTGACAAAAATGAGCTAGAAAATAAAGAAAATGGTACATTTTCTACCCCTAAAGATAAAAATTATTAGTCAAGTTTCCTATTATTAAAATTTTTCCTTTATAAGCAATGGAATAAACAATAAATCAGTAAAAATCGTTCATCAAAATACAAGTTCACATATTGCTTTTTGTTCAGGTGACACAAACCTTTGCCATAATTTTCTTCCCACAAATGTTAACGATAAATGTTCATTATTCATTTTCATTACTCTGTAATAAATGCAGTTTCACAGTAATTTTGTTTAATTTAGCTAACTATATTTGTTCACGGGTTTGTTTTCTGTGTGTGTGCACACTGGGATGGGTTAAATGTAGAACACAAATTCCTGATATGGGTCACTCCATATCTGGCCAACTGGTCACTTTTTAAAAATTGTAAATATTTACTACTCTGGTGTAAATATCTTTCCCTCATAATTTTCCATCAACTAATGCCATTGGCCCATGGCCGGTTAGTTTTTGCATCATTTTGCCCTTGAGCTAAAATAATTGGGTACCTCAGCCCTAACCTAATTAAAGCGAATAAAGGAGGCCTTCAAAAGAGAGCAGGAAAATTTCAGTTGGATCATTACTTGCATCATAACAAACACATCAGTGACTGATCTAATATTTGGGTCTCGATCTTGGCAGGGTCATGAGAGGTCATCTCCAGACCACCGGCGTTATTCTATGATGGACCCCTGCGATCCAGATACAGAGGTGGCCAGACTGCGCCAGCGGCTGCTTAGCACAGAAGATGCTTTGAGGAATGCTCTTGAACACAACCAGCACGTGGACCAACTTGTGCAGGCCATGCGTACCCGGCCAGACAAAAATCAGGTGAAAACTCTGGCAGTTAAAAGCCTCATCTCTCAGCCTGGCATTTCAGAGTGAGCGAGGTTAAAGGTGTGTTCTAAAAATGTTCAAGCTAGTTAACAAGAAAAAGCAAATTATTACAGCTTAGAAACTCTTAATACATGACAAATAAAGGCAATTTAACCACCTAGTCTGATGTCGATGCCCTATCTATGTTACTATCATAGAAACATTGCAAGAATCAGATGCTTTATTTCCAGACAAGATTTAGAGAAACTGATTCATTCTTTCATCTCCAGCAGTGTGGACTACTGTAACGGTCTTCTCACTGGTCTTCCAAACAAATACAATTAAACAGCTACAGATTATTCAGAATGCTGCAGCTCGAATTGTAACCAAAACTAGAAAGTCAGAACATATTTCACCAGTTCTTAAGGTTCTACGCTGGCTGCCAGTCTCCTTTAGAATAGATTTAAAGTTTATAAAGTTGCTCGTAAATAAGTCCAAACATAACGTAGCACCTAAATACCTAACAGACATTCTCAGTGATTACACACCAAACAGAGAACTGAGATAACTGAGATCACCTCAAGTCAAATAAATTAGATCTATCGCGGGTAAATTCCAAACAAGGGTAAATACTCCTTTAGTTATGATGCATCCCACAGATGAAACCAGCTTCCAGAGGAGATCAAGGATGCCAACGCTTTAGTCTAAATCCAGGCTAAAGAGATACCTGTTTAATTGAGCTTTTGTCAACAGAGTCTGAAAACTACTATTTTATATCTGCACTTCACTATCCTAATCTGTCTTAATTTTCCATTTTTATTCATTATGATTTTATGACTTGTTATTAAATGTACTTTCTTTTTATTTTTTGTTTCCAATATTAATCACTTTTAATTACCATGTACGAAATGTGCTATACAAATAAACATGCCTTGCCTTATTTACGTGAATTAAACCATTAATTTAAGCTTAACTAATGCATCATAACCTACCATTTTCCTTCTCTAACAAAAAACAAGAGACTGTTTCTATATCAATAAATTAAAGGAACTCCAATTGAAGTTCATTCTTTTCCAGGCACATGCTTGTGCAACTTCATCAAATGGGATCCATAAAGAAGATGCTTCCTTCACCAAAGAGGTAAACACTCTTTATATTGAGATATGTTTATATTATGTGCACCTAACCCTTCTGTCTCTTTCCAGGAAGAACAATGATGATGGCTAAACCAGTGTTTTGGAGCATTTAGGATGCTGGGGGAAAAAAAGCCACTTGGATGCCTAGACTTTGAATAATGCTTTTCTGGACATCATTCTTCTGTTTACAGTTAACACTGAAAAGCATCCTGCTTGCTATTCTTTAAAGCTGTTTCGAAGACAGTGAGGTGATGTGTTTACCGGTAACCCACACATACAGATTGACCCTCACCAATCCTGTATTCTACCTCTGAAATGGACAATGGAGACAGCTATGGTTAGGATTATGGGACTATGCGGAAACAAACCATCACTCCCTCTTGTGCTGTTTTTAGAGAAGTTATACCAGCCTCAATGTCAGCTGGTAGTTTATTTACCATTTATGTGTTTGCAATGGAATATTTAAAAAGAAAATATCATAAGTGTTGGGATTTAAGGCATTAAATACAAATTTAGTTAATAAATCAACCGACTCCCTTATGCCAGACATTTTAACAAGCTATGGTGAGGCATGAATATTTTAAATAGAGTATTGCAATTTAAGGGGAAGATTAGTGGAAATCTTCCGAAATAGAAATCAATCATTAGACAACAGTTTAATTTATTTAGCTGGTGTATTTCATCGATCAGTGGATAAAACTTTTTTACTTGCAAATATGCATAAAGTTCTGCTGTTTGTGAGTTACTTTGTCATGATGGAATTGTGGCATTTTCTTACAATTTTTTTTTTATAAAATCACATTATTTCATGCTTTATAAAGTAGTGAACAAAATGCAAGTTGAGTAGTATGGTAAAATTGAAACCAAGTAAAAAGCAGCAGGTAATAAATGGCAGGGTGTCACATCAAGTGTAATTGGGATCTACCTTTTAAATACAATTCCCATGCAACGGGTTCTGAGTACTGATGCTAAGGTATAGAGGTAGAACTCAAATGTGCATTAAGCCAGAGATTGAAATGAAACTGTTTATTTTTAGTTCAGTTTAACTATGCAGAACATATGTTACCCTTTAGAGGGCTAACCCGAAGAACCAAAAACCTGAGTCAAACTTACTAAACTTAAGATTAAAACAGGGAGACGACAGGACTTAAAACCAGAACTGACTTGAGATATGATGATTTTCTGACAAAGGAACTGAGGGAAAAAAACAAGAGAAATATAAAGGTACAGTGACCAGGATTTACCAAGATGAGCCTTGTGCATTAGCTTAACATCAGAACATTACACATATGGAAATTAATCCTCATGAACAAAACAAGAATGAATTAAAACTGTTGTTAGTGTCTCTTGATCTTGATTTATTTTTTTCTATTGATTTTATTAATGGCATGATTCGGCTTGCTATGGCTTAGCTTGGCTCATCATGGTTTGCCTTTGTTTTTACACTGACTTCCATTGTCAGTTAGGAGTGAGCTTGTTTTTGATACGTCTGTTACATTAGTCTGGGGTCCCTTAAATCAATAGTGAAAAGTCTGCAACAGAAATGGAAAGCCTGATGCATACTGCAATGGAGGTCAGAGGTTTTCATTATGCTGTGCATGTGGTGACTTTTAACACACAATTGAAGTATGTATTTATAAACAGATGATGGGAGAAGGATTAATACTATGGAGAGCTCTCAAGTTTGGTATCTCTTGTTGCCGACCAATCAGCAATCAACAGGATGTTGTGTCATACTTTTTTTTCCAATCAGAAAACAGTATCGCATTTTCTTGGTTCGGCTTGCTTTGAGAACCGTGTTTTAGGGTGCAGGCGTGGTGATGATGCCTCCAAAAACATGCAACGTCTTACCAATACAAACATGGAAAAGTATCATGAAGTGCTGTGGGCTGAAATTGGTGTTGCACCAGCTAAACAATATTTTAACAGAATTCAGTGCCCGGGAAGAGAGATCATGAGTGCCTGATCAATGTGCTCCTAAAAATTCTTGTTTGAGAAACCCTGACATTCCTAGAGTTATGATGCCATAAAGACATGACTTACCATTTCAAAAATTCCATTAAACAACGCAGGAGAATTTCAGAATGAAGTTGTGTTTAGATTGTGTAGCTAAACATAGGTATCAGTAGTTGTCATTAGTTTAAAGCAGGGGTCTGAAACTCAATTCCGAAAGGACCGCACGCAGCCCCTGCAGAGAATCTTACTCAGACTCTAAACCTCACAGCTTGGCAAAATACATGCTTGCATGTTGTGAATGTTAACTTTGTCTGAGGGTCGATTGGTTTCTGTTTTCTCCTTTTACCTACAATATCCAAAAAGCAGGACAAGTGTCACATTTCACACGTTTTTTTACAGCCTTGAGCTTTTCTTTTTTTGCTTGAACACTGAAACCGAATGATAGTGCCATCTTATGACTGTAGCATGGAAATTGCTACATTTTAGTATGAGCGTCTGTCCTTGTCTGTTTGGACAAAATGTTTACATTCAGTTTTTTTTTTTGTTAAGCCAAATGACTAGTCTACACAGAACAGAGGTATAGGCAGGAAATGAGGTACAAATACTAAACAGATAATCTAGGAGCAGCAGAGGAACACACAAGCAATGTCTACAGCTGAGAACCTTGGAGGTCATCTATGTTCTAAACTTAATTATTTCCTTATTGTCATTTTATTCTTAAATAAAACTATTTGACATGGTTACTACATTCAGTATTTCGTTCGGGTTTTTGTGTTGAATTATTTATTTGTTGTAATTTTTCTTTATGGTTCACAGGCATGTTGGTTTCACATTTTTGACCCTGTATTTTGGTTCTTATCTCATAACTCCTTTATGGTTTCCCTCTTTGTAACAACAGCCATTATTATAAACAAGAATTACCATTTACAAAGAAACCTCAAAAAATACACGTCTGTTGAATTTGTTGCTATTTAGTTTGGTTGCAAGCTAATCCTTTTTGTTGTGTAAAGAAAGAAAGAAATACACAAAAGAGCAGCTGGGGCAGTTGTCTGCAAGTGCACTGCTTATTTAACAATCCATGTGAAGAGCGTCACTGTTGTCAAATTTAAAATCTTACTGCATGGAAGAATCTCTTGCAAAATGTCCTTTATCTCCCCACGGTTTGCTTACTGGACAGATATTTTGTTATGAAGAAATCCCATCTTTAAAAAAAAAACAAATTCATTGGCAGATATAATGTAAAAACTTTATAGGATTCCATCTCCTGTTTGAAAATCACAATAATTTTTTTTTGCTACTTTAAAGTGATGTAACCAAGAAAAAGCTGTTTTTAGAAAGAACATGCAAACAGTAGGGCTGGCCCCAAGATGAATTTGATTTGAAAAGCAGTTAGATATACGCTTTTGTCTGTTGGGAACCGATCAGTCACCTTTTGCTGTAATGGTTTCTATAAATCAGTGATTAAATGGTAACTAAAGGATTCCTTGTTGTGAGTTCTTTTTTTAATGAGGGTGGTTTTACTGTGTTAAATTACTTGCTTTAACCAAGTGTGCATCACACGACGCGCTGCTTGATTCCACGGCTCAACAAAAAAAGAGAGTTGAATTTGCTCTGAGAATTTAGTTTTATTCATTCATTCATCTTCATGTCGGCTTTATTCCCTTTCGGGGTCGCCACAGCGGAATGAACCGCCAACTCACTGGCATATGTTTTGCGCAGCGGATGCCCTTCCCTGCCGCAACCCATCGCTGGGAAACATTCACACACACTTTAACACTATGGGCAATCGTTCTTATTCAATTCACTTATACCGCATGTCTTTGGACTTGTGGGGAAACCGGAGCACCCAGGGAAAACCCACGCGATCACGGGGAGAACATGCAAACTCCAAACAGAAATGCCACCTGCCCCAGCCGAGCCTAGAACCAGCGACCTTCTTGCTGTGAGACGACCGTGCTACCCACTGCGCCACCGTGACGCTCATTAATTTTGTTTTATTTTTATTTTATTTTATTCTCCTTATTCTGAATTTTTCCCCTCTGAATTCTGGCTGTAATCTAAGAGTTCTGACTGTTTTCTATAGTGGCCCTAGTCTTTAGTACTTATGTATAATTAAAACATTTAAATAACTTTTCGCCCAAACAGCATAATCAGGTGGAGAAAAGAACTAGTGGCACTATGACAGGCCTTATCCCAATTTGTGGACTCTATTTGCACTTGCTTGCAAAGTGCTCAAGTCTGTAGAATGTACCAACTGTCACATGTTTGCTAAGAAGTGTGCTCCTGAGCACCTCTATTTACACCTAATGCGCTCTTCGGTGAAGCCCACATCAATGTAGGCCTCATGTGCCCTACAATTCTTTGCAAATGACCAATCAGATGATTGTTGGGAGGCTCTCACTCAGATCTAACGGGGAAGAAAGAGTTGTCTCAAAATACAGCCTCAGAGCACCTTAGAGATTTAGAGCCAATGACCCTTAGCGTGACGTCTCCAGAGTGTAGACTCATGTGAAGTTTGCAAGTCCAGTGTTCCATTTGGGACCAGGCCTGATAAGCACAGATTTGACTTGTATATCTTGGGTAATGATGTACAGGACAAGGGAACTTTTTTATTAATTTAATTTATTTATCCTACTCACTTCATCTCGCTAATTTTGTTTTCTTTCCTAAAGTCTTCACACTTTCTCTAAACTATTTTTAATTGCAATCCTAAACTCCATTTAATTGAGCCTGAGAAGTCTCTAAAACCTTAAAGTACCCATTACGTTCCCCATCAGTCGGTTACTCTGACTTATGTCAGTGACTACTGTAGGAAAAGCCTGCAAAACATCACAACCTAGGTCAGACTGCCAGGCAAGTCGTGAACATCAATAGTCTGGGCTCTCTTCCGCCCTGGCCTTAAGTATAGACTTAATTTTTGATGGGCAGTAGGTCAAAATAGGAGGGAGGATAAATCCTTGAGCTGAAGAAAGACTGTACTCGGGACCTCGAAGGCTGGACTTAGAACTTCTGGCAGTTTAATACCCATATCGTTTCATTGAGGGACCTATGGAAAAATGCACCTTGAACCACTGTCGAAAGGTCTTTCAGACGGAAGATTGCATAGATGTGTGGCCGTGGCCAAGTTCTGTGTATAAATATTTTTATTTTATTTTTTTTATGGGTTAGAGGTCTCTGAATTAAAATAAAATGAGCAGACTAGGCCATCCTGGAGCCCAGACCAGGGGTCTGGGCACAAGACTAAAGTGCACAGGTGAGGCAGAAGTACGAGCTCAGAGACAGTTTCCAGGTCACAATCATATAAATGGTTATTAAGTTAAGAATTCTAGTTAAAATATACCACACTCAATCACCATTCACACTCAATGGCTTCCCAGGACAGCAGGTGTAAGAAGGAGGGGAGCACACTTCCTATCTCGCGCACACACAAAACCATTCAGTGACACATCCCAAACCCAATAGCAGAAGTGCATCAACCCAGTCCAAAAGAGAGACTCCCACCAGAGTGAAGGATAACAACAAGACAATATTAATGAAACTCAACAAAAGCAACATAACAACCAACTTTCGTCCTGACTAAAAGAGTTTGTGTGAGTCCTTCGTTGGTTCAACTCCTCCAAAGCCCAACAGCGATCGTGAGGATCAACTGGGGTCTGCAGAGAGGGGTACCTGGATACAGCAATGTTAAAAAGGTGTAGGAGCAAAACAACAGTGCCTAGCAGTATGGAGTGTGCCGTCGCTCACTGGAACTAAATAAACATTACATCAATATGCTGGCGGTACTATTGCACCAATGAACATGCTTACTGGGCCAGCAGTCTTAAGTGGTCAACTGATATGCCCAAACTGCGTGCTGATATGCATGCAAACAGCGTGCCTGTTGTCACTTTCGCAGCGAGCCTGAGCGCAATCTGGATTTCACTCGACTCTTACATTAACATGCACGACAGTGAAACCTTTTTCATACTCACAGCAAGCTCTTTAGAAGCCCACCGTTGTAGCGCAGTCCTAATAGATGAAATGAATGAGCAACGCATAGAGATTAACTAAACGCAGAACCGGAAATCTGTCTCCCTACCTGCAATGATGTTTTGTGTGACGTACCAAACGCGGCTGTTCATCGGCAGAGAGAGGGAGAGGAAAGGGACAAACACTTTTTATGCGCGCCCCGAGCAATGCTTATCCATCCGCAGCTGGTAAGCAATTAAGCAATCACAAGGTGAAGCACTGGGGCAATAGACCTTGTCTTGCCACAGATGGAACTCGCTAGAGCAATAGTTTTCGAGAGTTAGCCTTTCCGGTAACTGCTTGGCTCAGAACTTCAAAAGATCTGGGTCCTTCTACATAGATTCTCAGTACTTGGCCTGGGCAATTGGGACCAGAGGTTGGTGCTGCCTCCTCTCCAGGCAGAGCTTAGAGGTTTTGAAGGGGATGGTAGGAACCTTATGTTATTATTAGCACAGGCCTGATAAGTGCACGAGTGACACCAGGCCCAAACTGTAAGCTGAGAGTGTAAACCATCGACGGAGAGTGCCTGTAGATCCCCCACCCTCTAATGACAGAACTTAAGCTCTACTAAGTCAAGCGGCTCAAATGGATGATCTCAATGTCCTCTCAGGACAACAGAAGGTCCCAGGAGGGAACTAAGAACAGCCTATAGAGTCTATCCCGAGAGGAGCCTTCGATAGAGTGTAGAACAGCCTGCACTGAGCATTCTCAGACGCTATTCTTCTGAACGGGGTATCCACCTAGACAGTGTATCTGCTGAATGGTTCAACCTGCCGGGAGGATGGACAGCGATTAGGGACAGCCCCGACTGCTGACTTCAGAGGAGAGGTCTGTGTGTGAGAGCTGACAACGGGGTGAGTGTATCCTTCCTTGTCGAATGACATACACCACTACCATGTAATATCCCTACAGCATTTTCCTGAGGTGCTTTACCACTAGGGACACTGTCACGCTCTAGGTGAAATTTATACTCCAGGTACTTACATTTTCATTTACATTTATGCATTTGGCAGACGCTTTTGTCCAAAGCGACTTACATTTGGGGAAAGACAATATGCAATTTGTTACACCATCAAAGTCTATCTCAGCTTCTCATAATAGAATTGTATCAACTGATCAATAAACCTAAGCAGTGAGAAAGTAGAGGAAGAAAATAAAGACAGAGGAGGGAAAAAGAAAGTAGTAGTTTTTTGTTTTTTTTTTATAGTAAGTGTTCTCTGAAGAGAAGAGTTTTCAGTTGCTTTTTGAAAGCTGTTAGTGTTGTTGCTTTCCTGACTGGATCAGGGAGTTTTGTTATCGGTTAGCTTGACGGTAGGAGGCCGGAGTGACAATTTTCCAGTTGTGACCAAAAAAATTATTTTATTAATGCTCAGGTGCAATAATCCCGGTAAACATCCGAAAAAAAGGTAACAAAAAAATAGACACTATAATATTTACAATATCTACAGAAATCAACTTTTACAGTTGTGCAGCACACATCCGACTCCTACAACAACCCACACTAAATTAAAGCCTGGGAGCCCTTATATAGTCCAAGCTCCGCCCCCATGGATCATACCATTTCAGATGAAGATATTGAAAGCTATAGGTAAACATCACAAAAATTATTAAAACAGTAAAGCACTTATAAACTCAAAATACACTTATTCCCAAAACAATTCAGACAAAACATTGCAAAATAAACAAATTATGAAAAAAGTTAATGGTGATCCTGATGATGTCATCATCCAAGATGGCGGAACAGCATGGCATGGTATTGGCAAAGTATAAAAGGACCAGGTTTTGAACTGAACAGGTTTGGTTCTGAGAGTAACAACAGTAAGTAAATGCAATGAATTTTCTATTAAATGTTGTGCTAAAATGACTGTGTGAGTGTATTTATTTCAACGTATGTACAACTGGAGTGTTTGGGCAGATCATTGTTTGTACAAACAAAGGAAACTAAGCACTTTACGGATTAACTTTTAGCCTACCACACATTCAACAGTCACAGTTTTACCCAACTGTGACAAGTTTGTTCCACCATCCAGGGACAGTGAAAGAGAAGGTTCTGCTGAGAAATCTTCTGCCCTTGTGGGATGGAACCACAAGTCGCTGTTCCTTCTCTGAGCGCAGGCTTCTGGAAGGCATGTAGGAGCGTATGAGCTCATGGAGGTAGACAGGGGCTGATCTGGAGATAGTTTTGTACGCCAGCATCAGTGATTTGAATTTAACCCGAGCTGCAATGGGGAGCCAGTGAAGAGTGATGAAGAGGGGAGTAACATGAGCTCGTTTCGGTTCCTTGAAGATAGGACGAGCTGCAGAGTTCTGCATCATCTGCAGAGGTTTGAGCGTATTTAATGGAAGTCCTACTAGGAGAGCGTTGCAGTAGTCCAGACGTGAGAGGACCAGAGCCTGAACCAGAAGTTGAGTTGCATGCTCAGTCAAGAAGGGCCTGATCTTTCGAATGTTGTGCAGTGCAAACCTACACACTCGAGTTGTCTTTGTAATGTGGTCTTTGAAGGACAGCTGTTCATCCAAAATCACTCCAAGATTTCTGACTGTAGGAGAAGGGGTGACTGTAGAGGATTGCAGCTGGATGGTGAGGTCGTGATGCACAGAGGGATGAGCTGGGATTACCAAAAGTTCCGTCTTGGCCATGTTAAGCTGTAGGTGATGGTTCTTCATCCAAGTAGAGATGTCGTTCAGGCAGTCAGTTATGCGGGTAGTTACTGACAGGTCATCAGGGGGGAACGACAGATAGAGTTGAGTGTCGTCAGCGTAGCAGTGGTAGGAGAATCCGTGTCTGAGGATGATAGGGCCCAGGGAGGTAGTGTAGATGGAGAAGAGAAGGGGGCCAAGGACTGAACCCTGGGGAACCCCGGTGGGTAGGTTATGAGTGTTTGAGACCTCACCCTTCCACCCAACACTGAAAGATCTACCAGTGAGATAGGACTCAAGCCAATCGAGTACAGTTCCAGTGATGTCCATCGCAGAAAGAGTGGAGAGAAGGATCTGATGGTTGACTGAGTCAAACGCTGCAGAGAGGTCTAGTAGGATGAGGGCAGCTGATCTGTGGTTAGCCCTGGCCCCTCGCAGCGCTTCTGTTACAGACAACAAAGCTGTTTCAGTTGAGTGTCCGTTCTTGAAGCCTGATTGATTGTCATCAAGTTTGTTGTTCTGAGTCAGGAAGGTAGAGAGCTGATTGAAGACGACCCGCTCGATGAGTTTTGCAGTGAAGGGCAGCAAAGAGACAGGTCTGTAATTTTCCACCAGTGATGAGTTGAGTGTGGGTTTCTTGAGAAGCGGGGTGACTCTGGCCACCTTGAAGGTGTTGGGGAAAATGCCCGTAGTGATGGAGGAGTTGATGATGTGAGTGAGGGCAGGCGTGATGGTAGGTGAGATGGTTTGTAGAAGGTAAGAGGGGATGGGATCGAGGGGGCAGGTGGTCGGATGCGCTGAGAGAAGGAGTTTGGACTTCTGATCTTCTGTGAGTGGAGTGAACGTGGACATGAAAGGTGTTGAGGATTGTGGCTGAATTTGGGTGCAAGGTGGTGCAAACTGCCGGCTGATGGTGAGGGTTTTGTCTATGAAGTGATCAGCGAAGTCATCTGCAGTGAGAGAGGTCGCTGGGGGAAGTTGGGGTGGACAGAGGAGTGAGTTGAAAGTCCTGAAGAGCTTTCGGCTGTCCTTGGCATGTTCAATCTTGTCGTGGTAGTATGTTGTCTTCGCGTCTTGTACCTTGCTTGAGTAGGTTGAGAGTGCAGTTTGGTACGCTTCGAGATCTGCCATGCTCTTTGATTTCTTCCATTTGCGCTCTGCCGATCTGAGGGTGGACCTCTGTTCCCGGAGAGCATGCGACAGCCAAGGGTTTGATGGTGATATTCTGGCTGGCCTGGAAGAGAGAGAGGGCATAGTTGATCGAGGCATGTAGCGAGTGTGGAGCAGAAACGGTTAGTTGCATCGTGAGTGTTTAAAGAGGAAAATTTTCCAGGTGTTAAAAGAGAAGAGGACACAGCGGAAGAAAAGAGAGAGGAATCAAGGGATTTAAGGTTACGTCGGAAGGTGACAGGGGGTGGTGTTGAGTGTGAGCTTGTAGGCAGTGTGAGTTTGAATGTGATGAAGAAGTGATCAGATGTGTGCAGAGGAGTAACTGTGAGATGATCAGGAGGGCAGCTGCGTGTGTAAATGAGATCTAGCTGATTTGTGGGTGGCTGTGGTAGGGACAAGAGTCATGTCAAAGGAGGACATGAGTGAGTGGAAGTCGGTAGCATTTGGTTTGTGAAGATGTATATTAAAGTCCCCAAATACAATGAGTGGGCTGCTATCATCTTCTGGAAAAGAGGAGAGCAGACCATCAAGCTCCTCCAGGAAAGTGGAGAGCTGTTCTCCAGGTGGGCGGTATATGGTGAGGATGTGCATGACAAGAGGGGAAGTGATAGTGAGAGCATGATATTCAAATGAGCATGTCTTACCAAAAGATGTGAAGGTAGAGAATCTGAAGGTCTGAGAGATGAGAAGTCCAACACCCCCACCCCGTCCCACCTCGCGAGAAGTGTGGGAGAGGAACATTGGTGGCCTGACCGCAACTGCAGTCAACAGGGACATAATGGGAAGCACCCACCAAGCTTTCTAAACTTCCCTAATGGTGCCATACATACTTTATATATAGTTCCCAAGTGGGGCTGAGAAATAGCGGACTTAACGGTGGGTTCCACAGGGAGCCTAGGTGGAGACCTGGACGAGGCAGCTACGTATTATCATCCTTGTGTGATCCCATAACTCGCATGTCCACCCTGGAGATTTCGGACGTGAAGGGCAGGATTACCTTTTACCCAACCTCTCCGGCAGTCCAGGTAAGCAACTCTGCCATCTCCTCCTCAGCACCACCTGCCGTCCCCCAGAGGGGGAGAATCATGTACTGTCTCTTTCAGGAGATCACAATATCAAGCACACAGGAGTTGTCAGAAGATGCCAGCAGTACATGTTTAGATAACTCTCTGTGGCGGATATCAAACACACCGGCAGAGCGGGAAGTCTGCAGATGGAACCACAAACACAACCCAGCTGCAGTGTACTCGTAATCATAACATCTCCGGTGGCGGCCTGAAAGTACGTCAGTGTCGTTCAAATGCGTTATATGACAGAGAATACTGTCTCAAGACTGTCTGGTCCACCGACACCTGCTTCGGTATGTTTATGCTCAAAACAACCGATACAGCTGTCATCAATTTGTCAATGCAATCGATCCACCGCATCCCCAGATTTGCACGGTCAACATGTTTGGAAACACTCTACAAATAGGCGACTGGCAACAAGTACTCTAACGTTACTACAAAGAGAAGTCTTACTTGGTTTAATGAAAGGCAGTGAAAGACGAGAGTCGAACCTACTGTGAACGGCCAGAGCATTGCTGAAAACAACAGATCTCTTGATCCACACAAGATGAATATAATCCAACACTTATGTGAACTTATTCACCTGCGTTCTAAGAGGTATTGGCTCTAATGAGCAGACAGGAAGAGTGTCATGCATGCACCCATTTTATGTGTGGGGTCACGTAACCATCAGTACACCACTGATTGGTGTTTTAAAAAGAGTGTGGAGAGAGTAAAGTGCTCCAGCAGAGTTCCCATAGTTGGCACTGTCATTGGTCGAGTCACCGACTGATGGGGAACTTCCGACTATCAATTGCCACGACACCTGTGGCCTTCCCGCAGTGTATGGGAATTAATCGTACAATTTTCATTCAGCTCATCATATTTCAAGCTAAATATTGCAATGATATATGCTATAGGTTTAAGTGTCAAAGTCTGTTCACATATTGTTTAAGCAAGAGTCTTTAGAAAAATATTAACGGTATATTAAAACTAATAAATCAGTACTTTGGATACTTGAATACATTTTAAGGCAAATAATTTTGTACTTTTACTCAAGTAAAATTCTGAAAAAAGCACTTTTACTTCTGTAATATTTTACCTAGTCTATCTCTACTTTTACTCAAGTAAAATCAGCATTAGCAGTATCAAAGCAGAATTTACAAAAACTCGTTTCGCGGCTTATTTTACATGTCAGTGTGTGAATGTTAAATTGTTTAAATTGCTATTTAAAGACTTGCTTACGGATGTGAAGTGTTTCGTAATGTGTGGAATTATGTAAAAGGGATTGGGTTTATTCTGTTTAATGTAATAAAAAATAATTTAAATGTTTAGTAGAGAGAAAAAAAAAAGATATTTGTGGTAAATTATACAATTTCCAATTTAATGTTCCACCATATTTTAAAGTTTTATCAGACTGAATCATGTATGTCCAGCAAGAAGAGGACATGCAAGTACAGGGAAAGAGGTTCATACTGTTTCTATTCATGTCTGTCTTAGTTTTAACATTCATCTGTTGCTACTGTTCATTCACTGACTCATTTTAAAAATTATCATTTAAATACTGAAACACACTTTTGTATTTCTTCACATTTTTATTTGTCTAAGAAAGTTGATAGTTGTCATGCTTTAAAAATATCAACAAAACAATAATATTCACTTTCAACTCAGATATTCAATGTTTATAATGAACAATTAAGGTTTTATGAATGCTATTATTATTTTATATTTGATATTGAAGTGTAACCTGTTTGATCAAATATTTTGTCTGTCTGTTCAAAATAAATGAAACACTTTATTGGCAATTTATCATACTGTGTGACATGCCATGTGGTGTGACATTCACAGTTGTGACAAAAAAGCTTGTTAATTGTTTGTAAATCATGAAATATATATAGAACACAAGGAAATGAGGATGAGTATGACTAAGGGTCTGAACTTTAAAGGGTCATCAAGGGTTGATGTACTGAGTTAGAAAAAACATTGTACTCCATTTTTACTTTACATTAAAGGACTTTAACATGACATACATGTGACAATTTAAATAAATGCACTTTTCCAACACAAAATCTAAAAGAACACATGTATTTGAAAAGTGAAGCGTTAACAAATTATTATTAAACATACGAAATAAATGTCATCTAAATTATTTCAGGAGTGTCTTTTGAAGCGTTATTAAAACAACTTTTTCTGACTTGTATATCAACCACCCAACACATTCATGTGTCAAATGACATGGTCTGATTTAGGAGAACTGTTGTCCTAACGCCCATCGTCTCCATTAACTCTTGGCATTATGACATGAGGGGCTGTGCTGAGGGGCAGAGAGAAAACAGTCACGTTACGGTCACAATGTCAGCTGAGTTTGTTACAATAGTTTGTCCACACTTGTCCTGTAGGGAGTCCAGCGGTTCTTTAATCCTGTATGTAAATGACAGCCAATGGAGGCTGCTGTTGAGTTGGGCTGGGATTAGCGGAGACGAATGACTTTCAATTTTACTGGATTACAGAACAAAGAAAGGGGGAAGCTGGGGGACATACTCCTCCGATAAAGAAAACAAAAAGAAAAGAAGGAAAATATATAGCAAAGACTGCGTTTCATCAGGCTACACATTGCTCCAGATTGTGACATTTAGCAAACTCCCTGCCGCCTTTCTTTAGATGGGAATTCAGATTCGTCGGATTAAACGAGGAATTCCGGGATTGACAGCAAAGGTAATTAAACTCTGGGAAATCGACGAGGATTAAAGGTGATAGTGTTTGTATCGTTGTGAAAAACGCATTGACTCTTGGCGTTTTTGAGCACGTGACTTTTTATAAAGCGAAATTACAGATTATAATTTAGGGGGAGGAGGATGGCTAGAAGCGTTAGCACTGTGGTTAGCATGCTAACGGGAATGGATGACTATTACTCGCGATGTTTTATTCGCTTTTGTTGAAATAGCACCTATTATAACTATGCATGTACATAATAGACATGTTAAGGTCTACTTTGATGTTCTTTTATCAAATCAACACTTCCCGTGTTGTATTTGTTTTCTGATAATGACAACAATGTGGGTGCTAGCAAGTTAGTTGAATTGGGTAGATTATTTGATTACTGGGAGATTTAGCCTCTTTCTTCCGATTGCTTATTATTTTGTTCTGTTCGATAAAATCGTTTGGGTGACAACGGACACGTTCGTTTTAGTGAAAAGGTCGTGTTTACAGTGTCAAATCCCCTGGTTGCTAATCTGGCTCCTCTTTGAAGACTGATTTAGGAGTCATTCCACCGAATGGGTGTCTTTTCAAAATTAATTTCTTTCTTTTTTTATTTTTATTTTTTTACTTTATTTAAAAACGGATTCTAATAATATGCTTACGTAAGTATTCAATATTAGTATTTGTCCATCTTAAGTAACTTATTTGTTTTTTTTGCATAATCTTTAATGAAAAGATGGATGCCGTTTTTCAGTCCTTTTACTTAAAATCGTCAAGCTTTTTAAAAGCATGATTAAAGCAATATCAACTAACATATATATATACGATTATACTAATATACAATTATAGTTGTAATTAAAAAAATACTAGATATTCATGCAAGGAGTATTTTTTATTTAGGTGGCTTTTTCCATTTTTTAAAGAATATTCTCCATTTTTAATATTGTAATTGTAATGTTGTTGAACCTGTTATTAAACACTCGGAGGCCAGTCTGTCTTGAACCTTGTCATTCTTTATTTCGGCATATTGTTTCCCTCTTCTTGTTCTACACACACATACAACCCCCACCATACGAACAGACTTCACTTAATGGTCGGAGTCAGGCAAGCACCATACATAACATCTCTTCCCTTCAGATATTTTACCTAAGTATATTATCTTTATACCTACTGGATTTGTAGTTCTTTTCTCATGGTAATTACCGTGAAACAAGATCGAAAGTAGTGCTACATCTAATATTATTTTTCTGACCACACACAGCATCAAACATTTGAACATTTTCTATGAACTTTTAATAGCATTAAAAACTGCTTATTTTCACTGCGTGTTACATTTTGGTGGTCTAATCAGTCTTCCAAACCTTGACCTCTGAACTGTTTCTTCCTGGTTCATAGTTGGTGTCACAACTCCTTTCATTGGCGTTGTCACTGTGATGTCACTGGTGATGGTACAAGTGTCCGGTCAGTTTTTGTGCGTGTACTAGTCACAGGATGAAAATCCTGCATGTCTTCAGCACTTTGTCGTGGAAAAGTAATTTCTCTGGTTTTCAGCAGGTGTCGGCGGTTTCTCCTGTGGGTGTTTCCATCATGAACATGACAGATCTGGGTTTGTCATGTTCTCTCACTACGACTGCTGATTGCCATTTATCTTTGACTTTTACTCTCACTTTCTCTCCTTCCATCAGAAGTGGTAGCCTTTTTGCTCCTCTGTCAAAGTACTGCTGCTGTTTAAGCTGCCTCTCTGTGATCTTGTGGTGTACATTATCAAACAGCTCTGGCCTCAAGTTTTCGACCCATGAGGAGTTGGGCAGGGGACAGTTTTACGCCATCCAAATGTGAGTTCCTATACTCCAATAAAGCGATGTAAGGATCACTTTGGCTCTCTTGTGTTTTCTTCAATAAGCTTTTAACTGTCTCAATTGCCCGCTCTCTTTGTCCATTAGACTGGGGGTACCCAGGACTAGATGTGGTATGGACAAACTCCCATCTCTCTGCAAATGTGCTGAACTCAGCACTCTGAAATTGTGGGCCATTGTCAGACACAACCTCATCAGGAATTCCATGTCTTGCAAACATTGATTTAAGAGCTTTTACCACATGTCGGCTGGTGGTCCCAGTGAGTTTGGCAATTAAGTGTACTTTGAGTAGTAGTCAACACACAGCAGATATTCACCTTGTTCATAGTGGAACAAGTCTGCTCCAACCTTTGCCCAGGCTCTCTCTGGAATGTCATGGCAGATGAGCGGCTCCTTTGTGTTACATAATGGGAATGTGTTACAAACAGAACACTTTAACCATGTGGAACAACAAGACCATGTGGAACAACAAGTCTCGTGTTCTTGAAAAGTAGACCATCAGAACATGTAAGTTCCTCTCTGAAAGTCCAGTAATTTCTGATCTCTGCTGGCACATGTCGTATTTCATGGACATGGTTGTCCTTCCTGGATCAACACTGCTCCCAGTCCTTCTGAGCTTGCATCAACAGATAACGTTACATCCTTGTTTACATCAAAATACTTGAGCACTGGAGCTCTGGTGACAAGCATCTTCAGCTTTTCAAAGCTTTTCTGTTGATCAGTTTCCCAATGCCACGCTGCATCACACTCCAGGAGTTTCCGGAGTGGTGCACTCACATCTGAGAGGTTTGGTTCAAACTTTGCCAGGTACTGAAGCAGTCCAAGAAACCTCAGCAGACCTGCTTTGTCTTTTGGCACAGGCATTTCCTGTATAGCTCTGACGTTTTCCTGATCTGGCTTCACACCTGCAGCAGATAGAATATGACCAACATATACAATCTCTGTCCTTCTGACCTTACATTTGTCTTTATTTAACTTCAGGTTCATCCCCTGATCCTGTCCATCAGTGCTCTCAGTCTCCCATCATGCTGTTTCTCATCTTGACCCCACACTAAAATATCATCCACTATGTTCACGGCACCCTCCAAATCTTCCAGTCTCTGTGCTATGCACTTTTGAAACACTTCTGGAGCTGACGCCACTCCAAACGAAAGTTGCAAGAATCGGTATCGTCCATACAGTGTGTTGAAGGTACATAATTGAGAACTCTCCTCATCTACATGGGCCTGCCAGAAACCATAATTAGCATCCAATATAGAGAAAACCTTTACATTTGGCATTTCTGCAGTTATCTCTTTAACTGTGCGCAGTGAATAGTGTTCTCTTTTTTTGGGGATCAATGCAGATTCTGAGCTTGTTGGGTTTCACCACCGTGACCATGCTGTTCACACAGTCTGTTGGCTCGGTCTGTTTTGTGATTACTCCAAGATCCTCCATCCTATCCAATTCTGCCTTTATTCTGTCCTTCAGTGCTATCGGCACCTTCCGTGCTGGATGAATAACTGGAGTCACATCTGGGTTGAGTTGGATGTGGTGCAGTTCTGGAACACATCCTAGACCAGTAAAAACATCTTCATATTCACTTAAAATGTCAGTCTTGTCTTTATCTACACCGTCCACTCTTCTGATTAGTCCTAGCTTTGTGCAGGAGTCTCTTCCAAGGATAGCAGGTGAGTCTTTCTCCATGATCTGAAATTCTAACTGATATTCCTTGTCTTTGAAGTCACACTTGAGCTTTGCCTTGCCTTTTGTCTTGATTACGTGGCCAGAGTAAGTAACTAGATTACATCCAAACTTAATTAACTCTGCCTGTTTGTTCGTAATTTTCTCAAAGTCTCTCATGGACACCACGTTGCACTCTGCTCCTGTATCAAGCTTCACAGTGAGCACACCATTGTTAAATTTTAGTTCTTGAATCAATTTCTTAGCATCACTGTTTAATGTTGAGACTGCATCCAGCTGAAGCTTTGCACCTGCTGGCTCATTTGGTTTGATTTTGATACATCCCATAAACATGACATCATCTTCCTGTGCTTGTTCTACTTCATGCACTTTTTTCTCTGTTTTCTTGGGTCTGTATTGTTGTTTTTGTGACTTGCACTTGCGACTGAAGTGATTCTTTAAATTGCACTGATTGCATATTTTCCCATACGCAGGACTTTTCTTTGATTCATGCATGTAACCACACCTGTTACACTCTTCTTTCTCTCTAGCATTCTCAACGTGCGTGCCAGCTGCTTTCTTTACTCTGGTAACTTTTATTTTATGCACTGCTACCTCTGCATGTAGGGCTTTCATGTGACTGTGTGTTGCCTCACTTGCTCGACAGATATCCACAGCCTTCATTAGATCCAAATCAGTCTCTCTGAGCAGCCTTGCACTCACTGTGTTGTTTATTATTCCATAGACTATACGATCTTTTATCAGCTCATTCGTCAGCTGTGCAAACTCAGTCCTTGGCTTTGCTTTTCAGGTCTGTCTCATAAGCATCAATTGTTTCATTTGGTCCTTGCACTCTGGTGAAGAAGACGTGTCTCATATATGTGATGTTTTTCCAGGGCTCACAGTAGACTCTGAACATGTCTTTCAGCCCATCAAAACCATCCACATCTTCATCAAAGACCATCTTATTAAATACCTTTATAGCTTCATCTCCAGCAACGTGAAGAAATGTTGCACACTTCACTTTCTCGCTCTTTTCGGGCGATGCCGGTAGTAATTATTTATAATTCAAACTTTTGAATCCAAGTTCTCCAGTTTTCTGCCAGATTTCCTTCAAAACTCAGACTATTTGTTGGCTTTAACTGCTCCATATTTGAGTTCTGACACCATGTAATGTTGGTGGACCTGTTATTAAACACTCGGAGGCCAATCTGTCTCGAACCGTGTCATGCTTTATTTCGGCATGTTGTTTCCCTCTTCTTGTTCTACACACACACAACCACCACCATACAAACAGACTCCACCTGGTGGTCGGAGTCAAGCAAGCACCATACATCACAGTAATTTATTTTACAACTAGATAAATAATGGACAAAGCATATTAGAAGAAACTGATTTATTGTAAATTTTCACAACAAAAATGAATCAATTACAGGAATGATCACAGGAATGAGGCAGTTGTGGTCTGGTGGATAAGGAGATCAACTTGTGATCTTAAGGTCGCAGGTTCGATCCCCAGATCCACTGAGTTGAAGTTGGTGTGAATCATGAGTCTTCAACAACCTCAGCTGTGGTGTCCTTGAGCAAGGCACCAGTTTCCCGACTGCTCCCCGGGCGCCGCAGCCATGGCTGCCAACTGCTCTGGATGTGTGTTCCCGGTCTGTTTGTTCACTGCTCTGTGTGATGGGTAAATATGACACTGGGATGGGTTAAATGCAGAGTACAAATTCCAGGTATGGGTCACTCCATATCTGGCCAACTGCTCACTTTCACTTTTCATTGGGGGGTTGAGGGGAGATGATGATGAGGGAGAAAAAGGTAAAGATATAACAAACAAAAAAGAGTATAGGTGGAAAGAAGGTCCTTGGAGCATCCTGTTGATGGGGGTTTTGGCTTCTTTGCAGTTTGGGTTCTCTGCATCATATTTTACATAAAAAATGACAAGAAAACAAAAATCTTCTCTACAAAATACTATGTTTTATAATTAAAAACATTTAAATAATTAAAAACAAATTCCCTAACCTTTCCTAAAAACATTTTTTTGTCTGGCCCAGTATTCTTCATTAATTTCTATCTGACGACCTGTGACTGATTTCAGGGGTGGGATGAGGCAGACAATTTCATCACAATTTGGCCAAAAAAAAACCTGTTGGCTTATACCTTTGATGACCATCATATTTCAGCTCGCACCATTTGCCAACAACTTCAGGATTGTGCCACTGAAATTCTGTGTTTTTAGGGCCATGGGAGCTCCCTGATCTTTACTGAACTTCAAATGCTTTGCATTCAAGCACTTACTGTTTGGAATTTTGTGTTGCTGTGTACAAGCAACTGACATCCCTGTAAGTTAACTCTCCTTAGGCTACGGTCACTGCCTGATGGATCCTCATAATAGATGGAACTGTGGGCACATCATTATGCATCTCTGCAAATGCTTTTTTTGACATTCATTTCTGACCAAAAACAACTTGATTGTTGTGTCTATCTTTTGCAACACAGAAAATAATTCTGCAGCGTCTGGAATGTCTGTTCCTTTGCTCACTAAACTGTCAGCTCTTTTCTTCAAGGCCCCTCCCATGCCATCTTGAGCACCTATCCCATTGCTCGCCTCAATGAAGTTCCAAGTCGCAGCAGAAAATCCTCGTCTGTACAGCTCAGTGCTAAACAGAAAACCATTTCCATGTTGTTTATATTGAGTTCAAGGTCCATCGCTGAAAAAATAGTTTGTGGAGACCTCTAGATGTGTACTGTTTACATAAACAGGCACTGGTGACTGGTGCTTCCAGATTGCTTGGGTGCCCTTGTTTCTTGAGGGTGACACAGTGCAGAATGACTCTGGAGAGACTGTTGAATGCAAATGAAGCACATCTGTGTGCAATGTGCCCTGCCATTGTGATGCTTCAAACTGCATTGCCTGTTTTTCTGTACTGTATTTGTTGAGGTAGTTTTCAGAGAAATTAACATGAATTAAGCATTCACGTAGTTTCAAGTTTTATTTTAGTGCCCTGTAGTTGGTATAGTTAGGGGTCGAGCACCAAAGGTGCAAGACACCTATTGTTTTTCGAAAAATTATTTCTAGGGACTTTTGGGTACCTGAACATTAACGAAAAGTCCCAGATTTTTGCACACGCCTCAGACCTGGTAAAAATTTACGTTTGATTGTGTTTCGGAAAATGAATAAAAAAAATGGCTCTATAGCGCCACCTAACGCGTTGTTGCAGCTGTTTCGCAACTAGTTTGTCGTAGGCGAATTAAATTTGGTACAGATGTGTAAAGTACAAAGCTGCAACTTTTGATAATATAAATCCTGTTTCCAAAATCGACAGGAAGTCGGTTATTCCGCAAAAACCTCTAAAAATGGGCGTTTTGCTCGTTCCACATTTTGACGAACTCCTCCCACAGATTTTATCTATAAACATCTCCAAACTTTGTGAATATCATAATAAGGCATACGGAACCTTAAAATTAGAACTTTTTTCAGCTATCATAAAGTATGTGGTCGCGGCCAATGTCCAAATTTCGATTTGAAAAAGGAAGTTGTTATAACTTGGGCATAGAATTTCCGATCCGTCTCAAACTTGTCTCATTCTCATCGTAGTCCAAGCCTGAGAACAGGCGTACAACAACAAACATCATCCGTCATAGCGCCATCTAGTGGCGAGCATTGAAATCCTGTTTTTCATAGTTTTATCCCTCTATTTGAGGCTGTGTATTGTATACACACTTAAAACTTGTCGCATGCGTGTAGGACCTTAAGACCTACAAAAAAGTCTATTTGGTCACGATTCGAAACCTAACAGAAAAAATATAGACTCCATACATTGACGAACTCCTCCTAGGCGATATGTCCGATCCAGCTGAAAACTGGTGTGGTTACTTGTAAGGCATGAGAGAAAAAAGTTATCAAAAGCTAAGAAGTACTTCAATCGATCTTGTGGTGGCGCTCTATACCGCCACCTGAAGCGGTTTTGTAGCTGTTGTGCAACCAGTTTGTTGTAGGCAGATGAAATTTGGTACACATATGTAAATGACCAATCTGCAACTTTTACTAATATAAACCCTGTTTCCAAAATCGACGGGAAGACAGATATTTTCAAAAACCTCAAAAAGTTTGCGATTTCGCTCGTTTTAAACTTTGACGAACTCCTCCTAGGCGAAATGTCTGATCAAGCTGAAATTTGGTGTGGTTACTCAACACGTTAGGGAAAAAAAGTTATCAAAAGCTAAGAAGTATGTCAAATGGTCTTGGGGTGGCGCCACAACAAAGTTCACCCTTTAAAATTGTGGAAAAAAAATGTACATATTTTGGTCTGTATCTCTGTTCAAGATAATTCACTATCAACAAAAACAGCCTGGTATGATTAGCCTTAACTGGCTATACTAAAGCATATGCATCACTGTGACTGTGCTCCAAAATTTGGCTCTACAGCGCCTCCTTACTGCCCCCTTAAATGTGACCAAAATCTTCGTTTTAGCTGTTTTGACCCATTGAACATGTTAGAAAGCCCACCAAAATTTGTTTGAAGGTCATGTTTAATAAGTATAATAAATGAACACTGTCACTGAAATCGTATCTTGGACGACAGCTCTGCAGCGCCCCCTTGAACGCGAAAAAAAGCTTAACGCGGAATTTAATGAACTCCTTCCAGGAAAATTTCCATATCGAGCAGATTTTTGGACTGGTGACTCTTAAGGCATTTGGGACCAAAAGTTATGAAAAACTTAGAAGTTTGTTGCACGGTCTTGCTGTGGCATCTTAACGAACTTGACCTTTTTGAAAGGTGTAGGGCTAAATGGATTTCTTACTGTAGCACTCGCATACTTTATCCAAACAATATGAAAAAATTATAGAGTTACGAGCCTACCCTTCTGATCAAGTTGCTATGCTTAAGTGACGATACGCTTATAGCGCCACCTACTGCCTGTGTTTATTTGTGGCTGTATCTCCCACATACTTCATCCAACATACGTGAAAAAATTGAAGCGTAAATAGCGTAAATATCTTGATATTCTGAACAGATTGATATGCTAATCTTATGACACTGACTTTTGTTTTTATTCGTGTTGTTTGTGTAACAATAAGGATCGTCTTCATGTTTAAAGATTTGTAACGTTGGATACGAGGTAAAAATATTCACATGGCAGTTGCTTCAATGCATTTAGGATTGTGGTCCTGGTCAAGACAATCTCCTGAACGTCAGAATGGGAAAGAAAGGTGTTTTAAGCAATTTTGAGCGTGGCATGGTTGATGGTGCCAACCGGGCCAGTCTGAGTATTTCACAATCTGCTCAGTTACTGGGATTTTCACGCACAACCATTTCTAGGGTTTACAAAGAATGGTGGGAAAGGGGAAAAATTGTGGGCGAAAATGCCTTGTTGATGCTAGAGGTCAGAGAAGAATGGGCCGACTAATTCAAGCTGATAAAAGAGATAATAACCACTCATTACAACTGAAGTATGCAGTATGTAGACAACCTTGAGGCGGATGGGCTACAACCACAAAAGACCCCACCAGGTATCACTCATCTCCACTACAAATAAGAAAAAATTGCACGAGCTCACCAAAATTGGACAGTTGAAGACTGGAAAAATGTGGCCTTATCTGAAGAGTGTTGATTTCTGTTGAGACATTCAAATGGTAGAGTCAGAATTTGGTGTAAACAGAATGAGAACATGGATCCATTATGCCCTTTTACCACTGTGCAGGCTGCTGGTGGTGGTGTAATGGTGTGGGGGATGTTTTCTTGGCACACTTTAGGCCCCTTATTGTCAATTGGATATCGTTTCAATGCCACGACCTCCCCAAGCATTGTTTCTGATCATGTCCATCCCTTTATGACTACCATGTACTCATCCTCTGATGGTTCTGCATTTACCACATTTAATTAGTTGTAGACCTTTATCGATCTGGAACAGTTTGTTTCAAAGGAGAAGATTAAAAGATATTGTTCCTTAGGTACATGTGTTTAACACCCTATGTTTACAGTACACAGTTTGCATTTACGCCACGTTTTGTCATTTAGTAAAGAGTACAGATTGTTTAAATGCTTTGTTGCAAAGATTAAATACTGTTTAAAGTACATTTGTCTAGTTTTTGCAGTCTTATACAATAATTTAGGTCAATTATCATTGAATACTTATTTCGTTAAACTTAATTTTAATACCCCAGCTTAAAAAGCAGAAAAGAATCATTTAAACAAATGCTTTCTACAACATTGATGTCTTTACTAATAACTTAACCTTAAGATCTATTGATTTTACAACAGAACATAATATAAATCATTTGAATTAATTGCCATGTTAATGTAATACTGTTACATTACATGTAAAGAATTTATCACACGGAAATCGTAAAGCAAGAGACAAAACATTAATTTAAAAACGCAAACTAGGTTAAATGTACATGCATGTAAAGCGTTAAGATACATGAAGGATATTGCTTTGAAGAAAGATGTGCAACGGAGAAGTTCCTAATTCCTGTCTTAAGGCGACACCTTTAGCAGAGCAGGGACCGACTCGAGCCTCTTCGCTCGCCGGGAAGCATGACGGTGCCGGGCAGCAGAGACTCCCGCTCCCGCTCAGTTTCTTGGCCACTTCGGGGACAACCACTGTTGTTGCGCTGAATAAAAGGACAAGACATTTGTACACCGCGAAAGTGAATAAGGATTTAACATCTACAGAACATATGCATTATTAAAAATATTGTGAAAAATTTAATTACAACCATTTATAAGCCCGAAAACAGCATTAGCTTGCAGGCTTAATGCTAGCGACAATAGGCTTGTTTAATATAGAGTCCTAGATAGGTAGAAAACTGTAAACTCACCTGAATGCGACAGCTTGCCTGCTTTCTTCAAAGCGAATCCTTCATTGATTAGTTTGTTTAAAAAAAAAGTTTTTTTCTAGTCAAGTTGGCCCCCATGTTTTCCAAAATTTTCAGCTTCGCCAAAAATTGCGTCATTAGCAGAACAAGCTCCTGGTTGGCTGCCGCAAAACCCGATATGAATATTCGCTGCGATAGGTTTCAACAGTTCATAAAATTCAACTTTTCCTGCTTCAATACCGATTCCGTTTTTCACGTTGACGCCAAAACGTGCTTCACGCATCGCCATTTCTGTCTTTTATGCGATGCAACTGGCGCAGAACTCCTTTGCCGCGGCTGGCCATTGACTTAACACATAAAGCAAACGCAAACCACGCAAGTTCCATGCCTGGTGTGATCTTAGCATTAGACTTATGTGTCAGTCATTTCACATATTGAGTCTTGACAAAAATTATAATGGTAAATTATAGCCCTAATAAATCATAGTACTTTGGGTACTTAACTACATTTAAGGCAAAAAAAATATATATAAATATATATATATATATATATATATATATATATATATATATATATATATATATATATATATATATATATATATACATCTCTATTAGAGACCTCTGAACCATGTGTGTAAACTCTGAAGCATTCTTCTTTCGGTGTGTGTGTTCTTTAGGAGAATGGCACAATTACGGAAGCTGAGCTGTGATGGCATGAGGACAAACTCACGAGAGGAACTCAAAGTTCCTAAAGGCTCTGCTAGACATGAGATTCTCACAAGCTTGGTGTCTGCTCTGGACTCAGTGGTAAGATCGGTTCTTAGGTTCATTGCTATTAGTCTAGCTTTGTGTCATTGTGGAGTGTTATACAGTAAAGTTAAGTGCCTTATTTAATAAACTTGTAGAATTAGAGTAGAGTTCTGTGGTGATGAATGCAGTTGCAGATTAGTCAACATGCACAGTGTATGGGAGTACAACACCTTCAGAGACTCTAAACAAAATAATACTCTTTTTTTTTTTATCTGGTTTGTTTTTTTGCTTTTAACTCAAATATATAACTTCATAGCCTGTAGAAACCTTGATATAATTATGGTAGCCAGCTCAGAAATCTCTGTTGTTAGCAACTGAACTAAGAAAAATGCTCTTAATGGATCTGAACCAAATACTTTGTGCTAGTCTTTTTTAAAACTTCAAATTAAATCTGACAACAGTATAATTTCTGTCTATCTGTAAAAATATATGTTTATAGCTATAAATATTTTGACTGACAATAAAAACCTGCATGAGGGCAAGTGAAATGGCAATTGTGAAAATGAAAAATAAATAAAAATATTCAAGGAAATTAAGATACTGGGATAATGTAAATGTTGCATTTTGAACGATGAAAATTTATGATATTAATAACAGTAACCTGTTGAC
Organism: Danionella dracula; assembly: GCA_900490495.1. Taxonomy (NCBI): domain Eukaryota; kingdom Metazoa; phylum Chordata; class Actinopteri; order Cypriniformes; family Danionidae; genus Danionella; species Danionella dracula. The sequence goes on from UELW01000522.1 coordinate 14,413,159, forward strand.
GGTGCGAATATTATAGCCCATGGCTCAATGAATTGACATCTAATAATTTATTAATCATTAACAATTAGTTAATAAGTAATTTATAAAGCATTTCTAATTAAAGTGCTATCTAACTTTCTCTACCAAAAGAAACACTTCTTTGGTTACTGTATATATTTCTAGGTTTTTGTTTGCCTTTGTTTAAATAATCATTGTTTTTGCAGTGCTCTGCCATGTCTAAACTGAATGCTGAGGTGGCCTGTGTGACTGTGCACGAGGACAGCGTGATTGCCGTAGGAACAGAGAAGGGAAGAATCTTCCTCAACTCCAGAAAAGAAATACAGACAGACTTTCACAACTTTTGCAGTACGTAAACTTACAGTCACCAGCAGAGAGGATATTACCCCTGTGTTGGGTTTTTCAAGGGTACTCAATGAGGATTGACTGGGTGTAAAATGTGTGAGGACACCTTGATATAATTACTTAATTAAAATGAATATACTACCTTTACAATGTATTTATAATGGTGTGGTTTTTTTATACAGTGAATTACAAGTATTTATGTTTTGGTTAAGAATTAGCGGTTTTGATGATGACAGAGAACCTTATAGATATTTTAACTCAGTTTGAGTGCTCTTTTGCTTTTGTAACGCGCTTAACTTGCTTGGGTGCGCATGAACCTGACTTCACAATGATCAGAACATAAGTTCGGCTGTAAAGCCTAAATGTGTGAATAAAGCACAACAAATATTTTACAAAAATAAATGTGTTATTGTGAAAATATCAAACAATACAAAGCAAAACAAATAATTAAACTATTTTAAGAGAGTCCAGTTCCTATTATAAAGTCCTCCAATTTCCGTAGAGCAAGTCCAAGAGAATCTCAGAATGTATACTTCCAAGAATGCATACACATATGGTCCTCTTGTTCCTACTGCTTTGTTGCGGTAGTCTGGTGGCTCGCCATCTTGGGCTGGTTCAATGAGGAGATTGGAGGAAGAGGAGAAAAGAACCAAAAAAAAACCTGACCTAAATAAGGTCAGAAACACAAAATAAAATTCGGCATAAATTTATATGAAACGTTTCCTTCTAAAATTAAATCAATCAATACAAAAGTAAACATTCACAGTGAATAAGTGAGAGTGAATAAACTAAGTGAATGGCCATTCAAAACAAGGTTTCCAATGCAAAGTATACAGTCAAATTAGCAATTACAGCTAATTAAAATATCAAATAACATTGATTGTTACATAAATGGTACTTGTCCACATTCATAAGTAACCATGTGATAAATCATAAGGCTAGCTTAGCCATTAGCGTAACCGGCTTGGTGAATATGGCGCTGCAGTTAACTTTTACCAAGTTTAAAAAAATTAAACAACTCACCGCTGAGCAGACGTGAGAAGGAAAAACCAATGTAATTGCAGGCGCACGCTGAGCACGCCAACCACACAGACAGCAGCACACCTGAGCAGGCGGAAGTGCTCGCTCACTCGCGATCTTAAAGGGGTACACGGCACCAATATAAGAATACGGCAAAACTAGATCATGTGGGTTACACTTTCTATTTAGAGTGTTTTTGGTTTCTCTCTAAATAGAATTAATGTTACCCTGAAGGGTTTATTGTGTCAGGCAATCAATTTAACTCACTAATCAGACCTGTTAATAACTGAGAAAATTGATGTGCTCATATTTATAACCACATAAAAATTATACTATTACACAGTCTATGACAGGAGACATGAGATACACCACAGGATCATAGTCATTTTATTGTTAAAATACAAACAGTGGTCTTATCCATTCATATGCTTTGAAAGTGGCATGGTTATTGGTGCCAGATGGGCTCCTCTGAATTAAACTATCTTTTCCATTTCAGTAAATCTTCGTTTACAGAGAATGGTCCAAAAATATCCTATTTCCAGTTAGTGGCAATTCTGTGGGCACAAATGCCTTGTTGATGCTAGGTCAGACTGGTTCAAGCTGGTAGAAAGGGAACCGAGGTATCAAAAAGGTATCACCCGGTGTCACAAATCTAAAAACAGGAAACTGAGGCTACAATTCGCACAGGCTTACCAAAATTGGAAAATAAAAGATTGGATGAAGAAATCTGGCCGTTCGAATAGTAGGCTCAGAATTTGGTGTCTGCTAATAAAAGCATGGATCATGTGTTTAGTCTGGTAATGGTGGTGTATGGGTATGGGGGATATTTTACTGGCATAATTTGGGTCTACCAATTGAGCATCATGTCAATGCCACAGCCTCCTAATAATTGTTGTTGACCATCTCCATCCCTTTATGTCCGGTGTACCCTGATGCTTTTGATGTTGCTACCAGCAGGATAATGCGAATCTCTAACTGTGCATCAAGCCTACAAACTGACTTCGCCAGAGCCTCTGCCTGCACTCATTTGTCAACAAAAGTCTCTGCACTGCATCGCTCACTAAATGTGCACTGATCAGTATAACATCCACTGCTGCTGTAGAAGCTGTTTTTCCCCTAATCAATATTCCAACATGGTGTGCTAACAATGTAAACTTCTAGCTAGCCAAAACACAAATCAAATAACCAAGGAAGGTTATTTATTTCTTTTCCAAAGTTTGAATCTCTTTAGTCGAGAAAGAGAGTGGAAGCCGTTGCTTTGCTCCGTCTCAATTAAGCAAATGCTCATGCATATTATGTGAATGTTCAGCCTATGCAAAGGGCAATTAATTGATTTAATGCACAAGAATAGATTGCCCTTAACGTTCCATGTCATAAAGTGCAAATCATCTCAAACTGGTTTCTTGAATGACGATGAGTTCACTATACTCAAATGGCCTCCATAGTTACCAAATCTAAATCCAGTAGAGTGATGTGCTGGAATGGGAGATTTGCATCATGGATGTTCAACCAAACACACTGCAGAAACTGTGTGTTGATATGATTTCAATATGGATCACGCGTAATGATAAATTGTAAGAAAAAAAACCCTCTATTTATTTGTAGGAAAGAGTGATTAAATGGGATTCATCACAACACTGTGATTAATCATCATATAATAATAGCATTTAGCAGTATTTTTTACTTCATTATTATTCTACATATGTAATCAGATGTGCAGCCTCAATGTCCAAACAAGCAAGCAAATTGCCCTAGAGTTATGGATGTTTGTGTGTTTTTACATTCCCACAGAATTATCCTGTCTGCAAGAAGTAAACTCCTTGAACTGCCATGTAAAAGCTGCTGAGGTGGACTGTGGCAGAACAGGCAAAGACTGTGGCCAGCCAGTTAGACAGAGGGCCTTAACAGAAACACATTCAAACATTTTAGTCCTGAGGAAGATGGTGGAGGAGGTGTTCAGTGTGCTTTACAGTAAGTAGACATCCACAGCTTTTCTTCTTATATTTGTGAAGACAATCAAGTGAATGGGAAAGCAGTCACAAATTTCAGCCGTTGTTGTATTTTTATATTAGTTCATGATACAAATATTTTTTAATCTCTTGGCTTCATTACACTTAGGCACTTTGTGTATTGTTTTTTTTTGTTTAAAATTCTAAAGTGAAATCTCATCCAGATTGGTTTAACATTTGACCAGGATTGTCATGCATATGTTAACTGCTTCCTGTGAGACAGAATATCTATTCAAGCACAATTAAAAACTAAATGAGATTGCTTGTTCTTCCAGTGTTTGCTTGTTCTGTGAACTGAGCCCAAAATACAGCAAACGATTATGTCATGATGTGTCATGATCTTAGTATTCACATTCAAAATGATACATGAGGCTTGATAAATAAATTGGCTTTCAAAAACGACCATCGATTTGCTCTTACAGATACCACAGAGCTAAAATTTCCCTTCTCCTGACCAATAATTTTACAGCATGCTTAGCTGTCACTAAGTATTACCATATTATTAAGCATGAAAATGTTGTCTTGCTGCGACATCGCCAAACCCAAGTAAATGCTTGGGGCCCCCAACAACAAGAGTATCCATAAATTATGACCAACTTTTACGTCTTGTCAAAGCAGTGATAAGTTTGCAGTGACACAGGTATGGCAATTCCAATGCACCGCAATCTCATTCCTACATTTAATTTCCTTTCCCCAAATTTCTCGCAGTGGCCCACAACATGTACAATATGATTTTCGGTGGGAGCCCTGGGTTCTATTCCCGGCCAATGCACACTATCTTTGTCTGGGCAATAGTGATGTGTTGGATAAGAAGACCGACTTGTTATAGGAAGGTGGCATGTTCGAACTCCAGATCAACTGAGTTGAAGTTGGTCTGAGTGATGAAACACTTTCTCTCCCATCTTCAACAATAACAGCTGTGGTGCCCTTGATCAAGGCACCAGTTTCCCGATTGCTCCCCGGGTGCTATAGCTATGGTTGCCCACTGCTCCGGGTGTGTGTTCATGGTGTGTTTGTTCACTGCTGTGTGTGTACACCGGTACGGTACTTTCACTTCACTTCTCTAGTGAGTACATGATGGTTGGAGGGCCCCTGTGAATTTTTGCTTTGTGCCCCAAGAGTGTGTAGAATCACTTTTAGAAGTCACCAATCAGCTTCTAAAGAAGGCACGCACCCATTTTCTTAACTTACAGTTAAAAAATGGGCCAGACGGTACAAATGATGTAATCAAAGCATCATTGTTGGTGAATGCAGGTCTCCCAAACCTCCCTCTTTCCCTTCTACCCTGCCTTCCATGATCCTCCGCCAATTATGCACATTAAAGGTAAAATTTTTACAGTAACTAATTCGATTTTTACTTTTTATTTTACTTAAATTTTACTCTAAAATGTGTATTTATATTTTAAATGTACACTATACACAATAACACAATAAATGTACACAAAAAATTGTACACAAATAGTTTTGAAGGTCAAAAGAGCAATATGAATTAAAGAAGCTGTAAAGTATATGCGATCAGCATCCATAAAACTCTGATTTGTTTCAGGTGAGGCTGTGGGGAAGAACAGCCTGATCCCTGTGCCTTATGAGGGGATTCTGAAGGACCCCAGTTCATTGGTTGTCTATGGGTTGCCTGATGGTGTGACTTTGAGAAAGCCTATCGAATACGACACTAAGACCTTAATGAAGATCTTGGAGCAAAGCAACCGCATACGCTTCATAGTCAAAAGGTCAGTAACCTGACTGTGCTTCATGCTACTTAAGTTCTGCTCAGATGGGGTCTGAAATGGATGAACTATAAACATAACTTAAATATTTACATATGTTTCAAACAATAGATTTAGATCTAACCAATCTGAATTATATGTAAAAATAGGGATAAAGGGACGTTACTTGCTCTGCAAATTTGAGAAATACCATAATATTAGACATAATGTAAGTTACATTATAACATGATCTAGACATTATATTTGCTTGTCTAAAGGGTCATGAACAGAGAAATTTTTTTACCCCTTGTAACAAGTATGGAATAATCGCTGTAATTTACTTTCAATTTCTTTGTATTATATTTGTTTCTTACAGCCAGAATGTTGGATTGTTGAATGAAAATGCTTTTGTGGCATGTGAGCCATTAAATTTTTGAATGAACATCTTAATGAAGCGATGATTCCATTGTTTTTGCACTATTCCTGTTTTTTTGCTGGAGCCGTACTCTCGACATGTGAGCGACAGTGAGAGATAACTGCAGATGAAAGTGGATTTTACCTTGTGTGGATTATAAAAAGGTCTGCTGAGTCTATGGCAGTCAGCATGGTTCTTCGGCTGTGTAAAGAGTGCCAGAGCTGCTAAACGCCCCCAGACATGCTGAAGCAGGAATTGAAGTGTCAGACTATGTAGATTGTAGTGTTCTGTCTGGCAACGCACTTAGGACAAGTGGGGCTTACTTTCAGGCTGCCACCGGAGATGTTGTAACTGTTGCTTGTAAAGGTCGACGAGTGCATGTCTCCGGCGTCCGGTGGTGTCGAGCAGGCAGCCTTCTAAATTGGCATCCACACCGCCTGCTTGATGCTAGGGAAACCTCCTCCATTCTCCCCTGATCATCAGCCCCCACATCAGAGACATTTACCGAGAGCGACTACGAAGCAGTCCTGTCCAGGGGCCTCCCAACATCATCAGGGGAAGAGTTCCTATCGTAAACTTCCCTTGGACAGGACGCCCAGGCAGTCCAGCTTCCGTGCGGGCATTGCCACCAGCCCGCCCCCCCTTGAATAGAGGGGGTCCCTTCGCCATCTGGCAGTGGATTCACATTTCAGCACTAAGTTTTTCATTAAATGTGCAAAAATGTAATGCTGCCAGGAGACTTACATTGCAAATCCGAATGCAGTTCTGGTTTCACAGATACATTCAAGGGGTACCTAGGCTCCCTTTGGACCCCACCGTTAAGTCTGCTAGTTCGCGGCCCCACAATGGAAACTATCGCCAGGGTGTGAATGATGCCATTGATGTAGTTTCAGGAAGCTTCCCACTATTTTCCCTTGGTTTATCCTAACTATCAGCTATCGACTACAGTTTTTGGTCAAGCCTCCCATATTCAGGGTTCTGATGACCTCAACCACAGAAACCCCGGTCCCACGTGAGGAGATCGATTCCTTTCTATGTAAAGGTGCAATCTAGCCCCTGTTGTCAGAGAAAGAGGGTTTCACAACCCTTACTTTCTAGTTTCCAAATGCACAGGCGGTTGTGCCCAATCCTTGACCTGATTTGTCTGAACACTCATCTTCTGAGACTTCTGTTTAGGATGATATATCTCAGACGCCAATCCACTCAGTCCATCCAGGGGATTGGTTCACTAGAATCGATCTGAAAGATGTGTTTTTTCACATAAGTATACTCTCTCAGCAGAGACCTCTTCTTTGGTTTGGCTTCTGAAGTACTAAACCTTCACAAAGGTGATCCAGGAAGCTTTACTACCATTAATACCGGAAGGGTCCTTAGCTTACTTTGACGACTGGCTAATACTTACCCAGTTTCGGTCCCATTTGATTTGTCACAGAGGCATGGTCTTATGTCACCTCAGCCATTTGGGGCTTTAGATCAACAAGAGCTGTCTAACCCTCGGCCAAAGCATATCTTTCTGGGTATGGAGCTAAACTTGTTGGGGAGGCGGGCTGTTGACCTCTTCCTCTGATGATGTTGGGGGACCCCCGGACAAGACTGCTCCTCTCTCAACTTCTTGTAGCCACTCTAGGTCGCTGATTCTGGCACAGGGTTGATGATTTGTGGAGGACTGGAGTCCAGCCTGGAGATTTCGGATGTGGAGTGGCAGAGCCACCTGTAACCCAACCTTTCCAGCAGGTAGGGTAAGCAAATCGGCCATCTTCTCCACAGCACAACCTGCCGTTTCCCAGAGGGGGAGTGCGATGTACTGTCTCCTATGGGAGATGCACCAGCTCTCTCCGATGAAGCAGTAGAGATCACAATATCAGACACACTGGAGTCGTCAGAAGATGGTAGCAGCGCATGTTCAGTCAAAAAACTGTGACAGATAGCTAACGCAATGGTGGAGTGGAAAGCACGCTGGACAGGAAATACACAGTCAGCCCAGCTTCTCCAGCTTTGCTAGAGATGCGTACTCGTAGTCATAACATTTCTGGTGGTGGCATGAAAGAACGGCAGTCTTGTTCAAATGCAGTATATGACAGAGCAGTGCACTATACCTTCTAATCATATGACTGCTGCATCGGTATGTTTACGCCCAAAACAACCAATACAGCAATAGAGCTATCGGTCAATGCAATTAATCCACTGCATCCTCAGATTTGCATGGTTGATATGTTTGGAAACACGCTACAAACAGTCGACCGACAACAAGTGCTCTACTAACAAAGAGGTGTCTTACGTGGTTTGGTGAAAGGCAAGAGTCTGGGACTGTCAGCGACTCAGGCATACTGTGAACAGCCGGAGATTCGCACCGGTTCCATAAACACCAGATCTCTTGATCCACAAATGGGGGAATGTAATACAACAACGATGTGAAATCTTTCACAAGTTGTTTGTGTCTAAGAGACTTTTTTTTTGTTTTACACTTCTATTTCAGGCAGTGTATTACATACACACTTAAAACTTAACTTAAGTTATCAAAAGCGCAGGAAGCCCACAAATTTCACTCTTTAAAAATGTGCAAAAAATTTACAGATTTTGCACTGTGTCTACTTTCAAGTGAATCCAGTTTCAACAAAAACAGCCTTGCATGAGAAGACTTGTCTAAAAATTGGCTCTACAGTGCCCCTTAAATCTGACCAAAATCTTCGATTTAGCTGTTTTGACACATTGAACATGTTAAAAAGCCCACCAAATTTTGTTTGAAGGTATTGTTCAATAAGTTTAGTAATCTAACACTATCACTGCAGTAACTTTGACGATAGCTCTACAGCGCCCCTTGAATGTGAAAGAGCTTAACTTGCATTTTAACTAACTTCTCCTAGGAAAATTTCCAGATCGAGCTGAATTTTGGTCTGTTGACTCTTAAGGCACTAGGGACCAAAAAGTTATTCACACCATAACGAATTTGACCTTTTTTAAACATATAGGGCTTAATGCATTTCTTACTGTAGTCCTCACATACTTTATCCAAAAATCATGAAAAAAGTATGGAATGATGATCTACCATTCTGACCAAATTGCTATTCTTAAGCGATGAGATACTTTTAGCGCCATCTACTGCCTGTATATATTTGTGGCTGTATTACCCACAAACTTCATCCAATGGATGTGAAAAAAATAAAGCATGATGATCTTGTAATTCAGAAAAGATTGGTATGCTATTGTTATGCAAATCTTATAACACCAACTCTTGGGTTTATATGAGTTGTTTGTGTAACAATATAGATAATCTTTACATTTAAAGCTTTGTGTTTTCCAGTACTTTGTAAAGTTCCTTTTCAACTTGTTTTGACCTGCACAAAGTAGCTTTTGACAGCAACAAGTGAAAACACTTGAAAGGTCAAGAGGTGGTGGCTTTGGTTCTTGCAGACACATCGTGCGAGGGCCTGCCCATCGCTGCTTTCAGCTTTAATTTTTCTTTTTTAATCCATTTCTCTTGCACCTATTTTACAATTTTCTCTTTTTATTTTTCTTTAAATGAATAAGATTTCTCTGTCTGGCTTTCTTTCCTTCACGGCCTGAGCATTCCTCTTTAATTGTTAAAAATGGTAAAGCTATATTTTGCACTACAATTTTAACAGTAAGCCTCGACCTTGTTTAAAAAAAAATTTAATGGCTCACAGACACTGTCAGCACACTGTCAGCAGTGTGTTTTTTGTGAAATCCTTGAATTGTTGAATGTTCCACCATTAATTTTAATCAAGAGAAAAGAACAAAGGCCATACATTCAATTTTCTTATTTCATAGATCGCCTGAGGAACCCGCACTAGATTCCAAGTCTTGTCCGGAAGTTATTCATCACTCCTCAGCAACCAAGAGCATAAACAACCACATCTCTATCAAACCCACCTTGCAGGAAGTGTGCACTAGCAACTCCATGCTCTCCAGTTTCCTGTATGGGATGCCCATGTCCTCTCAGCCACTCCCAGATAACAAGCAGGACCTGAAGCCTGCATCATTCCACAGTGTTGGCAAAGAGTTGCTGCCCATGTGGACGTCCTCTGAGGAAAAAGTACTGCAGGCAAAGGAGTGTTCTGACAATGGTTAGAGGCACTATTTGTGAAGTCTTTCAATGGAAATCACTCACTGAGTGTTTGTCACTGCTAAATACAAATATATGACATAGTTACTCTTTCACAGGGGAGAGAATAGGGCTGACAGCAGATCTTACCCAGAGCCCTACCAGCATCCATGTCTCCAAACGACTTCTGTTCTCCATAGTGCATGAAAAATCAGGTGGGTGGCACGCTGAATTGACAAATACACTGGCCATGGATGAGATGACCTTATTACCCAGGCATTTTTGAGAAATAAACTAGATTAAGCTATAACTTGTGTTTGGTGTTAACAACCATAATTTAGTTTATTTGAATGCCAGGTTCATATTTCTTCAAAGCACTTTTGGAAGAAAAGACTCAAACCACTGCATCAGATGTTGTTTAAAACAATATCAAATGACAGAGTTTTTTTTTAAAGTCTATACAAAACTAAAATATCTGAAACAGTACATATTGATAGTTTTTTTTCATGTACTCTTGCCCAATAAAATTACTCAAGCAAATAATTTGTGGAAATTAAATAAAACTAGATATTTCAGCAAAAAATCTAATTATAAAGCAGGAGGTTTTACCTACAATGTTACTTTAACATGTTCTCTTTTTTATCTTGCCAAAATATTAATAGGTTTCTTAAAGGCCCCTAAAAAGCCACATTAAAAGGAAATAAACGTGTTAGACATTTATTAACATTTATTGATTATTGACAAGAATGCATATACATTTTAAAATGAATGCGCATTGCACACTTTTTATGTGGGGCCTATTAACGTTACTGCTGCATGAGTTTAAGCGCCAGCTTAAGTGAAACTTTAGGTGCCCGCTTAAGTGAAATTTGAAGATTTTGTTATCAATCACAACAGCTAGATTTTTTCCCATGGGTACACAGATTTTGCGTGGGGCATCAACCCTCAATGTCATCGTATAATTGGTTCAGATATAACATATGTAATATACATATTATGTACAGTTGAGGGAAAATAGTTAGCCCTTCTCTGATCTTTTTATTTTTCTTTTAAAACATTATATGAACAACAGAGCAATGGGTGAGTACTTGGCTTATGCTTGAAGTGATGGGATTGCTTCACTCATTTCCTGGGGTGAAAAACCTGAACACACTCTTGCCTGCTTCTGCAGCATGCAAACACTTTTTTAGGTGCTGGACACCTAAAAAACGTGCAAGGCTGGATACTACAAACTCAAGCTCACTGTTAAATTTAACCAAACTTTCGAAATTTAGATTTGTATTTTTTATGCCTACATCAAACTGGTGTTGCTTCATATTATTGGGACTTGTCTGGACTATTAATTTCAGTTTAATTTTCTTATTTGTACTACCAGATTTAAAAATAATTTACGAAGCTTTGCAACCTTATTTTAAGTTAAAATTTTGTTTTGTGATATTTTAAGAAGATTTTTGTACAGTTGTTAACTGATCACAAGTTTATTATTTAGTGCCGTCAATTGGCAATAAAGTTGTTGGGGCAAAAATGTCTTTCTTTATACTTTTACATTTACATTCATGCATTTGGTAGAGGCTTTTGTCCAAAGCCACCTACAGTAGGGGAGAGACAATATGCAATTTGTTTCACAGTCAAAGTCTATCTCAGCTTTCTCATAATAGAAGTTGTATCAACTGATCAATAAACCATAGCAGGAAGAAAATAAAGACAGAGGAGGAAAAAAGGATTTTTATTATAGTAGATGTTCCTGAAGAGAAGAGTTTTCAGTTGCTTTTTGAAAGCTGTTAGTTTTGCTGCTTTCCTGACTGGATCAGGAGTTCCACCAGCCAGACACAGTGAGAGAGAAGGTTCTGCTAAGAGATTTTCTGCTTTTGTGAGACGGAACCATGAGTCGCTGTTCCTTCTCTGACTGCAGGTTTCTGGAGGGCATGTAGGAGTGTATGAGCTTGTGGAGGTAAACAGGGGCTGATTTGGATATAGTTTTTTATGCCAGCATCAGTGATTTGAATTTAACACGAGCTTCCATGGGGAGCCAGTGAGGAGTGATGAAGAGGGCAGTAACATGAGTTCGCTTCAGTTCCTTGAAGATGAGACAAGCTGTAGAGCCTGCTAGGGGGTGAACGACAGATAGAGTGGAGTGTCATCAGCGTAGCTGTGGTACGAGAATCCGTGTCTGTGGATGATAGGGCCCTAGGAAATGGGGTAGACGGAGAAGAGAAGGGCACCAAGCACTGAACCCTGGGAAACTCAGGTGAGCAGACTATGAGTGTTCCTCACCCCTCCATCTGACACTGAGAGATCTACCAGTGAGATAGGATTTAAGCCAGTCGAGAAAAAATGCCAGGGATGTCCATCGCAGAGAGAGTGGATAGAAGGATCTGATAGTTGACTGTGTCAAACGCAGCAGAGAGGTCTAGTAGAATGAGGACAGATGATCTGTAGTCAGCCCTGGCATCCTGCAGTGCTTTCATCACAGACAACAAAGCCGTCTCTGTTGAGTGTACTTAGAAACACTTTAAGAATGTCACTATCATGTACTGTACAATTTTAATTTATAACATATAAAGTTTTGTACTCATACTCTGAGTACTATTTAGAACAGATACTATTAATATACTTTCTTTACTTTTTTTGGCAATTTATGGTACTTTTACTTGAGTACGATTTTTCAGTACACTTTCCACCACTGATTGTAAATAACACTGGAATATACATATGCTGTTGTTTGAAAGTTAATTATGTAGCACTCTAGCATTGAGATATTGTCTCTGTCTTTGATGTGGGAGTCAGGGGTTCGAGGCACTGTCTGAGATTTTTTGTTTGAATGACTGATGAGCATATGTTTAAAAATAACAATAAAACAATTCTTTCCATTGCTGAATGAATTTACCAAATGTAAAAAATTGTATATAAATAACTACGTTCACTTGCTGAATAAACAAAGACTTTGAATTTGGATGGATAGATGATTTGTGTAGGAAATGAATTAAAATAATATAATATTATGAATTACAGTTCATGGTTTTCCTAGATATATGTAGTCAAAAGAGACTGGATTACTGGGTTCAGATGGCTGGGGAGGTCAATTTTGATTTGTTTTGTGCATTTTCATACACATTGGCAATTCAAGGTAATTTCCTTGAAATTAAAAGCACTTCAGAAATATAAACAGAAGAAGATAAAAGATTAATAATCTATATGCCGTATCCTTTATTGAAAGCTTTTTATTTTGTCTTCCTACATAACCCACATAAATAAAATGGAATAGTTTGTAAAAATGTGCAGTTAAAATTATTTTAATAATAATGTTTGCAAAAACAAAATCTCAAAAAGTTTATTCGACTTAACAGCCTTGCCCAAAGCAATGCATCTTGAAAATGTATTTATTTGAATTCAACCTTTTGACAAAAATGTTAGCATGTTTTTTGACATTTTAAATATTCTCAAACTGTATCTGGTTGTTCTTCAAAAAAAGGATTGACTCAAACCTACTTCTCTTTTTTTTTTTATTCCCAGAGCAAGAGTTTATACAATGTGCCACCAGAGCTACCATAAGACTAATAATTTCTAGCCATTAAACATAAAGCTTAAAACATGTGTTAGTTGTTACATTACTACTAAAACCTACACTTTGAATGCTTTAGCTTTATGTGTTTATCAATCGTTTAAATGTTAATACAGCTTTTTCCCCACACCTGCCAAATGCGCTTAGAAAATCAGTCCCTTTGCTCCGTCTAGAGGCCAAAAATGGTAGCCTGGATTACTTAAAATTATTGCTTGTGAGAAAATGTTTAGCACTGCAGTTAAACTACAAAGTGAGACCATTTCAGTGTCACCCATTTTTAATGTTTGAAACAAGTTCTGACCATGATGAGTTTCTTTTTCTTATTAAAATGCATTTATTAACCATTGAAGAGAGCGTCACGGTGGCGCAGTGGGTAGCACGGTCGTCTCACAGCAAGAAGGTCGCTGGTTCTAGGTTTTCTAGGCTCGGCTGAGGCAGGTGGCATTTCTGTGTGGAGTTTGCATGTTCTCCCCGTGATTGCGTGGGTTTTCTCCGGGTGCTCTGTAGTATAGTTTATATACTACAATTTCCCCACAAGTCCAAAGACATGCGGAATAAGTGAATTGAATAAGATATGCCCATAGTGTTAAAGTGTGAATGTGTGTGTGAATGTTTCCCAGCGATGGGTTGCGGCAGGGAAGGGCATCCGCTGCGTAAAACATATGCCAGAGAGTTGACGGTTCATTCCGCTGTGGCGACCCCGAAAGGGAATAAAGCCGACATGAAGATGAATGAATGAACCATTGAAGATGAATAAATGAGAGCATGATCACCTACTCTGGCAGTAAATCCCAGACTTTGGTGTGAAGTTCCATCTACATCTACTGTGAAGTATGCGCTGAACAGTCTTTATGTTGAAATTTGAGCGGGTTGGCATTTTGATGTTTTTTTTTAATGTCAGGCCACATCTAACAGATTTGGAACTTTTGATATTCTATGGAATTTTGTCCTCGGCTCAGGTAAACAGCTGCAAACACTGACTAGCATTTTGCTAGCATGTACCAGGACACTTGCTACGATCAAGGGTAGGACTGTGAACGTGGCAGTGTCTATATATAGCCATTCCATAATTATGACGTGAAACTACACATTGTTTTAAGTGAAACTATTTTGTGTGGATTGGACATACTATTTAAAAAAAAAACCACAGTAATTTAAAACATGTAAAAAATAGCAAGATTAATATCTTTCAATAAAATGAATAAAATTGAATAAAAATAATAATTCTCCCCTTTTTCCAAACTTTAATAAATTGAAGCTAACTGGTTTGTTATGTTCTTAGTTACTAGAGCATAGTTTATTCTTGATATGCCAGACATTTCTTTCAAGATGTTTCTCCAGATGGGTTAGCATGTGACACGCCAAATTTTGTCAGCTGTTGGGGTTTAATAGGCATTTGTCCAGGTCCCCTCTTTGACCAAAGGCATTGTAGAGAGTTAAATCCCACCTTTCATTAATTACTTTCTTTGACCAAATAGAGAAAATAGTAAAGAAATCTGGGTTGTAATGGCATTTTTTGTGTTGTATTTGCAGAAAAATGGGATTCTTTCATCAGGGAGACAGAGGATATAAACACTCTTCGAGAATGTGTGCAGATCCTTTTCAACAGTCGATACGGTGAGGATATAAAACATTGTTTTGGTTTTTGTCACTGGTGGAATATGTGTATGAACTCTGGAAATTAATTCAGGGTGGCGCAGTGGGTACCACGGTTGTCTCACAGCAAGAAGGTCACTGGTTCGAGCCTCGGCTGGGTCGGTTTGCATTTTCTGTGTAGAGTTTGCATGTTCTCCCTGTGATTGATATTCTTATTCTTTAGTCTTTAGAATCCAAGAGTTTTTTTTATCTTGTATTAAAGGTTACATATGTAAGAATTGAACAAAAAGTACTCATAAAATGACCTTGATTAAATAATTTTGGTTAGTTTATATACTACAATTACCGAAAGTGTCGGAACAAAGATAATATTTTCATTTAAAATGTACGTTCTATCACTAAATTTTGTGTTTTGACATGGCATATTAGCTCTATCTGGTTCTCCAATTGCTAAAGAATAATTCCTGTTGCCAGATTGTACTGAACCATTCATCCATCCATAAGCAACAGCGGAACATGTGGCATGTGTTTTACGTTTGCCCTTCCAGCCACAACCCATCACTTGGAAACAACCTCACACACTCATTCACTATGGATAATTGTGTTTCTCCAATTTACTTATACCGCATATCTTTGAACTTGTGGGGGAAACTGGAGCACCCGGTGTAAGCCCACGTGATCAAGGGGAGAACATGGAAACTCCACGAGGCTCAAACCAGCGACCTTCTTGCTCTGAGATGACCATGCTATCCAATGTGCCACCGTGCCTTATTGTACTGAAACCCAGTCTGTAAATTTCTGATAACACTAAATAAAATGATTTTAAAAAATGTTGCGATGACCTGAGAAACTGAAAGAGATGCTTTTAAAAGATGGAGATGATTGAAAGCAGAGAAGATTTTGAGAAGGGATGCTGAAGTAGCTGACATAGACACAGCTTCAATAGTTTAATATTATGCAAGCCTAAAATAATATCTCTTTAAATCTTATTCATTTGTGTCATATTTTAAAAATATGTTATTATTTTTTTGAGTACAGTGCCAGTTTTGGCCACATATGTACATCCTGCACATTTTGCCCTTTAAGTTGTGACTAGAATCCTACAAAACAGAAGCAAGTGTCTGGTAGCTACATGATCAATACCCGGAAACTAAGAAAATAATTATTAGTTTTGACAGTGTTTCAAAACTATCTCATGTCATTAGGTTTCTTTCATTATGCAAGACTAAAAAAACGTTAAGCTCTCCAATCAGTAGGTGTTTTGTATAAATATACACAAGATTGGATGTTTCTGTAGCCAGAAGTTGATCTCTCCTCCAGTCTGATGTTACGAGGCACGACTTGCAAATGTGCTTTTTGTTAATACGGTAATATGAGCATTTTTGTTCCTTCACGTGCAACACGAGCACATGTGATTTGTTTACTAACTTCCGCTTCAACAGCGAATAACAATAGCAAAAGCAACAATTATGCTCCGTTGTAATGGTGCCGTACCCAAATGTTTTTTTCTTCTTCAGGCGCCAGGCAGTTTAAACAAAACTGACAATTATGACTCCCCACTACCTTTACATAATAATAAGAAAAAAATTAAGTTGCCCATGAATTAAAGTTTGGCCTACAAAACACATTATTTTTCTTTAAATCAGTTCAAACTTAATTTTGTTTTTTTAAGTTCCTCCTGTTACAATAACAGTTCCAAAACCAACATGAAGTATCCGTCGTCATTCATTACATCAATACAAAGTTCAAAAAGTCATACCTTAAAGCTCATCGCACCAACAGAAATTGTCCATTTATAAATTGACAGTTCATTGAAACCCAGGAACGTTTAAATACTGTTAAAATAAAGTTATCGGTTTTCCCTTCCGGGATATGTGGGAAAGTTTTGACGTCAGTTTGCCACCACGGAGTCAGGAGAGTGGGAAAACGAAGCACAGGAGATTGTTGCTTTATAAAGTCAGTTACCATTCCGCCGCACAAGGGAGAATTAGGTACTCACGACATGCACTCCATCACCACCATAACGATCCAGATGTCAATGAGCGGGGTGTCCCGGTTCACCTTACCACAGCGCTAACTCCTTCCGGTGGCCTTACGCCACTGTTTGGGGCTTAATTCAGACGCTGCTTCGTTTTCGCTGTTTGACAACAACGGCGCTCAATCTGTCTCACTGTTCTGCAAGCAAGGCTCTCTCGCTCTGACTTCCAGGTTGACGCACTGATTGACTATCTCTGCTTGATCACTTCCTCTTTTATCTGTGAACTACGTCACACACTTCCATTGTACATTTAATTTTTGGTATTTAATATTTGATTTGATTATTTTGTTTCCCCTAACTGTAATGTATAAATAATTTTAGGTTTATTTTTGACGATACTAATAACAAAAATAAACAGACTGCTACATCCCCCCTCACTTGAAAAAAACAACCCATGGTTGTACTAGTCTGAAAATCCAAAGAATTCCTCTTCATCTGAGAATTCTACAAAAACATCCATAAGGTTTTTCTTCTCCTGCCTTTCCAGTTCCTTGGCAGATGGATAACATGGTTTCAGATTACAGACATGTATCGTTTTAACATCTTCTCCCGAGCTTTCCAGAACAACCTGATGTTTATGGGTCCAAGTTTACGGACAACCCGATAGGGTCCTTTCCTCTTTTTCCCCAACTTAGATGCAGAGGACTTTGGAAAATTTTATCTTGATTGATCTTGAAACTGGTGAGTCACTTCCCTTCTGGTTTTGTTGTAGTTTCTTAATTGTCTTAATCTTGCTTTCTTTACGCTAGCATCAGCTTGTTTTTTTAATTCTTGAAGTCTGTCCACAATTTCGTAAAGTGGGGTGTCTGGCATCAAAGGAATTGAGGACTGAAGAATTTTGTCCATGGACTCTGGAGCTTCCTGCGCACTTGTAGTTCACCAGGTATTTGTCCTGTTGTTTCCTGCACAGCAGTGTTCAGGGCAAAACGGAACTCTGGAAGGTATGCATCCCACTTCTTCTGATTGTCCCCAACATATGATGCAATCATACACTCCAAAGTACAATTGACGCGTTCTGTCAGGTTGGTTTGGGGATGGTATGCGGTGGTAAGCTTGGGCACAGCATTCCATTGTTCACACAACTGTTGGAATATGGAAGAGACAAATTGTGGTCCACGGTCTGACAAAGTGTAAGATGGAACTCCCCATCTGGTAAGTATTTCTGCTCTGAGGATCCGGGTTATGGTTGCTGCTTTTGCATTCTTCATGGGAAAAATTTCAACCCATTTACTGTAGTAATCTACTACCACCATGATATATTCATGCTGTTGAGAACTGTATGGAAATGGGCCCATAAGATCTACTCCCAGTAGTTCATTAGGTCTGTTGGTAAAGGTTTGGTGGATTTTCCAAGCAGGTTTGTTATTGTCAGCTTTCAAGACTTGACACTTTGGACAGCATTTTATAAAGTCCTTCACTTCTGTCCACATCTTCAATTACAAATCGAGATTCAAAAGGAACTAAATGAAATTCCAAAAGCTGTTCAAGAACAAATTACTGACCTAGCTAACCATATTTCTGACTTTCCTTCCTCAATAAACTGTCAAAGGAAGTGGATGAAATGGGGGGGGGAAGAAACTGGAT
This sequence comes from Danionella dracula, assembly GCA_900490495.1. Taxonomy (NCBI): domain Eukaryota; kingdom Metazoa; phylum Chordata; class Actinopteri; order Cypriniformes; family Danionidae; genus Danionella; species Danionella dracula. Next base: position 14,431,494 of record UELW01000522.1, read on the forward strand.
TCACTCTCACTCATGCACATCAGTAAAGCCGAAACTAAAGCTAAACAAACAACATATTCAGGTTCTCCATTTCTGTTGGAAACACAACCATTGATTAATCCTACACCCATTATTGTGCCAAAAACTGAACATAGTCCGTGACTTCTATTTTACAGAAGTCGTCATTGTACACTTTAGCTCAACGTAAATGTTGTTTTTCTCACATAACTGAACTAAAAAAAAGACTTTCCTTCTGTAAAAACTCCTACCTAGGACATATATCAGTTTTAATATAGAAACATTACAATAACTCTTCTTTTTATGCTCATTAACTCATGGATGACCACAACTCTTTTCCTTGGGATATTCAAACCTGAAGACAGCCTGCTGGATCGGAAGGTGTTGTGACACTTAATTGATAGTTTATTATATATTGATAACAGCCGTTGAAATGAATCAGCCTGACTTAGTCTGTGAGTGACGTGAGAAGGTTTGCCCTTTTAAAGCAGTGTGTTTGCTCTAGAAACAAGGTCTTGTATAAAACCAGGTATTCTTAAAAACGAGTCATAGCAACAGTCATTGCATTCTTTTTAGATTTGGAACAAGGATAGATTAGACTTTTTATATCCTTGTCAATGTATCAATTCAAATAATTTCATAATTTAACAGCAACAATGATATTATTGGGTTGTAAATTATTAGATTTAATTCATACATTCAGTCAGTCATTCATATACACTAACAGTATTGCAAATATTTGTTTTAATTCTTTAATTTTTTATTGACTTTGGCTTGAATCCATCTGTTGGTGTTCCTTTCAGCTGAGGCTTTGGGCCTGGATCACATGGTTCCTGTGCCGTATCGTAAGATTGCTTGTGATCCCGAGGCAGTGGAGATCATTGGGATTCCTGATAAGATTCCCTTTAAGAGGCCATGCACATATGGTGTGCCTAAACTTAAGCGCATCCTGGAGGAGAGGCACAGTGTGCGCTTCATCGTCAAAAGGTATGAGGATCCTTCTAAATGCTGACCTGGCTTAGCTGATGGTGACAAACGGAAACAGCAGCAGTATCATCTGCTCCAAGATTTTAGAACTGTGTCAATCTTTAATTACTAATAGCCTTTAATTCACTTTGGGGCACGTTGAAGGTGAATCTAATTTTTGTTCTAGCAAGAGGGATTTTGTTCTTTGTCATCTTGCAGTACAAGGGGTAATAGAGGGGAGTCATGCTGGCTGTGGCAACCACTGCCATTCAAGTGTCAGCATGGTTTTGGCGATTTGGCATAATGAGTAAATCTCCTGCTGTTTGTATCAGACATGTTAAAAACAATATTGAAGGTTTTCAATATGTTTTATTTTGACTTACAGAAACTGTTTTCTTTATCTGTTCCTAGAATGTTCGACGAGCGGATTTTTACAGGTAGGTACCCCTTTTTTCACTGTCACTGGAGGTTTTTCTATTAAATTAATTAAATATAAATCTCCCAACAGTGCACTGTTACCAGTGTGCTGTCATTTTCTGAAATAACAAGGCTTTTTCTACCCTAAAGCATTTATCAGTGTTAATATACAAACATTACAGCTGAGGAAATATCATACAAGCATACATCTTGAAGTCTAGCACTGCAGTTTGTGAGCTAGATTCTATGAACAGTTTGATTTTGATGTATTCAGTGCTGATCTTTTCATGTGCTGCAGCATGGTCAGTGGTTGATTGCAACCATCAAAAATAAAAAGTAGCGGTAGGGTAGTTCACATGGCCATCAAATAAACCACATGACACTGAAAGAGGGTATAAAAGGCTCTTTTTTTAAATGGGTGAAACATGGCAAGTAATAGTTGGTTGAAAGGGTAATTTGTTTCTGCTACAAAAATAGTTTGGTTTATTGGTAATAAAAATATCCTGAATGGAAGCTGCAGATTGAGGATTGGTCGTAACCCACCTGTGCATTCGAGAACTGGAAAATACAGGCGTTAGAGCCTGCGTTTCCTGATGGTTAGAAGGACCAGCTCAATTGCTCATTTGCTTTAAAGGGTATCGATCTCCTTGCGCAGGAAGAGGACTCTTGTAGCTGTTACAGGGGTTTGACCCATGTTGAACCAGAGCAGTCTGACAGCAAACTGGGTTGCATAGCCATGCCTGATGGTCCCCAACGGCTCCACTATTGGTCTTAGAACCAAATGTGATTGTCCCTGTGGTGGGGGCCCATTTTAGCTGACTGGAACCCAATGTGGGTCGGGGTCTAGATTCATGAGGCCACTCTGGTTTAACCTCAGAGTGGCAGTTGAATTTAGCTGAGGAGGTCTCACTCGAGGCTGAACATGAATTAGAGGCTGACCATGAATTAGAGGCTGACTGCCATCTAGGCTGCATTACATCCGACACATGAAACCCAATACTTCACTTTGAGAAATGCATTCTGTTCCGCAACACGAGTCCTTTGGGCACCTAACCCAAGGACTTGGAAATATTAATAAAAATATGGTGGCCGCTGACCCAACGATCTGCAGCCAGGGGATGGTGGTGGTGCCCCCCTCTAAATTAAGGGTGGGCTCGAGGCAGCAGCTGCATGGCAGTGATGACACTGTGCCCAGTGCTAGGGCTTTTTCCCCTGATGACGACAATGGGGCTCCTCCACCCAGACCCTCCACCTGCTTCCTGATCATGGAGACCCATGAAGTGGAATCATTTGGGGACACGTCGAAGAGGCAATCTGGTCAAATAAAATAGTCGCATTTATTATAAATGTATGAAAAAAAATTTTATATAGTGCTGTCTATCGATAAAAAAAACTTATTAATCGCATGAGTTGCAATCACAAGACAGAAACTTTGTTTATTGATTTTTTTTGTTTAACTTGTAACACAGACTTTGTCATGTAAACAACTATCAATATCATCCAAATTAACTTTTTGCTTCACTACTTTGGTGGCTGTTAGTTAGTGGTCACTTTAGACTCTTGTTTTCCAGGACTCTCTGCCATTAACAGCTTGCTTAGTGAAGCCTCATTCCCGCAGTAGCAATCTTCAGTGTTGTGAGATTAGTGCTGTCCTTCCTTTCAGAATCAGTAGGAGTAAGGTAAAATCATGTTTGAGTTTAACTATAGGCTGGGTCATCCTTTGTTGACTCCATAAAAAAAAGAGGCACAAGGCTGGCAATACCACTGACCATGTATTTATTTTATTTACATTACATTGTTCAACACCATATGTATTTCTTCTTTAAATTGTTAATATTGTTTTACAGTAATCTGAACTTATTTTATGCAGCATACATTGACAGTGGACACACGCATGCATGCACGCACTCACGTCACACATGCAAACACACGCGCACACACACACACACCCAAAAACAGGAGGATAGTAAAAACTGACAAGAGATAGAGAAAATAGTATTAACCAATACATACAAGGTATGAGGTGTACTTTACGCAGATTTGAAAACGCTGCAAACAAATGAACTAGCGAGCAAAGTTGTCAATGTATGTCTGGCGTTAGGATGAAATCCCATTAAATTCAGGCATCTTATGTAAAATTTGGCATGTTAGACGTTTGATGTTTAGAACTGTGCTCAAAGGGTGAAGAGGCGTAGCAGGCATACATAGCAAAAATTTTGTTTGTTTTTTTGCATTGTGTGCGACTGAACGTTGGCTTATTATGTTGGATTGATAAAGCCAACATACTGTCTTCAAACCTATTTTTACTTTTTGTCTTCTACTTCTTTGCAACTGTTTGGTCTGTATTTCAAACTTCCCTTTCCTTTTCATCTTCTACTTCTTTGCAACTTATTTTACTATCATATTCTCTTTAATGTTAGATCATGAACATACGTTTGAATTAATAAGTAGTTGTGTGCGTCTTCACTTAGTTACAAAAATTGAAACAAAATAACATACAAACAAATTATTTAATATATGGTGTATTTTAATATCCTTAATTTATAAATTTATATTACAGTAGAGTTGGCTTTTGCTTTCCAACCAGTTGCCATTCTCCTCAACTACACTTCTGATGAATTCTGTGGTTAATGCAGATGGAGACAATGCAGCATACCTTTAAGCTATTTTTAACCTGATAATTTTATACAAATTAAACTAATTTAAAGGCTAAACTTAACCGATATTTTGATTCAATTTACTAAAAATAAACATAGCAACATTCATTAGCATGTTTCTAAAGTAAATCAGGGGGATTCTAAATAAATAAATAATAACTAGCTTACAAGCAAAATGTTTTAATTTGTTCACAATGAATGCAAAAGTTTACTATCGGCCTAATAATTGAAAGGAATTGTTTTGTTTAAATTGACAGTTTCTGATTAAAATTAAGGGCGTCACGGTGGCGCAGTGGGTAGCACGGTCGTCTCACAGCAAGAAGGTCGCTGGTTCTAGGCTCGGCTGGGGCAGGTGGCATTTCTGTGTGGAGTTTGCATGTTCTCCCCGTGATCGCGTGGGTTTTCTCCGGGTGCTCCGGTTTCCCCACAAGTCCAAAGACATGCGGAATAAGTGAATTGAATAAGAACGATTGCCCATAGTGTTAAAGTGTGAATGTGTGTGTGAATGTTTCCCAGCGATGGGTTGCGGCAGGGAAGGGCATCCGCTGCGTAAAACATATGCCAGTGAGTTGGCGGTTCATTCCGCTGTGGCGACCCCGAAAGGGAATAAAGCCGACATGAAGATGGATGGATGGATGATTAAAATTATAAAGTTGTAAAACATATATAAGTCTTATAGTCTCCTGATACTGACACTAATTAATCAAAACATTTATTAAATTAGTTACATCAGAAACTTAATTAAATTACATATTCACTGATGTTAATCCATCAATATGAGCAATATTAATATTAATAATGTTAATGTTAATCTTGCTCTGAGGATAAAGTCACACTTATTAACAGCTCAACCTGTAAAACTTCTAAAGTTTAACTGGCAAACATGTTGAATGTACTTTTCAGGCAGAAGCTGCATGAAAAATTTTTGTTTTCTCACAGCACAAACAATCCACTTCCTGCAACGAATCCCTTATAAGCCACATGTGTAGACGTCACGTATCTTGACACACAGGTTTGTATGCCCTCTTTGACATGCCGATTGCTTGGTCTGCTGTACATTTGGCTGGCAACCCTGTTACGAGTACCTCCAGTGTGCTTAACTTGTCCTCGATTTTCCATTCTCTTGCCACATAACATACAAGATTCGATCATTTAATTTGACCAAAAGCGATTAGCCTGTTAATTAGACATTTATTTTTTCAAAACTATGTTTTATTTAGTTTTCTACTTGTAAACAAACAACAGTTTGTTTTGCAGCAGAATTAGCTAAATCCATATATTTAAATTGGTGATAAAATCAATTGAGATTTAGCTGAAAATGTGAAATAAATACAACTCTGCCCATCACGAAGACAAAAGGTATTGTTCAAATTAAAGGGATTTTTGGTCAATTTTAACTTTTCTCTTTTTTTTTGTGCATTTTTTGTTAAGTTTCAGCTTACCATCTTGTTTTTTGTGCTCTTTTGTAAGCTGCTGGTAAAATGACGAAGGAGGAGGGCAAACCAGATTCCTCTGTTCCTGAGGATGGTTTCCTTGAAGGCCTGAGGGTACCCAGCTCCTCAATGGAGATACTCAGCAACACTCACAGTAGCAGGTGCAGTGTCTGATCATGTCCTTTCCTGACAGAAACACAGTATTCTTATCTGATTAGAGAGAGAGGATCCTTTCCTGTGGCCATGCAATTTCAGTTTTGGTGAATGCTTAGCTTAAAAGAAAAAGGAAAAAAAAAAAGAAATAAAGCTCCATGAAATAATTGAAAACTGTTTTACAAAATTTTTTTTTTTTTCAAAATATTCACTTTATTTTCAATTTGAAACAAGCTTATAAACAGAGATGCATTTGATCAAGGGTTTTTACACTAAACATTAAAACATTCTTGTGCATGGGTTTCTTTCAGATCCACGAGCTCCTGTGTCAGTCCTTTGGTCGAATGTGAAGCAGGTAGACTATACTTTGAATCCTTTTTTTTTTGCTTCAGGCCTTGCTGTATTAAGCTAATAAAAGTATAAAACATGTAAATGTATTCCATTCACTAGGTCCATCTGGGGACTGCCAATCTTTGAAAAAGGTCAAAACAGAACCCCCCGATGAGGAAATCATCCAGGTGACAGTGCCAGGTATGTTCATTCAGCACTTAAATGGACAGCGTTCAGTTTCCTTCTTTTGCTTTTAAGCTTAATTATTAATATCATTCTCAATCATTATCAGTGCATAGTTGTATTTGTAAGTTGAAAGTGCAAAACAACTTCTAAAGCTTTTATATATTGGAAGTCATGAGTATATTCATTTTACTGACTGATAAGACATTTTTCTTATGCCTCTCTTTTGATTGAAAAGTATTTGCTCTCATTTTTTGCTGTACAGGGATCTGAGCTGGACATTTTGCATTACATGTCATTTTAGTTTCCAAAACACACTCTGAGCTAAAGGAAATTGAGTTAGATAAATAAGTTAGAAGCTTTTGTTTTTACTTTTTATTCAAGATACTTAAACATTATAGCTGAATGATTAACTTACAGGGTATTATTAAGTTAGCCCATAAGCTAATGTTAGCCTAAAATTATGCAAAACATCTTTTATTATTCTCTGTTTACCAACGTTAGCAAGTTAGGCCAGTATAGCCTTCCTCATGCTGTCCTCCACCAAAACATCAAGAGTATCAAAAACCTACTTTGCGTAAATACAGATTATAAAAAATATGTTGCTAAACACCTTGTGTTTTTAACTACTGTGGTAATGCAGAAGTAGACTAATGTTAACATGTAATAACATATTTAGCATATTTTTAGTAAAGTTCCCTGAACGTAATTTCGGGAGGAGCGATCAGATAATTAGCGAAAAATCTACAGTTGTTTCCAATCCCTCTGCTCGCTCAAGAGATAAAACCGTAACCACGCCACTTCCAATTCGACGATGAAATGCAAAATTCCCTCTGCCACCCCTGTCTCCACATTTCATGGGGGGGGTTCTCGGGCCCGGATCGCTTCTCGCCTCGAGGCCCTCCCGTTGACAGCTCGCCCAGTATGCTTATCTTAATCTCGCCACATACGCTTGCATTTTCTGGGCTAATTCTATGTAAGCGAACTCGTGAATTGCATAATGATTAAATGTGCTAATAATCTTTTTCTCATTTTGTACTTATCTGATGAATAGATATAGGTTATTCTAAACAGTTGCTAGGGAGAAAACTTTGGTTTCTCAATCCCAAGGTGTATTCAGCGGCTTGAAGTTTTTCTTTTAGCTGTGAGTCATGTAACCAAGTGTCAATAGTTATTTAATGAAGAGATATACCGTTCCGAACTGTTTTTGGGGTAAACATTTCGGTTGCTAGGGGTGACTAGTGTATTGTATTTGAGATCCTATCACAATGTGTCACCCACTACATTTTACCTGGAGAGAGCAGTAACATTTGGCATTTATGAAAAACTGACATCAAATATAAATGATTAGAACTTCATCAGTTTGACAGAATAAACTTCTACAAAATGAAACAACAACAACAAATCAATCTCTGTTTTTTTCTTCCCTCGCCACTCAGAGTCCAATGCTATAACAGGGGAGCTCAGTGAGCCCCAGGCTGAGCAGGTGACCCCAGAGCAGTACCCTCCTAAAGATGCTGTTGCAGGTAGTATTCAGATTGCCCAATTCTATAACTTAAGATCCAAATTGTGTCCTATCACCAGTGCTACAAAGATAATCCTAAACATTGATAACCATCTGAAATCCCCACCATTCTTCACCTGTCTTCCAATTTTAGGTGTTTGTACTACTAGTGCATTCACTCTTTACATATTTGTCATTGAGAAATTGTTTAGTATAAGATTACTACATTTAATTTGACAAAGAACTGGCTTCCGAGTATATGGAAAATAATTCTTCTTGAAAATATTTTTTGGTGGCTCTAAATGTTACTTTGACCAGTCATTTTAACAATCATTCGGAACATGGTAAGAAGACTTTTCCTTTACTTTTTTCAACTCCAAACCTAAACACCCGACGTACCTGAGCCCCTGTAGATTTTAATTCAGATCCAGTTTGAAACCTATTCATCATGTGCTAGTAATTTCTCCTCTGGTAGAACTCCTCAATAGACTCCTATTCCTCGTCCTTATAATAAACAATAGACTAATGCTGTGAGTTTATATCAATGCTGAAAACTCTTATCTAATTATTTCATGGTTTTCCTGATTATGGAATATTCTTTGGAATTATATATTATTGTGTAATAATTCATGATAATAATAATAATTGATAGGGAGAATTGTTTTATATGAATTAAATTAATGTGTTTATAATTTTGTCAAACTTTTAAAAAATTCAAGTAGCCTGGGAACATGATCTGATCCTCTATTTAAAAGTGTGGGGTTGGTATGTTATTGATTGATTGATTGATTGAATAAGGCTTTTATTGGTCACTACATGCAGCGAAATTGGACCCCACCGACCAAGATATAGACATCACATCACAGAGGGGCAGACAGGTCAGTCAGGTAGCAAATGAAATAAGGAAATATACAACAGAAAAAGTAACTGGAAAAAAACATGCCCTTCTGACGCTGTACTTCAGTCAGAGCAATGTGAGATTAGGAGAGAAATAAAAGCCATAGCAACAAGCACATTAAACACATTTAAATAGATAAATTTGCATCATCATGGGAACAAGGGAAGTAGGAGATAGATTCAGTCACAAGCAGGAGACATCCAGAACAGCGCTGCTATGAGATCGCTTTCAATGAACCCTGCCTGCTCAGACTGGGGTGAAAGCACAGAAGGCGGTAGTGTCCTTGAGGAGTTCAGAGCTTCTCGTTATCTTGTTCTCCGGGAGAAGTTGTTTTGGCTCCAGCAGCAGCCTAGCCAAGGCTGTCCTGGAGGAATGGGGGAGCTAAGAGAAGAATGAATTTGAATTTAGGTCGAGATCTGTCAATTCCACAGACAACTAATGTCTATAATGTCCATCACTTGCCATCTTGGTCAAAATTGGATGCATGGCCGCCAGTATCCCCCAGTTCTCTTCCATCTTGTGGTATACACCAATTGTCTGATTACGGACAGCTCTGCCTACCTCCGTTTCAATCTACCTGGTCAGCTTGGTGGGGTTTTGAGCTTTCCTGGCCACTTTTAACAATCCCTGATACACCCAGGGCTCCACATAATCCCATCAGCAGAAACCCTGTGATCAGAGCTCCAAATAAGTAGATATCCTCAATGTCCTCCAGGGATAGAGCGGCCAGGCACACGAAGCAGTAGAGATTTGGGGAAGGAGAGAGAGACAGATGCGACCGCCTTCATAGCAGAGCTGTGTCTATAAATAATGAGAATAAAGCATATTTTTGTATGTCCTTGGCCAAAAGATGTATTCATAGGAAGTGGGTGGATTTTCAGTGTGCCAGCAAACTAACCCAGCAGGGGGCGGGGTACCTTCTGAAGGAACATGGGATACATGGCTCATTTGGCAAGGCACAACCACTTGAGGTGATGTTTTGATGAATGCACGTGGATGAATTAATTTGTAAGGTTATAATGTTTAAGGTTATTAACGTGCTGTGATAGTCTTTTGTCTAGGGAGGTCAGACATTTATTGTCCATGGTTTTAAACAATGGGAAGAATCATACCAACAACACATTTTTAACATCAAAATTTGTTTTACAGTTTCTTATTAGATAATTACTTGTTGGCTATATCTAGGGTTGGGCACTATACCGGTATGAAAGTGAATGAAATTATTTAGATTTTGCAGTATTGTGGATACCGTCACATTCATAAATGTTATTAATTCAGCTTGATGTTTCGCTTGCACACGGTCAGTTTATTTGATGTTTAGATAAGGAGATGTGACGTGAGTGCTTGTTCCGAGAGGAGAGGGGAAAGCTAGCTACAGCGATTGCATCAGCTGCTGCTCCGTCTGAAATCCAGTCAGCTAGAATGAACTAAGTTGCCAGGAAAAGCAGAAAATTTGTTAGCTTTATCATTATTCGATCATAAAAAAAGTCGCTAGGCTCTAAATCAAGCGAGAAAGTCGTTAAGTTGGCAACACTTGACAGGCAGCAAGGACAGCTAAACCAGGGCCCCCCCCCCCTCTCTTAGCGTGCTCTCTCTTTCTCTTAGGGCTCTCTCTCTCAGTGCTCTCTGCAGTCTCTCTCTAAGCGCTCTCAGAGCTCTTTCTCTCAGCGCTCTCTCTCTCTCAGCACGCTCTCTCTTTCTCTCAGCAGACTTTCTCTCAGTAGTCTCTCTCTCTCTCCTAGTGCTCTCTCGTTCTTTCTCTCAGCGCTGTCTCTCTCTTTCTCTTTTCGGTCTATTCCTCGCTCTTTAAATAAGGTTAAAATGCACATTTTGCCTTTAATACCGTCTGGACAGTGGAAAATATTGTGATATGAATTTTATCCCATATTGCCCATCCCTAGCTATATCATAACATTTAATTCTATAATTTCATCAGTTGTTCATTTTTGAGCATTGAAGCGTTCATAATAACTCACAGCTGCAGTATTATAATAAAAAAATAACGCTGGATTTGTTATGTTGAAGTTTGCATTACACGTATGGTCACTGGAGTAAAGCACAGGTGAGTGCAATGATGGAAGCTCCTGCAGAAAAGCTTGCAGAATTCACATGCTTCTGACCCTGGAATATTTCCCCTCAATACTAATCTCATTTCATCTGCATCTCTGCAGAGGATTTAACGACCACGTCTGCACCACAAGGGCTCAAGAGAGCTGTTGAAGGTAAAACTTCATACAGAAAAGTCAGTTTTGTTTGTGATTTTGTGAGGTGTTGGTGTAATTATCTTTCTTTTTCCAGAAGACATTGGAGAGATGATCCTTCAGCTGCGAAAGCAAGTCGAGAGCCTCTTCAGCTCTAAGTATAGTAAGTGCTGATTCATTAAACCTTAAAGGTAAAATAAGCAAGATTTTTGGGTAAATAAATCTTTAATACATTTGTTTTGTATCGTACGAAAGCTGTCGATACATTTTGTTATTAGCTGATTTAAAAAGCTCCCAATAACTTGAGAAGCCAGAGATCTTATTGGTTTCTTACCAATTTTTGGTTGTTTTCCTAATAAGATCAAAGGTTCATCATCTCTCTCCTTATAGGTGAGGCTCTTGGCCTGCATGAATCAGCCAAAGTACCATACTCCAAGTTTCAAATGTACCCAGATGAACTCTACGTCGCAGGTCTCCCTGAAGGCATGACGTTCAGAAGGCCAAACTGTTTTGGAGCAGCAAAACTCAGAAGGATTCTTTCTGCTAGCAATAGGATTACATTTGTTATAAAGAGGTATGTTTTTTCAGAAATGTTCTGGTTTTTGCTTATTCTGCAGACAAATATAGGAAAGGTTTTGTTGTTCTCATTAGGCCAGAATTGCTGACCGAACAAATAAAGACAGAAAGTGCCTCAAAAATTTCTTCTGATCAAGGTAAGCAAATTTTAACTAAATAAAGATGTGTCATTTGCTTTTTAATCATTGTTGTTTCAGTTTGTTTATTTAGTTATAAGTAATGTTAGATAAGTGAAAGTGACCAGTTGGCCAGATATGGAGTGACCCATACCCGGAATTTGATCTTTACATGTAACCCATCCCAGTGTACACACACAGCAGTGAACAAACACACCATGAACACACACCTGGAGCAGTTGGCTACTATGGCTGCTGCTCCCGGGGAGCAATCAGGAGACTGGTGCCTTGTTTGAGGGCACCACAGCTGAGGTTTTTGAAGATGGGAGAGCAAGTTTTCATCACTTACACCACCTTCAACTCGGTGGATCTGGGAATCAAACCACCAACCTTCTGATCACAAGTCGATCTCCTTATCCACCAGACCACAACTGTTAATGTTACCTTAAAGACAGAACCAGGCTGTAAAAAATTCCAAATAAAGGGTATAGTTGATTAAAATATTTCCTTTTATACTAATTTTTATACTCAATATCTTTTAGATACCTGTGAAATCATTGTTAAAACTTAAGAGTGGCATAAAAGATATATTTGATTGAGTTCTGTGTAGGGTAAAGATGAAGGGGTAATGGTGGGTAATGGGTCATGGGTTCCTCCGGCTTACTTTATTTTCAGTTTTTATCTTTAAGCTGTTTTTACTCTTCTATAAAGCACTTTGAATTGACAATGCAAATGAAATGTGCTTTTCAAATAAACTCACATTGTTTGGCTCTGTCTCACAAATAAACAATACATTACAGTCTAAAAACAGTGCCTTATAGAGCCAAATCTGTTTCTTTGGCTCATAATTATTAGGGAATGTTTTGGTGCTATTTAGTATTTAGTTTAAAAGTGCTCTGTAAAACCTACCATGATTAGAGACAAATTTAGAGTGTATATACTTCTTTAGTAGGTTATTATTGTATAATTTTGAGCATTTGTATAGAACTTTTACTATGTAAGGAGTTGTTGATGTGTTGTAAATAGCACCTATGAGAAATGGTGGTAAATGGCCCTGATTTACCCAAAATGGCTAAATTTGGTTCCATGTAACAATGTTTTTAAATTGTAGTTTACTTTGTATTTATTCTGATTTAATGTAATGTGTTAAATATGTTATCTTTATATTATATAATTATTTCAAACTATTCCTTTTTAGTATTGTGTGTCATTTTCAAGTTATAATCATAGATATTATTCAGTTTAGTCATTCCTTCTTTGTCTTTGCCAGTTATTTTTTTATGTTTTACTCCAAATTTAACCCAATGTTTTTGTCATAAATGTTCAGTAGATATTGACTCCAAAGAACAGTTAGAAGACCCAGGAGCTGCCTCCAAGCGACCAGGATTCTCAGGTACCTTTTCCTTTAATTCTTCAACTCTTCAGTGAAATGAATGCATTATGAAAGCTTGCGTTACATGTCTCTTTGCATGTGTTGATTTTTGGAATTATTCGTTCAGATTTTTTAAATGTATATTTCAGCCTTCATAACTGGTGAATCTTTTGTGTGTACATATTAAATCAATCAAATTGAATTTATATGGAATTCATTTGCAGTCACTTACAAACAACATTACAAACAAGGTGCCTAATATAGATTAACATAATCTATGTTAGGCACCTTGTTTGTAATGTTGTTTGTAACTTAAAGTTTGTTTTACCACATTACATTGGGTAAGGCTAGAAATAATATAAAAGATGTTTAAGATGTGACTACAAGAACTTGACTGTGTTTTGTTATGAGACCAATAAACAGGGTACAATCAATCAACACAGCATAAAGCAAGAAATGTTATTTTAAAGTCTAAATCAAACTGCCCACAATAAAATAAAGAATTTCAGTCGAGCTTAGCAGAGAAGCTTCAGGCAAGTGAGATTGTTCAGCATTGAGGATCCCAAGTGAAAATTATGGTTTCAGTTCCTACCTCTACAGAGAATAAACTCCATCTTCTTCAGATGCAGAAAAGCTATAAGCTTTTCCTTTCCTGTATATATGTCTGTATATATTCACACATTGTGCTTTGTAATGTTTTATATTTTATATTCCGGATAAGTTATAACGCTGTAGCATTATGTGGCTAAGCTTCTATCATAACAGTGCAGTGTGAGGAAAAAAATATGCTGCTTTATTTGTTAGCAAAAAATGAGCTTGCATAACAAACAAAAATCCAGAATAACTTTACATGTATTTGTGAAGTAAAAACTATTTTTTTTTTATAAAGTAGGATGGTCATTGGCTGAATTATTTCTGAAATGTTGGGTGCGCTGGGACAGGAACCTTTAGAACTGTAACAATACTCACTGAAGCTGAATAAAATGGGAATTGATCCATTCTTAAATAAAATTTGTTTAGTGACTCCAGCATTTTTGTGTAATTTAGTGTCATAAAACCTCAGAGAAAAAAAGCTGCAAAAGTATTTTTAAACAAACTAAAATGAATATTTCCTCAGCATGATCCGTCAGCATTTAATCCTCAAGGCAGAGCTGTTACTTTGATTTTTAGGGGAGGAGTTTGGTTTACCAGCAAGAGTAAATGAAGCAGATGGGGAGGGATGTAGTACGAATTTATGTTTGAGTGTACCAGCTAACAGATTTGCTTTCAAAATCACTCTCTTCAGGGACTCTGAGTTGACTCTTATTAAAGACAAAAACTTGATCCACAAAGCTTTTTCAGATTTAAAACTATGATAGAGTGTTTTCTCCAACTATGCTCCAGCTGTTTCAGAGGTCATTTCCAAACTCCATTATTGCAGCTTTTTAAGAGTATGCAGAGATTGTCTTAAACCTTCAGATCTCATTTAAGAGTTTATCAGACTCCATCAAGGGAGTCTGAAACCAAGTATGGACTATGCCGCCATAATCTTAATGGAATTACAAGAAGGAATTTAATCAGCCTAGCTCCTATTTCCAACATTTTAGGCTAATTAAGACACATATATGATGCGTTTTTCCGAAAATTCTATTTGAATAAGTAAATGCATGCCTTATGTAACTACAGTAGCAATCATTAAAAAAAATTATACAAAACTTAAAAGATGTTAATCCATCAGACATATAGTTTGTATTGCAATCTATGTATGGTAGCTCTCAGTTCACTTGCCTAAAGCCACATTAACATCAAAAAGTGAAAAAGTTGTTTTCATTTTCTACCATTTTAAAAGCACAAATTGTTAACTTTTTTCACAAAAATCTACAGGTGATTTTTCTATTACAGTGTAGAAGCTAACGCATGGATTGTGTCAACTTAACTGTTACTTCTGTTTCAAGAACTGTTAATTCTGTGTCCAATTTTCTATTTCGGATGTACTTTTGTTCAATTCTTTTCTTTTCAATTGTTTGCCCCCTAGACAGTTTAGAAGCAAAACTCTCCCGCATCGACTTGGCCAACACACTGCGAGAACAAGTCCAAGACCTGTTCAACAGGAAATACGGCGAGGCACTGGGGATTAAATATCCTGTACAAGTGCCTTACAAGCGGATTAAGAGTAACCCTGGCTCAGTGGTCATCGAGGGCTTGCCTCCTGGGATCCCCTTTAGAAAACCATGCACCTTTGGTTCTCAGAATCTAGAGAGAATATTAGCTGTGGCAGACAAGATCTCCTTCAGCATCACAAGGTAAACTTTGAAAGATGTTAAGTAATATTCAGGAATGATTTGCAAGCCTGAATTAAAAACTTGAAAGAAGTGGCTGCATTACTCAGTTTAAGCCACTCTGATTACTTAATCCACATTAGCCATTTTGCAATGACAATTAACCTACCTGCCAGCAGCCTCTTGCATACATTTATGTCAGTTTAGAAGTGGATTTTAATCATGAATCATGTAATTACAAGCAAATGTAGTGTGGTTAGCACTATGCACAAATGGTTGCATCCCTCTAGATTTTTTAAATAATGTCAAGGCCATTGTTAATAGTGAGGTTTTCAAGAACTTTACTTCAGAAGGAGTGACTTAAGCACTTTAACCTCTGTATTAATTGACAACTTATAATGTATCATCATGGACAGGTAGACAGGCAAAGGCAAGTTTACGACTGATCTAAACTTCTGTGTCAACTCTTCGCATAGCCCTCTGCGGAAGCTGCGCACTTACCTCGCGCTGACCCCTATGCAAAGCTTGACGTGTGTCTCTCAAAAATTGTAACTACGCATCAAGCTCTCTTTTTGCTCCACATCCTGTAGAGTAAGCACTTCCAATGTAGCATCATATATATATACTGTGTATGTCTCCGGCAGAAATACAGCAAATTCACCCTTGCATTGTTTAAGCTAGTTGACTCTTTTAACTCATTATGACACATTATTTTTGGAAACAATTTTTATATGGAGAAACTTTAACAAATATTTTCTTTTCTTTTTTTCAGACCCTTCCAAGGGATTATTCCCAAGCCAGGTAAGCTTTTAGCTACTGTTTATTAACGGTTTCTCGAATTTTCTTAAATAAGCACTGTCTCAATGAAATCATCTTTACCTTGACAGCCCCAAGAAGGATAGCAGTATTGAAGAAAGGTTATACCCCACATAGTGGTAAGAATAAAGCATTGTTTACTGTGATGTACAAATGTTTCACTTTGTTGTAGAGAAGTACCGATGGCTACTCCTGCTTACAGTTCCCTCGCAATCAATAGATGTTTTATTAGATTCTGCTCGCTAAACTGGAGGAACTTTGACTCCAGTGCACCATTCTGAGATGGTTCAAAAGCTACCTCACATGATGTTCACACTTTGTCCAAATAAAGCAGAACTGCTCCAAATCTTTCCCAGTTCTCTCAGGCATCCCTCAAGGGTTTGTTTTGGACCCGATACTATTCTTGATCTATATTCTCCTAATAAGCAACTTATTAAGAACATATGGAATTCTGTTTCGTTGTTATGCTTTTGACCTACAGCTTTAAAATTCCTCAAAATCTTCACAAACCCTCCAATCTCTCTTTTTGGTCTCAGATTTGAATGACAGATTTTCTGGAAATTGTTCTTCTCAAATTAACCAACAAAAAACTAAAATGAGTTGAACTGACTATAAAACACTTACATTTAACATATTTAAAGATGGATGGTACCATGTCAGTTCCTGTTTTTCATCAAGCCGGACTCTAATCTTTGATAAATTACTCTTTCGATTCACACATATACTGGTTCTGCATACTTTCACATCAGACACATAAGCGCACTTTCCTATCAAAAAAAGCTACTCTACTATTGATTCATGCACTTGTCACTAAATTGATAGATTACTGTGTACATTGTATCATGGCCTCTCAAAGATTTCCTTACACAAACTACAAATAGTTAAAAAAAGACAGCAGCATACCATATGCTCTGATCACATCTTCCAACAGTTACAACAGTTTGTAGATTAATTAAGAACTCGTCTACAAAGCTCTCAATGGCACACACCTATCTAACCAACGTGTTCTTGGTTCGCTCTCATACATGCCACTCTCAAACACACACACTGTATCATCAAAGAGAAATGACATTAGTCCTACAGACTTCCACGAGGTCTTCTAAAATCAATGTTTCTAAAATCAACTTTCTAATGTAAGTGGGTATTGATTTTTCTTTTCCAACAGAAGAAGAAGAGGTAAACCGAATGGGAGAGAAAGTGATCCTAAGAGAACAAGTTAAGGAGCTCTTCAATAGGAAATATGGTTTGTAACCTCACCTGACGTTAAAGCAAACATGTCATGCACTTTTGAATTTGGTCCAATGTCTCATTACTTGATTTCAGGTGAAGCTTTGGGTCTGGACCGCTCTGTCACTGTCCCATACAAGTTAATCCGTGCCAATACAGACTCACTGGAAGTGTCTGGACTTCCTGATGATGTTCTTTTTAAGAATCCCAACACCTATGATATAGGCCGGTTGGAAAAAATCATGGCAGCCCAAGATGAAATATCTCTCAATATCAAAACACCCTTACAGTAAGTGCTGTGACTCCATGTTATCATGTTGGTGATCCATCATGAAAGAGATTGCTCACTGGTAAATAGTTTGTTTAATAAGATTTGGGTAGCACTTTATAATAACTACACACTAAAAATCATTATTTAAGCATTAGCAAATAGTTAATAAATAATTTATAAACCATTGTTTATATTTGCAGTTTGCAAATATAATTTTAAAGGAAGGACTATTTATGCTTTAAATCATTAACACATGAGATTTAAAGGCTCAGTTATATTATAAACAAAAAGAGGTAGAAAAAACACAGCACAGAGGGAGCCAGACCATTGAAATATTTATTGTCATGTGTTAATCCTTTACAAAGCATAAATAATCCTCACTTCAGATGAGCTCACAAAAAAAGGTTACTGGTAGCTGGCATTCGATGATTATAACTGACGACTTATGAAAACCACAAAGTTAGTATTTTATGAAATGTGAATATTAATTAAGATCAAAACAAAGAAAGACATTTTTTTTAAATGTTGGCCAAATGTAAATTATGGACGTGAAAAGAATGAACTTGTATTGCACTTAGTACTTGTTGGGGCTCTTTTTGGCCAAGTACCTGCAGCATTGAATGGAGTGGATCCGTCTGTGGCACTGCTCCGATAGTGGCCTCCCACTGTTCTGAATTGTTGTGGTTTGGCATATGGTGTTTTCCTCATACCACCCCATACATTTTTTGTAAGTTTGGAAGTTTGATGGCCAACTAAGGTCTTTTCATGGAATACACGATTATTTCTTAACCTCATTTTTTAAAACACGCTCACACTGTTTGTCCACATATATCCGAAGCAGCACTTCAACGTAACCGGGTATTTTTGAAATTGCCAGCCAGTGTGAAGTTTTTGGAAATGCTAGTGAATTGTTCGGGGGAGTTTTATGAGCTTGTAATTGATTTAGCAGCTTTTCCTCACAGAGCCCTGAGGCTAATGGAGGACAGAGAGAGTGATTATGTTGTAGGTGTCCATGCTAAAGCATATACTATAAAAATGTAGAGAATATACAAGTGTACAACATAATTAATTTCACATGCTCACCTGGTATAGACGCAAAGACTACACGTTTTTGACCAGAACCATTTGACCCTCAGATAAATACAGGAGTTTTAAGAGGTAAATGTTATTACGATATATTATTTCTTTTTGTGAGCTGTTATCTTCATTGAAGAAAGCGGCTATGAAGCTTCTGATATAAGCTTCTGATATTATTTCAGAGTTGAGTAGGTGGGTACCCTCTACTGGTTTGACTTATTCTGGGGAAGAAAGGTGACGCAGTGGTGGAGTTGGTCATCCTGTCCACGGAGGTTTGCGGTTCGATCCCCACCAGCTCCATTTTGCCGTTGTGGCACTTGGCAAGCCACATACTGTCAGTCATCCTTTTTTTTTTTATTGAGTTTTGTTTCACAATCCTCTCTAGGGTTTGGCTTTTTTATACCACATCTGTTTTGTCCCTTCTGCTCTCAATTAATGTGATTGAACATAGAACCTTTTGAACAGTCAGCCTCTTTAGCAATGTCTTGCCTTCCTTGTGTATGATTTCAATTGGCGTCTTTTGGGCAACTGTCCAGTCAGCCAGATGTCTTCAGTAATCAACCTTATCACAATATTCTTATTTTCTGTAATACTTAATTTGACATTTTCATTAGTTGTCAGTTATAATCACCCAAATGGAAGGAAATAAACTGATTTATATCAGTCTGTGTGCAATGAATGAATAACCTATGCAAGTCTCACTTTTTTAATATGATTGCTGAAATACATCAACCTTTCCATAATATACTAATTATATGATAACCACCTGTACACAAGAAACTCATGTTTAAATTAAGTGAGGTAGAATTAAAAAAAACAGTGCTTCAACAGTGCTTGGAGAATCTGCTTGTAGGTTTCATGTGAATCTGTTGGTTTGATCGCACTGATTTTTCTTTAGGCCTTTTATGGAGTTGTGTACTCAGCCTTGTGATAAAGGTAAAAACCTTTCTTAGGTCTCGACCATTTGATTTCCTTGTAGTAGGAATGTCTGTGTTTATTTATGAATTTGTGCTCTTTTGCAGAAGGTAAAGAAGTCTCGATGAATCGGCGTAAACGTAAACGAGTGCTCGACTCCAGGCAGGCTTCTGTGACTACTGCAGCAGATGCAGTACTGCCAGCCAATCAAATTCCTGTCATGGTATGTACCCTCAAGCCCTCAAGAAATTATGTTCTTCACTTATTCATTGTATAAATAGATTTTCAAACCAGTCACAGTGCATATTTTGTACACAATACACTGAAAATACAACAACAGTTTTATTGCTTTTCTACCTGCAAGCACAATCTCTGGACTGTTGATTTTAATTATTTGAAAGAAAATAACTGCCTGCGTATAAAATAAATGCTTTAATAGATTTCAATTGAGCTTTTTAACCTTAGATTATTTGTAACTAGCTGCATCTCAGCACAGTTGTACAGAATAATTTTCATGTGATAAGTACAAATAAAGTTCAGAAATAGTTATATATTTTCTTCCTCCTCCTCTTTGGGTAATCAAACTTTGGTGTATGATCAGTGAGGTTGATGTGGGTTCACTCGTCAGTGAGCAGAAAAGGAGGAATTCACCAGATCCTTACAGGGACTCACCAACATGCCTCAGAACCTGTGCTGACCAGCTTGCACCCATCTACACAAACATCTTCAGCAGATCGTTGGAGCTGTGTGAAGTGCCTGCATGCTTCAAGAGCTCCACCATTATCCTCATCCCCAAGAAGGATCACAGGACTCAACGACTATACTAAAAGTGACAGAACTCAACGACTACAGACTAGTGGCTCTCACATCTGTGATCATAAAGACATTTGAGAGACTGGTGTTTGCTTACCTGAAGGAAATCACTGGTCCCCTACTGGACCCCCTGCAGTTTCCCTACTGCTCCAATCGGTCTGTGGATGATGCAGTAAGCATGGGACTTCAGCGCAGCGTTCAATACCACCATACCATCACTCCTCTGGAATAAACTCCACCAGCTCTCAATTCCTGAATTTTACTTCTGACACCCGCACTATCAGCACTGGTGCCGCTTAGGGGTTTGTTCTGTCCCCGCTACTCTTCTCCCTCTAAACCAACAACTGCACCTCCCAAGACTCCTCAGTTAAGGTCCTGAAGTTTGCAGACAACACCACTGTCATCGGTCTCATCCAGGATGGCGAGGAGTCTGTACACAGACAGGAAGTGGAGCGGCTGGCACTCTGGTGTGGAAAGAACAACCTGGAGCTTAACATGCTCAAAACAGTGGAGATGGTAGTGGACTTCAGGAGAAGCCCTCCCACTCACCCCCCTCTCACCATCATTACCAGCACTGTGGCACCAGTGAAGTCATTCAGGTTCCTGGGATCATTGGAGCTCCCCTACCCTCCCTTAACAAACTGTACACCTCCAGAATAAAAAAGAGGGCTCTTAAAATCACTTTGGATGCTGCCCGCCCAGGCAACCACCTCTTCCAGCTCTTACCCTCCAGCCAGTGCTTCAGAGTGCCAAACAAAAGGACAGCCCGGCACAAACACAGGCAACATAGTATGACTCCAGTTTCCTTCAACACTTCTTAGCAAAAAACATTTTGACTGCCCCGTTCATTTAATAATGCACACACATGGAATAAACAACTATGTCTCCCATCATTAATAAGGGGCATTTCCTTACAACGGCATTTCACAGTTAACCCAATTCCTGCAGCAAGCAGCTGTCCTTTTAGCCGTTTTGGCTGTAAGTCCCTAATATATGTTTCAATGAAAATAGAAGTAGAAATATTTTGACCCATATTTTGATGTAAAATGTTTTATTGTTTTTCGAAAATAGCATTAGATCTCTTGTTGTTTAACAAAGTGCAACTTTGAATGGTGCTGGCGTTAACCGAGTCATGCACATCAGGCGCATTCAGCAACTTCACAAAGAACCTGTAAATTTAACTTGTTTAACCTCCTTTTCTCTTCTCTTTTCAGCAGTGGCCCATGTACATGGTGGACTATAGTGGAGTGAATGTTCAAGTTCCTGGCAAAGTCAAATACTAATGAACCTTCTTAAGACTTCTAGAATCAAGGGACCTTTTAGTTTAAAACCTTACATTTCTGAATGGTAAACTGTGGTCTTCTGTGTGTGCTGGCAGCGATGGGAATCATCAAAGCAGTAAATCAACCTGTCTGTTCTTCTTAGGAACGAGACTTGCCCTCATGTCATGCCTGATTTTAGGGATGTCTATCAAATGCTAAAACATAAATTGTGACTAACAGGTGTGGTGTGGATGTGTTCCCATGGAAAAATAAATGGTACAGGATTGTACAGGAGTGTTAGAAAACAAGATGTAGATTAAGAAAGGCGTATGGAATGGAACAAACTGGACTAGATTGCTAGCAGGATTTATTATGGTAGATCTTAAAAACAATCATGGTTAAGCCACCCTCTCACATCGAGCTATGAGAATGGAATTCCTCAACAAAGAATCTTTTGGCTGTACAGTAAGTAAATACTGTATCTGACTGAGTATCTTGGCCTTATGCCTTGCGAATGTTTGTATTGTTATTTATTTATTTATTTATTTAAATAAACACATGTTTATGCAGGAAGTGTAAACTCACATGTTTAGTAACTAACGCCGAAGTGGTGAATAACACAGCTAACGAGATGTCATGTTGGAAAACCCCTAATACGATAGCACTAACTTGTATCCGATTGCAAGCAATTATGAGATATCAAAAAGACATTCGTATTAAGTCTATATGATGTCTTTTTACTCTGAACTAGTTAAATGACATAATTTTGTTGTCTTTTACTTAGTTGGATGAACTTTGTTTAAATATTGTTTTAGCTTTGTCAGTCACATTTAAGTTTATTCAAGTAAGATCAGGAGTGGAATTTCACAGACAAAACATGAATGTACTGTTTTGTTAAGGAAAGGATGCTGTTGTGTTAAGAGAATCATGTGAAGAGTGTCTCTGGAATTGCCAGTATTTATATGCTGTACCTTAAAGCCATTTAGGCCTTTCAAATAAAATGTGTTGCCTTGCATTAACTCATTTGTGTCACATGACCTATATAATGAAACCTTTTCTAGTGGGTGAGCTTAGTCTGTTGCAGAGCACAAACACCGCTGTTTATCAGCGTCACACACAAACTTTAACTTGTTTTGGAAGCGAATTTGTCCTGATCAATAGCATGCACAATCAGCAAAAAATACACTAGACTGATGCATTTGTATAGTTTATTTATAGTTTTGTCAGTGAAGTGATAGAGGTTCCCTGATCAAGATCGTTATTAGCAAATCTTGACAACAAATGCTTCAAGTTATCCATTTGGTTGCAGTTGCTATTTTACCGATTTTGAGTTTGGCTAAATAATGTGAATGGGGAAAAGGGCACGTTTTCTCAGTAGAGTTCTGTGAAAGTAAACTCACATTTTTAATAAACACCTGTCCAATTTCTCATTAATGCAATTATCTAATCAACCAATCACATGGCAGTTGCTTCAATGCATTTAGGGATGTGGTCCTGGGCAAGACAATCTCCTGAACCTCAAACTGAATGTCAGAATGGGAAAGAAATGTGATTTAAGCCATCTAAATTAAGCAAATTAAACACTTTAAAACGTCCGTAAATAGTAAAAAACAACTCACCTTGTTGTCTTTAAGTAACCTTTAGAGGTTTTCATGATAAATATTTGTTTGTCCCATGGTCTAAGAAACAAGAATACAACCTCAGATGTGAATACTTTAGTGACTGAAACTTGCGCCTTTGAATTATATTTAACCAGTTCAACCAATCATAACACCGTTTCTGTGGTTTGTTGCTAACACAGCAACCAATCAAGGAACCTTCATTATGTACCGTAGGAACAAATTTGTACATTTTTGTCAGTCGTACCTTACAAGGAGCTAAACATTACCATTACAGGTATCATATGTAACTTTAAAGGTACAGCTAATGAAAAGGTACAGATATGTTCTTTGAGGTACTTTATTTGTACCACTGTGCACCTTTTTTTCTGAGAGTTGTGGGATTTATAGTTTATTTTATCTTTTTATATTATTAAGTACTTATTTTATTAATTGACTTTCTTATTCTTTAAGATAAAACTGCTAAAAACTGATGAGTTGAATAAGAGAGGATTTATAAGAGTCTGTGTGTCTGGCTGAAGGGAGAGACGAGCTGTTCCAGCAACAAATTCCAGCAACCAAAACAAACCCTATCGGAAGCCGGCGTTCTCACCGTCTCACCTTGGGAAAGGGACATCTGGTCTCATTTCCACAGAAACTAGCTCCTGGCTGGCACATGAAAAAGTAAACAATTTGGGTAGAAAAGGAGAGGAACTTTGAATGTAACTTCAGAAGATGATTTTTAGATCTTCTCCAGCGTGCTGAAACTGCTGTTGATTTTTCTCTGCTGAAGTCTTCATTAAAACTCGATCAGTTGGCAATCTGTCTCTTGGTCATTTTGAACATGCATTGGACGCCTCTAAAGTCCTACAAACTGGTGACCTCCGATGTGATGACTCTAAGAGACTCCTAAGAGATTGCTAAATTCAACACACAGAGGCGGCCGCCCTTTCAAAAAGGTAAGCAGAGACCTTTTAATTAAATTTTGCAATTGACTATACTAAATCAAGTGTTGAATTGAGGTTTGTCTATAGAACCGTCGATTATTTTATACAGAGTTTGAAGGTTAAAGAAAAAGTGATCTTTTCCATGTTTCCAAATTTTTGACTGCAGGGAGAAATCAGCAGTGGAGGAATGAGAGAAAATACTTCATGATAAGTATAAATATTTTGTGATAAGTTTAAATACTTTGTGATAAGTATAAAGAGAATACTTTGTGATAAGTATAAATACTTCGTGATAAGTATAAAGAAAATACTTCGTGATAAGTATAAAGAGAATACTTCGTCTTCATCATCTTCATCTTCTTCCGCTTATCCGGGGCCGGGTCGCGGGGGCAGCAGTCTAAGCAGGGATGCCCAGACTTCCCTCTCCACAGACACTTCTTCCAACTCCCCGGGAGGGATCCCGAGGCGTTCCCAGGCCAGCTGGGAGACAGCGCGTCCGGGGTCTTCCCTGGGGCCTCCTCCCAGTGGGACGTGCCCGGAACACCTCCCCTGGGAGGCGTCCAGGAGGCATCCGGAATAGATGCCCAAGCCACCTCAGCTGACTCCTCTCGATGTGGAGGAGCAGAGGCGCTACTCTGAGCTCTCCCCGGGTGACGGAGCTTCTCACCCTATCTCTAAGGGAGCGCCCAGCCACCCAGCGGAGGAAGCTCATTTCGGCCGCTTGTATCTGGGATCTTGTCCTTTCGGTCATGACCCAGAGCTCATGACCATAGGTGAGAGTAGGGACATAGATCGACCGGTAAATCGAGAGCTTCGCCTCTCGGCTCAGCTCCCTTTTCACCACAACAGATCGATACAGCGACCGCATCACTGCAGATGCTGGCGATCTCGCGCTCCATCCTCCACTCACTCGTGGACAGGACCCTGAGATACTGGAACTTCTCCACCTGAGGCAGGAGCACTCCACTGACCTGGAGGGGGCAGGCCACCTTTTTCCGGTCGAGCACCATGGCCTCAGACTTGGAGGTGCTGATCCTCATCCCAGCCACTTTTACACTCGGCTGCAAACCGCCCCAACGCACGCTGGAGGTCCAACAGGACAACATCATCCGCAAACAGCAGAGATGAAATCCTGAGGTCCCCGAACCGGACCCCCTCCGGCCCCCGGCTGCGCCTGGAGATTCTGTCCATAAAGACTATGAACAGAACCGGTGATAAAGGACAGCCCTGCCGGAGGCCAACGCGCACTGGGAACAGGTCTGACTTTGTGCCGGCAATGCGGACCAAGCTCCTGCTCTGGTTGTACAGGGACTGGACAGCCCTTAGCAGGGAGCCCCGGACCCCATACTCCCAGAGCACCTCCCACAGGACACCACGAGGGACACGGTCGAACGCCTTCTCCAAATCCACAAAACACATGTGGACCGGTTGGGCGAACTCCAATGACCCCTCGAGGACCCTGCAGGACCCCGGTTGGAGCACTTTCCAGCACCCCTCCCAGGGACTCCAAGAAGGCCGGGTACTCTGCACTGCTGTTCGGCCCGTAGACCGTAACCACAGTGAGAGACCTGCCCCCAACCTGAAGGCGGACGGAAGTGACCCTCTCGCTCACTGGGGAGAACTCCAACACATGGCGGCTGAGCTGGGGGGCTATGAGCAGGCCCACCCCAGCATGCGGCCTCTCACTGCGGGGGACGCCAGAGTAGTGAAGAGACCAGCCCCTCTCGAGGAGCTGGGTTCCAGAGCCCAGGCTGTGCGTGGAGGTGAGCCCGACAATCTCTAGCCGGTAACGCTCCACCTCCCGCACAAGCTCAGGCTCCTTCCCCCCTAGCGAGGTGACATTCCATGTCCCCAGAGCTAGCTTCTGTGTCCATGGATTGGGCCGCCGATGTCCCCACCTTTGGCTGCCGTCCAGATCGCAAAGCACCGGCCCCTTACGGTCCCTCCTGCGGGTGATGGGCCCACTGGAGGGCGATCCCACGTGGCCTTTTCGGGCTGGGCCCAGCCGGGTCCCATGGGAAAAGACCCGGCCACCAGACGCTCGCCTGCGAGCCCCAACCTCAACCCTCGTGAAAAGTATTTAATGGTTGTGTGAGGACATCTCACGAGTAGTAAACTGTGTTTGACAATTGAGAGAAAATTGGGCAGACCCGTTCTCAAAAGCCCCAGTTCTGACGAGGATTGGTGGAAGTTGAAAATTGTGGAAATCCTCCAGTCTGCGAGGTAGTGGGAGTGCCCACTATAAAAAAAAAATTAATTAGTCGCTAAATCAAACAGTAGGTAAGAATAGGGAAAGGATTAAAATTATTGAATAGGGAAAGAGGTTTCTGAAATTATAAAACCTACTGTATTTGAGAAGGAAAACAATCATGGATTTTGAGAAGGAACAAGATTTTGAGGTGACTCTGGGGAGACAATGGGAAAATATGAGTGAAATCATTACAACCCAAGTTGAACCCAGAGAAATCAAAGCGTGCCAGCAAGAATTAGAGACTTGTCAAAAAATAAATAATAGAACATTTTGGGCCAATAAAAAAGAGAAACTTGGTTGCAACTACACATATTTTTATGTGTTATAGCGCATGCGAATAAGTAAAAGACCAGATTTTCATTGCATATTTCACATATGTGAGATGAAATCTGTGAATGTGTGAGAGTGACATCTGTGCTTGAATGCAGTGGGAAGTACTTTCCTAATAACACTGGGGAAAATTATTAAAATTCACAAGCATTAAGCTTAAACTTTAATATTTATTTACTAAATTATAAAAGCATAAAATAAATTTATCAAACACCTTTGATTAAATTTGTGGAAGTAAATCATTGCTACATAATTAATTATCCATCTACAAATTGGGGAAAATAAACTAGAGGATGAGACTTAAAAAGAAAAAGGAAAAGAAATAAACTAACTGCTTTGGTGCTGAACTAAATTTAGCAAAAGACACATCAAACATGCTATAGAAGACAAAATCTTGCTAATGTAGACATGAAAATTCATAAAAGTTACGTTAAAGACATGTAATTTGACTCTTTGAGGTGACTTTTCCTTTTTGCATGAATTCAATTGACTTAGTTGGTGTGTTTAATTGAAAGGTTGTGGTTCTTCCCTAAGAGAGTTATTTTAGGTCGAGGGACTTTTGTTTAAAATAAATAAATAAATAATTGCACCCTAACTTGAAAGGAAATTGAAACATTAAGTTGATTGGGGAATCATTTTGTGTGTAACTAAATCAAAACAGAGTTTGATGTTCCAACCCAAGATAAAATCTGAATGAGAACTAACTTGTTTGTTTTGTTTATTTTGAATGAGATCCTGGCCAATTCTGAGCTCGAAGCATGATGATGGCCTTCTGAGAGTGGAGATGATGGAGTTCTTCAAGCACCTGGGATCATCATGGCCATGTTCAGATCTGCCCCATGGACTGCACAGACAACTTCTGGCCTTGTCCGTGTATGCAAACATCATAAGCATGCCATTGGATCATCTGATACAAGTACCCTTCTATTTTTTTCTCCACACACACAAACACTTCCTTCCCAAAGACTTTTCTTCCTCCAACATGTTGGTGCACCCAAGGAGGGGTTGGAGCAGACTGTGACATTGGGATAGCGTAGCTTGCGCTGGTTACAGAGACTGTTTTTCACACACAATACTGTAAGTCCATTAGGAGTCTATGGGCTGGAGTGAGCAACTTGAGGGAAAAGGAGAAAGGATGCATCCCACGAGGAGGTGTGGAAGAGAAAAGAGGAAACGGAGAGGAGCGGGGTCTGAGGAAGAGACAATCGAACTGTGCAAATCACTCGTCTGACAAAGACATCATCAAAGGCCTTCATCAATCATCTCCTGATCTCTCTCAGAATGGTTCAGAGTCATGAAGGCTTCGGAGATGAGAAGCGAAAATGCCTACAACATTAGGTATTTTTATACTAACAAACTAACATGTTTGAAATGGGTTTGGAATCATTAGGATTACTGAAATCTGTAAAACTCTGCTGAGCATACGCATTTATCAAACTTAAACCAAGAGTGAAGTTCAAAGTAAAATTTAGGCTGATTTGGGTGCAAACAGATAGCATAGGATTTATTTTATGAACTTCAGCGAGAAG
Organism: Danionella dracula; assembly: GCA_900490495.1. Taxonomy (NCBI): domain Eukaryota; kingdom Metazoa; phylum Chordata; class Actinopteri; order Cypriniformes; family Danionidae; genus Danionella; species Danionella dracula. Next base: position 14,459,591 of record UELW01000522.1, read on the forward strand.
TTGAGTGACTGGTTTCTGACGTCCAAAGGGATTGTGGGAATTTAAAAGAAATAAATTCTAAATTGTATTGACTTTAAAACAAATCACTGTTAGACTGAAAATAATCTGATCCATTGAAAGGAGAATTAAACCAACTGATATTGATTTTGGAAGAGAATATAACAAACGTGTTGAAATTTTTAATTCCTAACTAAAAAGAGTTGTCCTCTAATTATATTGGGTGTAGATTGATGTCATCTGGACTAATGTAATGAGTTCTACCAGAAAAACAGAGTTTTTTTTATAATACTCTGACTCATTATAATGCGTCTAGGTGTGACAGATTGATATTAAGATGGGCTGCCAGCAACCAAACCACTCTTGTTTATGAAGAGTTGAAATACTAATAAACTAAAATGACTAATGTGAAGTCTGAAGACTTCTGTTGCTTATGACATCCCTATATTTATGGTGATGATTTTTTGGGGGAAATGAAAACAGGGAATTGTTTTAAACGAATACAACTCATTCAGAGACAAATAATTGAAGTGACTTGGAGGTCATATGAATGAGAATTATGAACTATGAGAGTTTTTTTTATATAATGAAAAGGGGAAATCATTAGAATTTTGAAACCCAACTACAACCTTTCATGTTAGAGGAATCTATTTTGTGAGTTTCATTGACTAAACATTAAAACATTCATGATATTTACTGGGATTTCTGATTGGTCACAGTGTTAACGGTAACAGAGGAGCACATAGTGTGCCATTTTATGTGAATGTTTATTCAATGAGAGATCTTGAATGGATACCTGACTTAAGACTGAATAATAAGCAATGAAAAACAAGTGTTGCTTGTGGACGGACTGAAACTGGACAGTCTTGTGATGAATCTTGACAAGATGAAAAAATTCAGGTTCAATTTGAAAAGAGAAAACATGGGTCTATGATGTCTTATGAAGTTCTTGGATGAGCTGTAAATGGTAACTTATCAATCAACTATTAGATTCCATAATAAACAAAGATTATGGAGTGAGGAGAAGGAAATGTTTCAAGGGCTGAAGTCTGTGATAACTTTGTTACAGATGCTGGAAACATGGGAAAAGGTGGTGTTTTAATGGAAAAATGACACTGATAAACATTTCACTGACAATTAAGTTTTGTTTTTGTTGCAGATGGCGGGAGCGTGTGTAGAATCGTTGGCTGATTTGTGTTGTGATTGTTTGATGAGGATTTTTCAGATTGGAGGAGAAAACGAAGATCCAGGAGTGAGATCATATTGAGTTTAAATCACTATTATGATATTATGTATGTAGAGGATCTACTTCTAGCAGCACCGACCCCAGAAACCTGTATGGAAGCGACAGAAAGCATTTTGAGGAGGTTATGGGAAGTAGGATTGAAGGAAAGGGGGATACCTAGTATCACCTAAGCCATCACGATCATTGGAAGACACAAGTGTGGACCTTACTTCTAAGGTCCAAGAGAGGGAGAATAGAGGATCATCTTAGAATTGAACAGGTAATACACACACAAGAAGTAATACACATACACATACACAAGAAGAAGAGGCACCCAAAGAGGACCAGGAAACAACAGGACACGTGAGTGACGAAAATTTTAACTACAAATTTCCCTCAACAGGCTTTACACATTGTTCACAGAGTGGGAGATCTCTTTACTGCTCCTAGTGGAGAACCATTGGCACACTGTGTAAGCGCAGACTGTGCCTTCAGAGCAGGAATTGCAAAAATGTTTAGAGAAAATACAGAGTTGAGAAAGTAGAAGTCCAAAAGAAAAGAAAAGGTGAATGTGTTGTAACACACGAAGTAGACAGGCTTGTCTTTCACCTAGTAACTAAAACATCTGGACGAGATCTCCCAACACACCAAGATTTTGAAAGCAGTCTAAAAAAGCATGAAATAGTGGTGTGACCTATTGAAAATTACAAACACACAAAGAAAAGCACAGATAGACTATAGAACTTAGATGAAAAATTAGGCACTGCAAAGTGAAAATGATTATTGAGATATTTTCTAAATGTAGAATCTGAAAAATAAATTTTAATGATGATAATTTAAGTTAAATTACTTAAAAGTTAAACCTGAAATTACAATCCAAATTGTAACTGAATAAACAATCGCCTCTAAAGTCCTACAGACTGCACTAGAGTTACAAATCTGACACAAAACTCCACACGTTTCGGAATCTCATGCACACGATACATACATTAACATGGCACATTTCGACAGGAATAAAGTAAAAACCTGTCCGTCGTCTCACAAGCACTTATGTGACTGCAGAACACGTTGCAGGCCTGTTTCACCGCGATGGAAGAGGAACATTTAGAGTTCGGCAATCCAAGGGAGAGGTGAGTCTCACAACCCAACGTGCGTAATGAGTGATAATCCACCCAGAACCGAGGAAAATCCCGTCACCCGCACGTGGCTCTCCGATGCGGTCGACTCTTTTTCCCGCATGCCGATGATAGATGCCCATAGAATCCAGACACAGTAAAACTCTCATTAACACTTTTGAACACACTTTTGGATACACCAAGTAGACTCACAGTCCAACTTTAAATCTCTTTCCCGTCACTCGACTCACATGTCATTGTTAGTTTAATTTCGCAGGTCAAAGTTGAATTCAACCTCGTTGAACTTTCATTGGAAATTGGGATCTGAAATCTTACTGCATATGCTCATAATTCCATTAAATTTAATGGAGTTGTATTGATAGTGTGACGATGGCATAAGATATAGATCTTTAAAAAATAGTTGCCAAGGTAAACAGTCTGGTTTTTATAGAAGGATAAGTGACATCATATACTGTTCGTCTTGTCAATATGAGTAATATTGTCATGTCTGGGATATAGATATGTGCAAATGTTTGCAACTATTGTGTAAACAATCTAGTTGCTCTGGAGGAGTTAGTGAAAATAAAATATAAAAACTCAACCATGATACTACACTCTTAAATACCCTGGGTTGAGCATGTTTGGTCATTTTTTTTGGGTTGTTTTTTCAGACTCATCTTTAACCTAATCGCTGGGTAATTTTTTTTTTATCCCAACCGCTGGGTTTGTTGGACTTTCAGGTGTCCAATTGCATGTTAAAATAACCAAGAGACAGGTTTCCAACAGATCGAGAATGAATGAATTCTTTAGCAGGAGAAACCAACAGCAGTCAGGTACAGCGCTGGAGAAGATCTCAAAGATCATCTGACTCCTTTCTAAAATTCCCTAGTTTTTATACCCAAGTTGTTTACTTCACTAGGACATCTGCTAACACAAGATATTGTTCTTATTTCTGCTGAAACCAGATGTTTCCTCTGTCTGTTGTAACAGGATGCTCCCCTTCTCTACTGAAACAGGATGTTTCCTCCTCCACACGAGCACAGATGCACATTAATATCTGAGTTTATGAGTTCATTCTCTCCCGGCCTAGTCCATCTTTTATATTGTTTAAGAATCAAATGATTAAAGATAAATGATTATTTCTTTGTGTAAATATAACTAATACCACAGTTACAGTAAAAGTGATGGTTGAAATCAACCCCTGTTTGGACGAAAAGAAGGTATGTAATATTGTTTTTTTTACTCAAAAAAAAAACTACACTATGCTAAATCAGGTTGTTCTTAATAAAATAATATATAAATTATAATATAAAATTTATGTTAACTCAAACGTTCTTTGGTAATGCTTCCTTAAAAATATGCGCATTTCATGTGCGTTAACAAATCACATTATGGCTAACGTTACTGATATGACATGTCAAGGGGGCAGGGAGGTCATAAATGAGTGAGGCTGCATGCTGCTAAACGAGCTTTCGATCCTGGAGGGCACGAATACGAGGCCCGTAAACTTAGTTAGGGGTGTTTTTATCAGCTTGAGTTTAACGTTAAGCATCCGTACTTTTACTCAAATTCTGTTAAAATAGCGCATTCGTCTCTCTTGTCCATACGGACAGTGAATGAGGGGTCCACATGTTCGGAGCCCCAGGTGCAGTACCCGGGGTGCAGTGGGCAGACCCGAAGCGCCGCAGCAGGCACGCAGAAGACTCGCTACTGACCGGGGGTTCAAAGGAATTAAAAAAACCATCAAAGGAAAGATCCTGTAATCACTTGTCTTTCATCCATTACTACACTCCATGAGTTTATATCCGTTTTGACTAAGCCATTAAGCCAACATTCATTCTATTACTTGCCCGCCAAACGAGTTCACGCCTCGTGTAAATCACTTGTAGTTATGTGTTGTTCATGAACGATTCGTTCTTTTTGAACTACTCTTTAATGTGACTCCGTTGGAACGAATCGTGTCGGAGAGTGATTCGTTCAGTGGCGCATACGCAACATTCTTCTGGTTTTCCGAGCGTAACGCGCTCATCATTAATGATGAAAGAACGAAAGGAGCTGGAGGACTCGGGGGAAAGAACAAATCTTTTCTGTTTCCGGCTCAAACTGCATTTGGTTAATATAAGGGAGCGTCACGTGACAGAAGAACGAAAGGAGCCGGAGGACTCTGGGAAAGAAAGAGTCTTTTCTGTTTCCGGCTCAAACTGCATTTGGTTAATATTAGGGAGCGTTTCGTGACAGAAGAACTAAAGGACCTGGAGGACTCGGGGAAAGAACGAATCTTATAGGTTTCCGGCAAATATTGTGTTGGTTTATATTAGGGAGCGTCATGTGACAGAAGGCCCCGTGGCCGGACTGCACTCGTTACCATCAGAGAGAAGAAATGTGAGAAACAAATGAGACTTTAACCTAAAGACAGATCAGAGCTGAGCTGAGTCAGACTAAAAAACCCAGGTAGGTTTAATTAAAATATGTTTTTGTCTTCTAGCATTATAGTTTTGTCTTATTTGTAGTGTGATTCGGATTTGTGTATATACTAAATGTGTTAGGGAAGAAACACCCAAAATTTTATTGGTATTTTACTAAAATGAATGAAATGAACGAAATGACATGAAAAAAGATTAGTTAAAATTTGCTGAACGGGACTCAAAGATCCAAGTCGGTGAAATGATCCGAACTTCCCATCACTAATCACGTGACTGTCACTTATTTAGAACTTGAATTTCTCGTTGTTAACCAGCGCTTGCAATTTACTGCTGCTAAAAGACAAATCATCTTGATCAGCAGTAACCACGTTCCTGCCTCTTGGTTTAGATGACATGTTTACAGCTGTCAATCTTCTTCTTGTGTTTTAGACATTCATTATCCCAAGCTGTAAGCCCCAGTCTGGGATTTTCTGGAGACTGGGGTGTAAGAACTTCCATTGATGGAATCACCCTCAGTTCGCCACCTGCATGGGTATTGTCGAGCAGAAGGCATCTGTACGGAAGACCTTTGACTTCCGAATAATATTATTTTCATTTTTCTGGATAAAGGATGATTTGATCACCATTTCTGAGCTGAATTTACCATTAAACATTGTGCCATGAAAACACAAACCAGTAAGGTTTCTGCTGACACTCTGTCCTTTAACAAACAATAGAAGTCTGACAAAATCATGGGACAACCGTCGGACATACACTGGGTGAATCACAAGATAGCATTGTATGAACTCCAAAAGTGAACTCTTGAGGCTGAAATCAATCAAGACACTAGGACCCTCAGTTTATTAATACCCTAATAAACACAGCCATGATGTTTAATCAGCTCTTCACTTGCCCAGAACCCTCTGGGAGGGTCAAAGGTGCTCTGTCACATGCTTCCTGTATGCACATATAACACTATGCTCTCTTCACTCTCTCTTGCTCTTGCACTGCTCTCATCTCAGAAGTTGGAGTGCAGTTCTTCAAGACCTAGGGGTCTAATTCTCTCCATGGGCGCATACAGCAGGAATGAAATCTAATATGGGAGCCATAGGGCTTAACCATGTGCTCTTAAATGCAAAGCTTGAAGATGAACCTACACGGATCTTAGGACGCAGAATCTTATTCTCATCAAAGACTATGATCCCGATCTGAGCTCTAACGCCTACTCTGATGCAAACATCCCAGACGTCTGGCCTACTCTTTGAAATCTTCGGATCATCAGACTTTATCTGGCATCATCTCAACAGGTGGCGACACTAGCAAGGAACGGCACAACAATCACTCTCAATTTACTTCTGACTCCGTGCAGTTCAGAATTTTAGTAAGTCTCTGAGTTTTACTCTCACATACAATCTAAACCCTAATTAGACGTTGAGATGTTAGTCATCAATTCAAACCATGTTCTTCTTTTTGTTCTTGTGTGAATGTGTGTGTTTTAGTTAGTTAAGTGTTTTGTCTTTCAGTAAATAAACTATAAAATAATTAATCAGAAAAAACTGTAATAAATAAATAAAATAATGAAGAGAATGAAAATAACAGCAATTATAATATTAATGAAAGAAATGCTGCATTTCTCACTTTTCCTGAAATTGTCTGTGTTCATCACTAACCTTTCTCTTCACGGCATGGTTTGAAAAAGACATGTTTGGTGCTGTGCAATATATATATATAGACAATTCTAAAAAAAAATTCTCATTATTACTAATGCCCAATTTAATGATTTAAAATTTCTATCACTATATATATATATATATATATATATATATATATATATATATATATATATATATATATATATATAGTGATAGACATTTTAAATCATTAAATTGGGCATTAGTAATAATGAGAATTTTGTTTTTTAGAATTTCATTAATCATATTGAATGTGTGTTTAAGCTCTCTGCCTGTCTGTGAGGGAGGTGACTGGTGGAGTAGGCAGAGTCTCTGGGCAGTGATGGGCCGTCCCTTGGGAGGGCATAAATTAGGGTCCACCGAGACTTTGGGGCTCTCTTTCCTGCTTTCCTTCCTTCTCTCCTTTACATGTAGCTCCTCTAGCTTCAATAGAGTACAATTTTGGGGTTTTGTTTAAATGAGAAGTGCAAAATAAAGTTGCCGTCGTTGCTGCTGTTTTGTACCCTGCCTCCGGAGTGATTTGTACGAGAGAGAGAGAGAGTTTATTATTCTACAACAATATATATATATATATATATATATATATATATATATATATATATATATATATATATATATGTACTTGTCACTGTCGGATTGAAGTTTCAATTAAGCGTTTAGCTGTCCCATGGAGAACGAGTCAATTATTAGTGCAACCCTAAAATGGGTCCTGATTACCAGGGACTGCAGAAGGACAGGTATCTCTATGTTACTGCACTGAGTTCCTTACGGCATTGCAGGGCCCGATTACATTTTTGACCATGGCGCCCAATCATGATTATTTACAAGGTGTGTGATAGCACATACGTTGATGACTGAGGCACAGGTTTACTGTCATTCATTTAATCAATTTTCTTTCATTTTATAGGGTGTTTGTGCATTAACGAAACACATTGTAGCTAATAGTTTTGACATTAGCTAGTGTACTTTCTGATTGAAGTTACTATTTCAAACTATACATTTTATAATATCAAATTAAAAGACAAGGGTTTGTACTGTTTTAGTATTACCTGTTAGCTGTGACATTATTAGTAAGAGTAGCATAAAATTGTGCTCTTAAAGGCATCTTCAGAATGTCTGGTCTAAAACTGTTCAATTGGGGTTAAAGCTCAGATGTATAGTAACATCTTTCTTCAATCTTGCTTCAGAAATTAGTGATATAATAATTTTGGAGCTAAATCTTCCATCAGGACAGTGCTTGTGTGAGAATGCACATGAGCCACATTTAATAACCTCAACACAAGTTCAGATATTTGTGCCGGCACACCTAAGGAATTTTTGTATTTTTATATTTTTCATATTAAGGCGGGGGCCAAAATTGTTGTCTCCCAGGCCGCAAGTTTGAGAAACCTGCTCTAGCTTGTTTTGTCTTTAAAATATTATGGGAAGAAATTTTATAAATTAACAATGTCATGATGCCCAGAGATCTTCCTAGGGATCAAATACCTGCTGCTAGTGCTCAGAAGTGAGGAGAATACTGTAAGGTTTTTTATTCAGATAACTTGTTTTGAGCTTCATGAACACTCTGATGGGGTGAACCATATTTCAATTTGTTTGTTTAAGAGATATTCCAATTTAAACCATCAGCCAATCAAACATCTGTGCTATCCTTATGTCTCACCTCTTTGGACCCATTTTTGGTTGGGGGAGCAAAGGCTGGCTGCACCTATTTTTTTTTTACTGTTCTCCCGTTCACACGAAACATCACGCATGGTACATCCATGTTATATACAGTCTATGTATGGAGCAAGGGGTGGAAACATAATAATAACTAGGTTTTAAAGTTTGTATAACAAACTTTTTGTTGGCTTGAGAAAGCCAATCTTAATAATGTTGATAAACCTTTACAAAATGTGAAAAGTTCAAAGCTTAAAACTGTTTAAAGATTTAATCAGTGTAGAAAAAAAAATATTAAGTCGTTATAAAAGGTGTTTGAAAAGTTGAAAAGTCTGAACAGTTAGGTTTTGGTAGTCTAGTGTGTGTAGCTTAAACAATGTATGCTAATTTTGTATGCTAATTAAGTTCCACTCTCCCTTGATTTAAAAACTGCCACACCTGTAGTTCACTTCGTTTTGAAGATATTTGACTTCGAAGTTTCAGTGAAAAGTAGGCGAAGCCTAATAATTTTATGCAAATTTACTGTCATGTTAAATTTCACTCTCTACTAAGGATAAGACGAAACAACTGCCGGCCTGTATGTTGTTGCATTTTAAAAATATTTGACTTCAAAGTTTTAGTAAAAACTTGGCATGGCCTAATTAATGTATGCAAATAATTTATGCACATTTAGTATCAAGTTGCATTCCACTCTTACTAAGGTTCAGACGAAGTAACCGTATGTTGCTTTGTTTTTAAATATATTTCATTTCAAAGTTTGAGTGAAAAGTGGGCGTGACCTAATTAATTTATGCAAATAAGGTAGCATGTAAAAATTCTACCATGCCACTATAAGTAACATAACCCAATCCCTGTCTTTATCTTGTTTGAGAAAGTGTGCGACCCATTTCCAATTCATTGATAATGACTTTTGACCTTGTCTAGAGCTGTAAATCAACCTTGTCTAGGGTTGAAATACTTTTTCAGCTTGCTCAGCATCATATTGCTCAGACTGATAAGTCCCTTAAGGGTTGTGAGCTTGAAGTTTCTAGACATTCTCTGTCTGAGCTACAGCTTGACAAAGGTTAACCCCTTGTTAACTAAAAGGGAAAAAATCCCAGAATTCCCAATGATTACCCAGAATCCTTTAGTAGCACCAGTATTGTGAGGTATATCAAAAATTCTTGAATGCCACAATGAGTAACATAAGCCTGCCCCTGTGTCTCTAGCTTGTTTCATGCTTGGGATAGTGTGGGACACATTTTCCATTGTTTCCTAATGACAATGTTAAACTTTATCCCCCGCTAAAGCCTAGGGGTCACATACTTTTTCACCTTGCTCAGCATGATATTGCACTAACAGGTAAGTTCTTTAAGTGTTATGAGCTTTTAAGTTTCTATAACATTCACAGTCTAAGCTTCAGCTCAAAAAAGTTTGACCCCATGTTGGGAAAATGTCCCAGCATTCTTAGCGATTACCCAGTATTCTTAAGTGGTAACAGTGTGAAAAGACATTTAAACTTGAGTCAGACTATTTTGAACAGTTTAAAGTATTCAAACTTTGATGTTGACTTGAGCAAGTTCAGAGAAATAATATTTTGAAAATGCTGGTAGTTCCCATCACTGGGAAACAATAACACACACACTCATTCATACATTAACACAATGGACAATTGTTCTTACTCAGTTCACTTATACCACATGTCTTTGGACTTGTGGGGAAACCGGAGCACCCGGCGAAAACTCACGCGAAATGCAAACTCCACACCAACCCAGCCGAGGCTCGGACCAGCGACCTTTTTGCTATGAGACGACCATGCTACCCACTGCGCTACCGTGACGCTATGATGATGATGATGATGATGATGATGCTGATTGATTATTATTAGGCATATGCTTAATTGCTTGTAGCAAGTGGGATCTGGTCTAAATATTTGCAATGATTTAACTCAAACCTCACCTTACCTGTAGCAAGTGGATTGTTTCTCAATGAATAAAAATGTTCAATAGTTTAAAGAATTAAAAAAGCGTTAAGGATATTATAAAATATATAAGTAATTATGGAGTTCAATTTTTAAAAGAACTGTACTTATGTATTTATAATTTTATTTTATGTTTTAATTTATGCCCATATGCTAATTAAGTGGGCGGTCATAGCCCCACTAAACCAGTAATGAATTTATGTAATGAAATTACAAAGGAGTCAAGCTTTTATTCATGGAGGGATTAAAATAGCTATATTATTTAACAACGTTTTTTTCATTAATGTAAACAATATTTAAGATAATTAAAAAGTAGTTTGGTAAATGCGTAAATGACGTCATCATCATCATTTTGTAATAATTTATTCCCCAAAAATGTAAATTCTTTACATTTCTTGTTTTATTTATTCTCGTAAATATGTTTTATGTATTTATGTTTATTGCACAATTTGCCGCCTCCAAATCCAAAAGGTTCTAATAAACGACTGTGAAATGTTACTTATTGTGCAAACTTCCTTTTCTAGAATGACACTGTTTTTTAAAATAAAAGTCCCCATCAGGGAAACATTTACTCATGCTTGTGAAATGAATGTACAAGATATGAAGATGTAATAGACATATGAACGATTTTATTATGTAAACGTGTTGTTACAAATATAAATTACTTCTATATGTATACTATTTATTTTTCAGATAGGAGCTCTTGTGTCTGGCTTCACGGTGCGTGTTAATGGGGTTCGCTACCAGCAGAAACACAACAAGCTTCACACTGGTAACTAAAACACGCTGCGAAGGATTTAAAACTGTCGACGCAATTATTTATACTTGTTACCGGACGTTTGCATCCTGTTACCTTTTAAATCGTAATTACAATAGTCTAATATTCAGTTTCATGTGCTCAAAAGCAAAGAATGTCGCTGTGAATGGCGAAACGCAGAACGATACGCGGCTAGTGAAGCTGCGACTCCCGCAGCCTGACAAGAATATGTGACGCCTACGGGATTAACGCACTGTGAAAATCTACAACTCTTAATTAAACGGCTCTCTACCGATATTCATCTTCTTCCAAATTCTTAGCAGGCAAGCTGGAAGTTTTATCCGAATCTGAAAGCCTTGTTTATCAGGGCCAAATCTCCTCAGATCTCGGTAAATTTTAAACCCGCTGGTAGGCAGTGAGAACTTGATAGACATAATGTCAACGGGCTCGAGTTTTCCGTCCGGAGCGAGTGGGTCCAGAAACGGACCGTCTTTCGCATCACCATCCACTTCATCCTCCGGGGTGCCTGGGCAGGCTCAGCCGATGGCAGTGGTGTGGGAATGGCAAGATGACCTCGGCTTCTGGAGGCCCTACAGCGGGCAGGTGAGCAGCTTTGTCGAGCAGTGTCTCCAGCAACAGAGAGGGGCCCCGGGGACCCCTGCTACAGGGAGCAGCGGTATTTGTTTGGCACATGCGGACCCGAGCCTGGCCAACTACATTATCGACATTTCCAGCCTCAGGCAGTTCAGACAGGACACAGGTGAGAAGTGAACCTATTTGATTCATGAAATAGATAATGAGTACTTGATTTTTATCAAATAATTGGACTTTCTTCTTTTTAAATTGTGCGCAGAAATCACTTTTGAACCGCATTAACAATAATGTTATCATTATTCAATCATCGCCACAGTGGAAAGAACCACCAACTCTACTGGTATATGCTTTATGCAGTGGATGCCCTTCCAGCGCAACCCATCACTGGGAAACATCCTCACTATCCTTCTGACTATAGGATATAAGGATAATTGTGTTTTACCTAATTCACTTGTAGCGCATGTCTTTGGACTTGTGGGGGAAACTGGAGCACCCAGTGTAAACACACACGATCATGGCAAACTCCACACATAAATACCAACTGAGCAGAGCCCTAAATACGTGAATGAATTTCACAATTTTTAATATTCATACATCAAGCCGAGCACACACTACATGACTTTTGTAACCCTAAAAGGAAATCTGGTTTCAGCAAGCACAAGAGACTGAGCATTTTATCTTCCCTAAAATCCTAAATGCCACACTACAACAATCATGTGGAACGCACACTACAGGGATTTATGCCAAACTCACGCATCTAAAGTAAAGATCTCGACCAGATCTTGTATCAGCATTTTACACAAGTACACCTGTAACAAAATAAATAATTCACAGTACCCTGACATTAGAAATCATACAAGGTAGAGTAAGCCGCTGAAGAGCTTTTTTGCTCCGGTTTCTGTTTCATTCAGCGGACTCAAACTCTGTGTCGGGTGCTTTTACATCCTGCACAGCTGTTGCCTGTCAATTAAAACGTTTTATAATAATAACTTGTGTTTAAAGTGTCGCTAGTTGTGTTTGTTTTTGCTGGTCAATAGGGGCGTGCCGAAAGCTCGTCTGTGGGAGGGACCGGTGTAAAGAGTGCGTTTTTGTTGGGCCAAAAATAAAAGGTAATTGAAAGATGTGTTCATGAAAAATATTGCATTTTGAACGTTATTGACAGTGCAGCACTGAGAAGGCTCAAATATTAATTCTAAGTGCTATAACAAGGGTAAAACATGGGAACTTTAATAATTATGTCTTGATGATTTAAATATGTTGTTTTAGCAGACTTCAAAAGAGTTTTTTCCCCCAAATAGCTGTTTGTTCGAGGCTCATATAATCATTTATTTTTTTTTCTTTCTCTGGATCTCCCAAGCATCTCAGAAGCATGAAGGAATTTTTTTTTAGTCAATTTCATTTTCAGTAATCTTATTAAAATTTTTGTCCAGTGCTTTAATTAGAAACGCAAAGTTGAGGTAAAGTAACTTTGTTCGTGCTTCAGGAGATAAATCGCGCTGGAACGATGGACTGACACACCTGGGAACTGGAATGCCACACTGCCAGATTTTAAAGAAAATTTAAGAAGGACATATCACTTATCTGTCTTCTTTTGCACTTTTAAATAGCTCATTCAGACACGGCTATTTCGATAGTCAACACCAATTGATCTAAACACCCGCACATCTTCGTATCACATGGAGCCATTTTCATGCACCTTTTGAATACTGCACCTGCCTGCTGCCATTGAAAACCACAGGCACTGTGGCACCACAAGCACGCTCAAAGAAGGTCATATCACTCCAGCATGTGCTTCAGTAAGTATGGTCTAGTGACGCCCATGACGTTTAGCTCATGGTCTGTTGCCTAGAGATTTGAACTCCTTGGTCTCTAGGGATGTAAACAGGAAAGAGACTGCAGGAAATGTGACGATGGGCTCCAACAGGATAGTGCATGTTTTATTTTTGAAAAACAGCTCTTCTTTTGGAAAGAATTTATTTTACAATGATAATAAACACATGTTTGGATCTCTCTGTAGGAAAGATTCGAGCTGTGAGGCGGTCACTATTACGCCAGTCCTCAGCTCTAAGCAGTGGTGGGCTTTGGGAGTGGGTGAATGATGAAGGAGGTTGGACACCATATGAGATCCGCACTTCCATCTTGCTGGAGCACAGCTATCAAGCAAGACAGGCCACCGCTGACTTGAGTCCACATGGTTACAACTACATTGTCGACCTGACCGCTCTGGAACAGATCAACAAGTCCACTAGCTTCAGACGGCGTGTGAGAAGACAGGATAGTCTGCCATATCCCCTTGCATCCGGATCGGTTATTCATTCTGGCCCAGCCTGTACCTGTCATCAATGTGTGAGTAGTAGCAGTGCTGCTGGACCCATGTTGAGCCGTTCTCGTCACTCGTTCGTGATGGGACAGAACAATCGACTCAGCCTTCAGTCCCCACATGGACGATTTCCTGCTGCCAGCTCCTCAACGGCTTATTTGCCCTATCCTCGAAGACCTCTCTCCATGGGATCCTTGCTATGGAATGCCCAATGGAGCAACCCAAGCTCAGTGGGCTTTACAACTGGGGCTCCGCAGAGTTTTTCTCATCATTCCAATGGATTAAGGTAAGATTTCAGTTAGTTCTTTTTCTGTCAAAAAGAACAAAAAAAATGGAATGTGTCTCATTGAGGCTTTTACTGAACTCTGGATCTTTCAGCTGCCCCACACCAGGACACACCCTCTGTCCTGGTAGAAACATGCGGGAGAGAGAGTGAGTCCTGATTCTGTGCACTAACATTTATGCTTTCTAGTCTCATATGATTATTTTACGCAGCAGCCATTTTGAGAATTAAGGAGAGTGGCTCTGGTGGGGAAAACCCTAAAGTAGTTTGAAGAAAGATCAACAGTGACAGATTAAATATTTTTGCTTGATGTGAGCTCTATAAGTTTAGTTTACCAATAATGTAATATATTTAACATTAACTATGCTGTTGCTGATAATTAAAACAATTATAATTGAATAAAACAGGCATCGAGACTGAACAGGCATTTTTACCCCAATTTTATCACATCAAAGATAGAAAATCTTGCCAGCAGATCCAAGCTAGTTGTTTATTGCTACTTTCAGTTTTTTTTTTTTTTTTTTTTGCTCTCAAAATGCTGTGGTGATAAATAAGCATACTACACGCTTGTGAAATGGGTTTCCCCATGAGGCAAGGATTATTTCTGCTCAAAGATCACAGAAATGTGTTTTTGGGATTGGGCTCTTTGCAGGGGCTCCCTCGGCCGTCTCCTATAGTGGCAAATCGGTGCCTTAACTTAATCGTGTGTTTTTGATAATCACGATATTAAGATTTGCGTGAGCAGAAAAAAACGTACGTTTTTCTCAACGCACATGCGGGCCCGTCTGTTCGCGCGCTTTACAGCACCTCAGCTGCTGGTGCATTGACGGTAATACAGTTCTAAGATCTCTAAAAAGGAGGATTTCTTCTCAAACAGATTTGTAGCACGTTGACTATGTTACACAGATAACAAAGAGCTGTCACACCTTTGGAAATTCCCGCAGAGAGCGGGTCTAAAACAAATTGACTTTGCTATAACTGGAAGGATCTGCGCTGTTCTGGACAGAATGCAGAAGTAGTTGTGCAAGTAGCTCATTCACTTTAGTAGTTCACTTTCAACTCTCTATCATTACTCTGCGCAATTGCCTCATGAGAAATAGTGATTAGTTAAATGGTGCTACTTTAAATTAGCTTAAATTAAACAGTGCGAATAACAGTAGAATATTACAATTTATAATTGTTGTGCTTTTCAGTGAACGCAAGTAACAGTTCACTTATACACCAATGCAAATTATTCTTTCCTTTCATTTTAATCAAGACATTATTATTTTATTTATAGTCCACAACAATAAATAAAATTGTGAGAAGTTTTACAATTCAAGAAAACAACTTAGTTTTTCATTTAAGGTTTACATTTTCAGAATTAAATATCATTCAACTCTATTTGCGTTTTTTGCATGTTTAAAAGTTACCTCTATTCATAAATAATACCCTGATTTATGGTTTTGTATAGTTGAAACTAAAACATAAAATACAAAAAATTAATGTACTTTTATCCGATTAATTGATTAAAAATAATAATAAAAATGCTTGGATGATCTGAAGGGACCCCCAAGGGCTGATGAACTTTAAAATGGTACTGTAGGGGTCTCAGTACTTGGCCCAAAGATGGATCCCAGTCGGGACTGAAGGTTCACATGTTCTGTCTTAAAACAGTGCTAAAGGATTTTTAATAATTCATGTAAATTTGTCTATCTTACTCCATAATTGATTTGAAGGTGTTCTGTACTATTATTCTTGTTCTTAACCAAATAAATTAGAATGTGAATTATTAATGATAATACAATGTTTAAACCCACTCAATGACCTTTAACTTTACTTGCACTTAATGTTAATATTCTTATTAACCCTTAAAAGTGTTTCAGTAAAAGAAGAATGAAAGAAGAGGTTTCAAACATTTATTACCATGGATGTATAGTAAATAAACAATACATTAAATGAAATCAACATACAACTTTTGATATATGCACCAAGAATAAAGAGTTGAAGGGAGAAGTAGAAAGCTCTAAAGGTCTCTCTTTCATGGGCCAATTCAGAAACAAAGGCCAGGCTGTCTGTCTGCTCTCCGCCTTTCTGTTTCTTCAGACCAGTCTCCTCCCAGAGAGGTGTGACTTAATCAGGAATGCTAATCAGAGAACAGCAGTCAAAGCTGTTGAGAGACTCTAGTTTTGTGATATACAGTTCAGGACAAAATTATTAGCCCACCTACAAAATAGTAATTGTTTTAACAGTATTTCAAAAATGATTTTAAACAGAGTAACAACAAAAAAATGAAAACAGCTGTTTTAGACATTTTTTTAATTTTTAATTTTTTACATTTATTTTATTTTCCACAAATTAATTGAAATATTACACAAAACACAAAAACTACCAGGGTCAAAATTATTAGCCCCCACATTCTATTAGTCAATTTGTTGTAATCGTCAACAAATCTCTGACAATTCATTTAAGGAATCTGGGCCTATTATTCTTTGGGAAATCTCTCAAGTTCCTGTAAATTTGATGGTTTTCTGGCATGCACATTTTTCTTTCGGTCACTCTACATATTTTCTATGGGATTTAAAACAGGGCTCCGTGCAAGCCATTTGATGACATTCACCTTGTTCTTCTCCATTCACCATGAGAGATGTATGTTTACGATCATTGTCTTATTGAAAGATAAAGCGGCGATTCAGACCTAGTTTCACTACTGACTGCTTAAGGTTTTCTTTCAAAATATTCATTTTTTTTTATTAATGATCCCTTCAACCTTGACAAGATTCCAAGTTCCACATGCACTGAAGCATCCTTACAGCATAATACTCCCACCTCTGTGTTTCATTGTGAGGATGGTGTTCTTTATGTTGAATGGGTGAGGTCTAATAATTTTGTCCTCAACTGTACAATCATTGCACTAAACCCTCTAATATATTTCAAACAATATTAAACATAAACTAGTCAATAAAACATTCTTTTACGAACATGGTTAAACCAGCAAAAACTTTTATCACTCTAATGGATGGCTGTAGGTCCTTTGATGCTGGAGATAAGGGGTTAAGAGAAGACATCACATTGTTTTAGTATGAGAATTCTAAAATCAACATTCCAGACACAGGACAACTCCTGTAATTTCAGTCTTGCAGTATTTTTGGGCTTCAAAGTTTTCCTTGAAAGAGCCCCACCTCTCTTGCAGCAACCCACAAGACATCCATCCAAAACTATTCAGAATATTGGGACACCATTACAATAGTTATCATTCTGTTAGCGTGTGTGTCTTTCTACCTATTTCTGATGTAAACTCGAGAGTTTATTTAAAAAAATCAAAAAGACAGCGCTTGAATTTATATAGATATATATCAATATTACACGTTTTATATCCTAAAACCATAATGGATTTCAAGGTGACATTTAATGTTGGATTTTCTTCAGAATGACAGACTTGTAGCTTGGATTTCAGTAAAGTTTGACACTGCTCTCTGACTGTCCAGTTTAGCATATTCATATGGTCATTTGTTAGAATGAGGGTGGAGATTCTTTTTTTTCTTCCAGTTGCTCAGTGGAAAAGGTGAACTTTGCGTTTATTTACTTAAATATATGGTTAAATAACATCTTTCTGTCTAAATAATGTCTGTGTTGAGTTAGTAAACTTTCTTGTGCAAGTCTGACGGGTTGTAATTGCGTATTGAAGTTAAAACTGAGTGTTAACAAGCTCTGCCACAGTCTGTAATATGCAGGATTTAGAAGCCTAAGTGCTCCTTGGGTCAGAGTATTCCATGACAATATTTTTTCTTTGATGGATTTTTTTAAATCGATAAGGCAAGCTTCTAGCTACATAATCTATGACACAAGTATCAATTGCAAAATACTTATAGCTGGTACAGTACAGGTTGAAGGTATTTGAAGGAGGAAGAGAAAATATTTCAAAGACACTGGAAAAATATCACAGACCAAGAAAAACTCCCCTTTTCAAGAAAAGACACCTACAAGCTAGAATTAAATATGCTCAGGACAACCCCAAACTTTGGGTCTGATGAGACTAAACTAGAACTCTTTGGACATAATCACTGCTTATGTTTGGAGGAAAAAAGGTGAGGCATTCTATTTTTTTTTGCTTTGTTTTTTAAAAAACAAATAATGTATTTTCAGTACTATAAGGTGCACCTGAAATCCTTCAATTTTCTTAAAAGCCGACAGTGTGCCTTATAATCCGGTGCTTATACATTGAACGATATTGAGACACAACAGCTCCTTCCCTATTGATTTACGACTCCATGCTCTCCCATATTACAGATGTTGTCAAAAAACAAGTGAAGCCATATTAGCATAACTATTATATTCTGACAATGAAGAAGAATTTTAGGGATTCATAGATGAGGAATGAACTGATAGTGAGCTTTATTTGTTTCTTTTGTATGTTAGTCATATTGTGAATATGTACATTAACAGTAGTTTTAACAGTAATAATAATAAATTTTTTGATGCGTCTTTCATGAGTCTCAGTGACACCATACAACAGTACAATAGAAATGGTACAATAAAAACAGACAGATGTGTACAAGCATTACATAGATATAAAATACCTGAAACAGATAAAAAACACACCAAATAACACCATTACTGTTGGAAGGCCTGCCTATGGAGGAGCGTCTTCAAATTAGTTTTAAAAGAGACAACAGTCAAGCCAAACAGGGGATCTAGCCAACAGCGGATCTAGCCAAACATTGGATGAGGATTGAGGAGTGCGTGGAATTCTGCGAATAGTGGGAGGTTAGTGAGATATGGAGGTGCCAGGTTATTGAGTGCTTTGTTTTTAGTTTATTAGCTGTTAGAAAGTTTGCTGGTGACCAGGGCATGGACAGGACAGGACAGGGCAGGGTTGTTGCGCGGTGGGGGAGAAAGACTGGCGTATGTGGTTTATATTTCTGATTTGAAAAAACGCAGACTTTATGATTGTGCTAATGTGAGCTTCCAGGGAGAGAGTCTGGTCTAATATTACTCCAAGGCTCTTAACCTGCTTAGTAACAGAAACCACTTCAGTGTCGATAGTTAGAGTGGCCAAGTTGCATCTGGAGATGGCATTTTTAGAGCCAATCAAGGTGATCTCGGTAATTTACTATTGAGCTGCAAAAAGTTAGATGC
This sequence comes from Danionella dracula, assembly GCA_900490495.1. Taxonomy (NCBI): domain Eukaryota; kingdom Metazoa; phylum Chordata; class Actinopteri; order Cypriniformes; family Danionidae; genus Danionella; species Danionella dracula. The sequence continues at coordinate 14,478,709 of UELW01000522.1, forward strand.
AAACCATGTCTTGAGCTCTGCAAGACAAGAGGCCAGACCAGGTGGGGGAAAGGAAGCAGAGGCGGCAGATATGACATATAGCTGTGTATCATCCGCATAACAATGGAAGGATACATTGTGCTTTCTAAATATATTCCCCAGGGGGAAAATATAGATGAGAAAGAGTAGAGGGCCCAACACAGACCCCTGGGGGGCACCAGATGTGAGTGTAAGATTTAGAAGGGAAAACTGAGATCTTAACGAACTGAACAGGATCTGAAAGGTAGGAGTTTATCCAGTCCAGGGTAGTGCCAGAGGCCCCAGAGAAGATAGACAATTTCTCAAAAGTGAGTGAGATGTGTCAAAGTCTGCAGTCAGGTCAAGCAACACAAGTAGCACAAGCATTCACAATACACATTTTAAAATAAAACATGAAAATTCACTACTTTAATTCACTTAGCTATTGGCTTAGTGATTATTTTTAAGCTTCTGACAAAATGTTCATTTTGTTGATCCTGATCCTCTAACTGCCACAAAATCCTTTTAAAAGTTACTTTATTAATTTGTTATCAAAAAAGTTTCATCCATCTCAGAAAGAAACACTGAAAAACTATCTTAAGATGCTTTCTTTAAAAGTGTTTCACTTTATTTTCACTAAACTAAAATCAGGAGTAGGCTCCATCAGAGTTGTCAGAGTTCAGACAGAGTAGGGTGTATCTCTGAGGAGGACAGCTCTGAACCCTAACTGCCTTCTTCCTTTTTCAACCTATATTAACAGAAGAAAAATAAATCCAATATGGGTCTTCCTTTTCTAATGATTCACATGTCAAAACAGCCCTTGCCACTTGCAGATCAACACAAGCTCCAGGGAATTACTGAGATGAACAGACAATTATAGACTGAGCTTAGCTGGTCTCTCTGGCTCTTAAATGATAAAGAAAGACAACGTTGGTTAATTGGTGTAGGAAGTGCAGAGCAAGCTCTTCCACTCTCTTAGCTTGCTTCCCATGTTAACTACATAATGATGGAGTAACACATTGGTAAAGAAGTAAACAACTTTCATTTGTTACTCGAGTTTAGAAAAGTATATACACATATGAATGATCCAATGAAAAATGATCAACAAAAGGAAACTTACATTGATCACTGATTCAGATCTACATTGAAAGCTGTCTATGGAAACTGACAACTTTTTAATATAAAAATCTACATCAAAGCAGTGCAAGGATGATTGGCTAAGATAGTCTAATTTATCTTACTCCTCCCAACCGCTTTCTTAGAGGTCATGGTTCACTTTGCTGTAAAACATTGTTATGCTGTTTGCTACACTATGCATTAGTGCATGACCCTTTTAAAGAATTATGACCAGTATTATTTTCATCAAGTATTACAATACTTTCTGACAGGCTTGGGCTGCAATGATGACTCTGAGCTTCTTAAGCGAAAGAAAATCAAATACTCCAAGTACATATTAAATAAACTACTTTTTACTGTTACTTGAGTACATTTTCACTAAAACAACAGTGCTTTTACTTGAGTGCAAAATGTTTGTACTCTTTCCACCCCTGCAAATGTGAACATTCTGACTGGACCACTATCAGTGGTTATTTAATGTCATTTAACCATGTAAAGCCAGTTTATTATTGCTTGTATAAAAGTTTCTACATACAGTTTCATTTTCATATTAATTTTCTATACTAGATGAAAAAACCTGACCCAACTCTTGTAATATAAGTAAAGGTCTTTATCAAATCCTTCTGTTTCTGTCTCTACAGCATCCCGACCATCCCTTTACACATGAATGGCTCCAGCAGTGTCAATTCAGCACTGGCAGGTACAACAATAGCCTCTCACTCACAAGCAAGTCCTACTCGATAGGTCATCAATGCCTCAATTAAAATAAAAAGTGGTTCATTGACACTACAAATGTGTTTCCAGAGCAATCAGGTTAATGTTTCCATTCTTCAGTAAGTCAAAAGGCATTTTTTCAACCCTTGTTTTTTCCCCTACTAGCCTTTGAGCTATAGCTTGCATATGAGTTTGTTTGCAGCTTATAATGCAGGATTTTGGATACTATAGTGTGTTGTGCTAGATGATACCTGGAGCACCAAGATGATTGTGTATTTAGGGAAATTTAGCACTTGTTATTGAAGTCCATCCATGCCTTTAGCAGATATCATAAGAGAGTGCACAGATCAGCATCTAAAACTGGAAGCATTGGTCACTGATCTCATTTCCTCTAAATAAGATGTGAAATGAGTACACCTTTATACTTTTTTTTGACATCATCAGAGCATGTCCCAGTTGTGGTTGGCTTCTCCACTCTTCTCATTACTCTTCCTTTCCTTCACTCCTACTCCTTCTACCCTTTCCTCCTGCATGTCTCGTTATGGCTTCTGGCCATTTCAGGCATGGCTTCCATTTTGATGTCAGCCACAGGACTGGGAGTTCGCCTCACGACTGCCCCCTTCTCCTGTCACAACTCCAGCAGGCCCACGAAAGGCCAGCCTGCCTCCATAAAGAGGGCAAAGAGACAGTCCAGGACAGGTAGTTAAGCACTTCAAACCAGCCTGACTGACTGACTCACCAATGCAACTTGCCCTCTTCTGGCCTACAATAAGATGCCAGTTTTGGTCTTATTCTTTCGTATTCTACCACTGCATAATGCAGACATGCTTGATGTTTGTTTAGGTGTTTATCGCTTGTTTCAGCCACCATGTTTCCAGCCATATTTGCCATGATAACAATTGCTTTATTTCTTCCAAACTAACAGCGAATTTGACAGTTGTTTGCCCATCTTTAGGACAATGCAGAATTTCTCTGTAGGTTTGTTTAGATATAAAATTTGGTTTACAGTACTTTCTCTAACCTCACATAAGCTATGTGTAGCTCTTATCCTAACATGATTATAGTTGGTTATTATATTTAGACTGACACTCACAAACAATGCATTAAATCTGCTTACTAAACCTTAAATGCATTCTTTGTATTGGACTGACTGTTGTCTGTCTATTCCAACTAACTTGAAGTTGTGTGTGAACGTTAATGGTAAGTAAAATTCTTTTAGAAATATTTTTTTCAGCTATTCTCAGGATCGTGCTGTATCATTTTTAGCATAACTTGGTATAGATAATTGAGAGTCTGATTAGACCTGTCTAATGTCAATTCTATAGTTTTGCATATGTAGTGTATTTACAGTACATCGTTTGTAGGGCAACATTTTTAGAATTTCTGGACATTGTCTATGTGAAAATTTTTAGGATGGCTGTAGAATTGCATTACACTGTGTGCAGAATTATTAGGCAAATGAGTATTTTGACCACATCATCCTCATTATGCATGTTGTCTTACTTCAAGCTGTATAGGCTCGAAAGCCTACTACCAAGTAAGCATATTAGGTGATGTGCATCTCTGTAATGAGAAGGGGTGTGGTCTAATGACTGCTCCACAGCGTGGTTGGCAAGAAAGGGTCTAAAAGAAGAAAAAAAACTAATGACATGACCTCCTTGTTCCCCTGATCTGAACCCCATAGAGAACCTGTGGTCCATCATCAAATGTGAGATTTACAAGGAGGGAAAACAGTACTACTCTCTGAACAGTGTCTGAGAGGCTGTGGTTGCTGCTGCACGCAATGTTGATAGTGAACAGATCAAAACACTGACAGAATCCATGGATGGCAGGCTTTTGAGTGTCCTTGCAAAGAAAGGTGGCTATATTGGTCACTGATTGGTTTTTGTTTTGTTTTTGAATGTCTGAAATGTATATTTGTGAATGTTGAGATGTTATATTGGTTTCACTGGCGAAAATAAATAATTGCAATGGGTATATATTTGTTTTTTGTTAAGTTGCCTAATAATTACGCACAGTAATAGTGTCATGTTCGGGGGTTTGTGTGGAAGGAAAGATCTCATACGCAGAGACAGTTTGACCTGACACGCTCTTTTATTAAAGAATAAAGCAAGGAAAAAAGAGATGGCTAAAACAAAAGACCCACGAGGGGGCAAAACTTGAACAATAACATAAATAACTTTCAAGAGTGGAAAATAAGCAACTACAAAATAACCTGCCAGACGTCACAACGTAGCGCATTGGTAACGCACACAAAGACAATTAATGCACCCGTCCCGATCAACACAAACACGGGTATAAAAAGGGAGACTAATCAGTGACGATGTGCGGGAAGACAGCTGGGGGGGACTAATGACAAATTAGACAAGGGACGAACATTGACGCAACAAGCCACGAGGTGAAGGGAGAACATAAACAAACACGCAGACAATACAACCGCCTATCAGGGGACCGCCCGGGAGTCACATGACACATGGGAGAACCCGGAACCGGCACAAGGGAACAGAGACGCGCGATAACGGACAAAAACCCTGACAAATAGTCACCTGCACACACAGATATCCTCCTAAAATAGCTAAAACTAAAAACAAACTAAAAACTACTTCCAAAAATATTCAGCTTTGATATTAATGAATTTTTTGGGTTCATTGAGAACATGGTTGTTGTTCCCTAATAAAATTAATCCTCAGAAATACAACTTGCCTAATAATTCTGCACTCCCTGTAGTCACCTGATCCAAAATGCCTAAAAAAATATCTTGGCATGAATTTATGCTGTGTTTTGAGATCTAAGGTAATTACAAAATGTTTTAGTTGGATGTGAGAAATACTTAAAAAAATAAAATTGAAAAGTTTAGTCATTTAGTTTCATTCTGAACACATTCTTTGTTTTTAGCATTTTTTCCACTCATGACAAAAACCTTTGCACAGTACGGTACTATGTTTAGAGCAGTCATGCTTTGAGTCATGTTTTGTTTTGTTTTTTACTCTGAAAAATGATTTTAAGTCCCCCTTCAACTTAATGTCAGTGTTTTAACATGAAGCTATTCCTGCTGAATTGCTAACAGTTAAGTAATCTAACTATTGATTTGAAGGGCCATGAAAATCTCTAGACAATAATTTCAAATCAATGTTTATTACTCATACACACAGTTTTATTTTTTTATTTAGATACTTTTTTATCTTGATCTTTATACATGGTGGTTATGAGGAAACCAGTTTCTGAATAAAAACAGATTGCATTTTATTCTGTGAGGATTGTTCCTGAACTTGAGAAAACATAGTCAGAACAGTTCATTGTCTGGTCTACTGTTTATGCACAGCCATGTTTCTTTGTAGCAGCAAACTTAACATGAGTGCAATGTCATATTAAGTGTAGTATAAAAATTTACCTAGATGATATCAATATTTACTCTTTAGCTGATCTTAGTGTTTTTAGTAGAAGAAAATACATATAGTCAGGCAGTTGTGGTCTGGTGGATAGGTTTGATCCCCAGTTCCACCTAGTTGGTGTGAGTGATGAAACACTTGCTCTCCCATCTTCAATAACCTTAGCTGTGGTTCCCTTAAGCAAGGTACCAGTTTCCCGACTGCTCCCCTGTCGCCGCAGCCTTAGCTGCCCACTGCTTCGTGTGAGTGTTCATGGTGTGTTTGTTCACTGCTGTGTGTGTACACTAGATGGGTTAAATGCAGAGCACAAATTCCAGGTATGGGTCACTCTATATCTGGCCAACTGGTCACTTTCATATAAAAGTTCTTGATCTAAGCTACTATAAGCTAGGCTAAAAATGGTATTGCCAGGTTTTAGATGAAACTTAGGTTTTGCTTATTGCTGTCTTCACTTGCTTCATCAACAATAAACTATTGGGTAGTGCACAATACTTTTGGAATGATTCCATGACATGTGATTGTTCATGGCACATATTATATCTGGGTTAGTTTATATGCTCAATTTCATAGATGTCAAAAAGTGTAAGGTGACATTTTGGTTGAATTCTTATCCTTAAGAAATTCGTTTTTGTTTTTCAGACAAAAGTAAGAATAATTTGTTCTAAAATTGCAGGTTTAAGGAAAATCAATTTCTCATTGGCATGTTCTAGAAGGATTAAGGTTTCCTGAAACACAAAAAATATGTCTTAATTTTTAGTTTCTGGTTTTAAGTGCCACTGACTCATACTTAATTTCTTTGCTTTTTTTGTCTGATGTATGTATTGTCTTTAGCTCCTGCTCCGAATCCTGAAGAAGTTGTTAAGAAGTACATGGAGGAAGTAACTGCGGCCCCAGAGGAGGTATAAATACAGCTTACACTGCAGTAACTTCTTGACACACATGAATGAATAGTCAACTTTAATTTGGTATTTTTAGCCGTTTTTGTAACTGGTATAATAATAAAATTAGCTTGATTTTTACAAATATATTTATAAAACAAAAAAGTAAATTTACTTTTTTTTTTACATTTAGAGGTGCAGTATATGATGAATGTTGGATAAAATAATACTATAATAATATATTTCTTATAATAATAATAAGATAAAATAAAACTAATAGCCAATCAGCAGCAACTGTCAAACTGTCACCAATAATAGTAGTAACAATGTGTTCAATTTATATACTTCTTTTGCAGAGCTCAAATATGCTTATAATGTTTAGAGTATTATTCATTCACTCCACATTCAGACTCAACAGAACGTGGCTACAAATCGCCTCCTATGACCACCTGACCACCATCCATCACACAAATCCATACAGAGCAATCTATGGGCACTGGGTGGTCCTGGAGATAGTCTTTAATATCAACACTGACTTCATAAAATGTTATGCAGGTTTTTTAATGAGCTGTTTATAAAGTTTAAAAATCACATTCATTTGTCTTTTTGCTTAAGTTCTCTGCTTTTGGAATGCATTAGAAAGTGACAGGCCATACGCAACCAAATAAATTTTCACCGGCAAATTCTAAAACATCAGCACTTTCAATCAAGGACTTTGATTAACACAATCAATAGTTTGAATATGTGTAGGCTTTGATTCTTTTGGTGCAGTTTTGCTTAAAATGTAGTTCAAACAAAAAGTATATTTAGCATTTCTAAGTTCTAACAAAACTAGGATATGCTTGTGATGGTCTTGGATAACTTAAACTGTAAAACTGGTTATTTCTTCAGTCAGGCAACTACCCAAAAACTTTAATATGTATCTTAAAATGACTTAAAATAGTGCAGAATAGATTTGATGCCCATTTCTCAAAGTTTTGATATTAAAGTTGCCCTATTTTCACTTTCAATGTTCCTTATTTAATTGATATGGTCTCGCACAACAGGTTGTCATTGATATTTGATACAAATTAATCGTTCAAATGAGTCATTCTCATAATTGTACAAGAGTAAAAAAACGAAGCACCAAGTTGAACAAAACTTTCCATTACTCAGGGACAAAAGCCACACGGCAGCTATTTCATAATCGTTGAGGGCTTTATTGAACAACTCTTGATGTTCGGACACAAGCAATACAAGGTTCTGGATGTTTACATTCTCCTCTTTAGCGGTCTCTTCCTCAGCTGTTCATCTCGTAGTTCTTTGCTGCTACTTTCTGTGGTGAGATTGAAGTGTGAGTGTGTATCATGTCTCATTCACGTCATCAAACACCCAGCTTTCATTGGTTGTTCTCTTGCGAAAACCCGATCCATTATGGCAGAGCTGAACTCTTTCACACACACCAATCGCTCAGACAGATGTGTGATGTGCCTGTGCTTTTCCGATAGAGGCATGTTCACGCATGTAACTTTGCACCATATATACGGTTAGATGTGAAACAGCCTTAAACCTCAACTGGAGCAGCTTATGGAGTTGAACTTTTTATCTGGTCAGGTTTTGATCATAGTTTAATATGAGAGAAATGACAACCAATAAACCGAGAACAATCAACACAACATAAACCAACAAATATCTTTTTAAAGTCAAAATCAAACCGCCCGCAATAGAACAAAGAGTTTGAGTTGAGCTAACCAGAGAATCTTGAGGTTTGTGTGTGTTCACAGTCAAGGTCCCGAGTGAAAATAAAGTTCAGGTTCAAGTTCCTCACTCCACTGAGAATTCTCCAGCAATTATTTGCAGATAAACTATAGAATTCTCCCTTCCTAATTTCTGTGAAAGGGTCTCAACCCTACTTTGCCCTATAATCCACAATGTAGAGCTGTGGATTCAATCATTGTTTGGTTTCCTGGCAGGAATGAATGATGCAGGTGGTGGTAGGTGCATAGTTCGATCTGATGTCAGGACATACCCCTAAAACTGTGATTCTCAAACTGTGGTAATTGACAACCTCTTGGTGGTACCCAACCATGGTAGCTGTCAAAAACAAACAAAACAAAAAATCACCGGCTGATGTCATTACTGGGAGCGTGGGTGTCAAACAAAAAAATTATCTGTTGCTGACATCTGGCCCTTTGGTTGATTTTATTTATTTATTTATTATTATAAGGACACTGGGCTTGTCCAATAAAATCACAGGCCCCTCCCTCCTGCCTCTGGTTTAATCTGCTGTTTGATCCTCTGGAGTAGCGGCGAGAATGAGTTTGATCGTGTTTGATAACAGCGCAATGCTGATGCAGACCCGGGACTGCACTTTGCCTCAGTCCAATCTCACAATGGATTTTCTTTCATTTTGAGGTTGTTTAAAAGTAAATCTTCTCATGCAAATTCTGGCCATTCTCATGACAGCCAGGACATGTTCTCTTTTAAAGTCAAAGCATAAAAAGTTTAGCATAAAAAAACTTATTTTATATTAATGTCTGCAGCTGGAATTAAGAAGGATGTTATGGTTCAAGATGAATTTTATCCCAAAATTGACAACTTAAATGAGATTTAAGCAATAATTACAGTACCAGTTTATGCTAAACTCTGTGAGTATAACACCGGTGTTCTGATGATTTTTGCTACCCCGTGAGATTTGCCTACCACTCGTTGTGGTAATTTTTTATTTATTACATAACATAATTACAACTCTTGAAAGATCTTATGATAGAGCACCTGAAAGCAGAGCTAATAACGTTTACCCTAATTTAGAAAGAGAGAGAGGGAGGGAGAAAGAGCAAGGAGAGAGAGAAATAAAAAGCAGATATTTTGCCATTAAACTTGATACTTTTAAAATTTGAATCATTACATCTTTAATTTGACTATACTGCTGCTAAAATGATTGCATCTTTTTATTATCAATAATATTGGCTTTTATTTGAACTGTACTGAACTGTAGCTGAGCAGGAAACTTGACACTGTGGTTATACTGGAGTCGTGTATTTTAATGTTACTGATTATGGTGGTACTTGGAGTGTAACATGTTTTTTGAAGTGGTACTTGGTGAAAAAAGTTTGAGAACCACTGCCCTAAAAGATTCACTTTAATAATAACTTCAGCATCTCCGAATCCACTCTTTCTTGTTAAATAAAAGTAACTCTATACCCAAAGCTTTTTCAGATTCAAAACTTTAACTGGGTGTTCCTCAAACATAACTAACGCTATGTTTCACACCAAATGAGAGGTAATTTTTTAAAATGTACAATAGCAGCTCTTCAATTAAAAATAATAAATTAATATACTGTTAAGGAAATTAATACTCTGATGATTACCAACACAGCTGCAGCATTTACTAAAGGACCTTAATAAGTCATACATGCATACATTTCATTTTGCATGTTATTCCAGTCATACGCTAACGCATGCGCGCTGCCCATAGAACAGACGCAAAGACAGTCAGAAGTGCCCCCAAGAGGGAGTGGAAGCCAGAAGAACTAACTTCCTCTCCACCCGCTAAATTTAACCCCAGCCCTATAAGGCGGGCCTATTATGTCAGTTCAGGGGGTATTGCTTCTCACTCTATCTGGCTCGCCCAACATAAACATGAACACATTTGACTTATTAATGATGGATGTTAATATTCTATTATAGTAATTAATCTTAACCCCCACCCCCATTTTTGTCATAAGACAACTACTTTTTAAAAACTTAATCAATACAGAATCACCTTTAAGAGAAAAAAACATTATAATCTAAATATTTTTTATCAATCTGTTCTATCTGTAAGAGGAAAGTAACTAAGCAACGTACGTTATTCTGCTAGTGATTTAAATGCTTTTTAATAATCTCTCAATCAATTATATTACATCCTTCTTTTCCATCATTAAAGAAAACATGCATAGATAAGATAATGTGATTAAACGATAAAGTTCTACTATAGTAGAAATATTAACATCAATTGAATAAGTTAAATGTGTTGATCATGTCGGTAGTCCGAGATGGAGAGATGGCCGTTCTATGGGCAGCGAGAATGCGTGAGATATACCATGTATGTATAATTTCACTTGAGTTCTTTAGTAAATGTTGCATCTGTGTTGGTAATCAATTCTCTCAAGTATTTATTTTCATAACAATATCTAGCACTGTATTTTTTCTCAGACCAGCACCAGAAAGGCAGCCGTTCAACAGCAAGCTAAATTTCTTAACCAGTAAATACTTTTGATTTACTAGTGAGACAATCTCTCAATACTACTGACAGTCCAACCTTCGAATTCTAATCTGAGGTTATATGAGGCCAAACATTTATTATTATTATTATTATTATTATTATTATTATATAGACAAACTTAATTTTGAAGGCCATTACATTGCAGGTGAAATACAGATTGTTAGCTCCACGCCACAAACTTTTATCTTGTATGACGATTCTTATTTCTAAAACAAAAACAAAAGCTTTTTTTCTGACTTGTGTTTGAGCTTAATTGTTCTTTTTTCTTCTCAGGACTGTATCATCTGTATGGAACGGCTCTCCTGCCCATCAGTTTATGAGCTGCCACCTGATTGCTCTGCGTCTCTACTGCCTAGCACTGTGGGCAAACTCTCAAAATGTACACACACCTTTCACTTTCTTTGCATGCTGGCCATGTACAACAATGGAACGAAGGTGAGCTAGTCATCCTCTACTTAACTTAATCCTTGCCTTGAGCTTAATATGGTTTTCTTTGCATTGCTTATGGGTGTCTGTATTATATTATAGTTTTATAAATTTTTATGTTGCCTTTTGAACAGTCAAACAGTTTAAGTTGGCCTGTTTGCTGTTTAGCCGAGATTAGAATTTTCATGTCAAAGCAGGCCTCTGTTTAAACCTTCAGCTGTCTATATGAATTTTTGTTATGGTCGTGTTAGAATAAGTAAGTCTTTTGAAATACAATTTTATGCATGTTTGTAAAACTGAAACACTTCAAGGTAAATAAATACATCCATAAGTTCTCCTTTGTTTAGTTTACAAAAAAGCAGTTTTAAGTATTGGTCTTTTAAAAAATCAGCCTTAAATTGTAAAATGTTGATAAAATAATCTACCTTAACGTGACATTTAATTATTAAATGCTTTGATTAGTTTTTTTAACTCAACATTTTGCATGTTTATTTTATCACCTCGTTAAATAAAAATACACTGTCATAGTGTAATCTGTTAAATGGAAATGTCTGTGCGAGAATGAATGTCTTTATATCTTTTGTTTTACGTTGTTGACATATGTGGTTAATAAGAAAAATAAGTTGCGTCTCAGTTATATTTGATAACAATCAAATATTTTGCTTGCATACATCTGGTTTATGTTCATCAGTCCATCATCTCTTTCATCATTTTTATGCTTGCATCGATAGTGTATTACTAATGGAAAAACTTCAACAACCATCACAGTGTTAGTAAAGCGTAACGTTAATATATTTTTTGGCTAGCGCTAATCATGACTCCTGAAAGAACCCAGGTGTATCTGTAAAAATGATTTTCCCATACTGTTTATGCTCCTTTTTCCTGAAGTCCCAGTCCCTTCTCATTAAGTCATTTGGTTTAAATGATAGGAAGTACCATTTTCTCTAGATGTTTTTAGTCCTTAAAGCCATTTTAAGGAACTGATTTTAGGGTCACAAATGCAAGGAGCATCTCTTTGTTGTTTATTTGAGAGAGATAGGAGGTAAGTATCACAAAATACTATTCTTAAGGGCTTGCAGCTCTTTATTGCTGACTCCAATAAAAGCAGTTAAAACTTTAAGTTTTTTTTTTTAACATCTGAAAATCAGCCATTGTTGTTTTTTTTTTCAGTTTATAATCCCTTTTAGAGTTTTAAACAAATATTATTATGTTTTTTTTATGTAACAGTGTTATATAGTTTAAATCAATACTTAAATAAACTGTTACAATTGAAAATAGAATAATTCTATTTTCTAATAATTCTTTTCTATCATTCTAAATAGATGAAAAATCCGAACCGAATCCATTTAGGAAATTGTCTAGATGATCCTTTTAATTGTGAGGTGCTTTTACCAGTTTGTAGTGGTTTGCGGGATGGTCAGTTTTGTGCTTTACCTTTGCCAACCCCCAAACTAGTGTATGGAAGATCATTTTCTTATTGATCAAGGCAAGGAGCCAAGATACTGAGGTTATTGTCAGAGAGATAAACTGAGCATAATGCTTGATCAAAACAGTAATCATAATTATCATAACCACATTATTAAGCATCAATTCAGTGATCAAAAACAGTTCAATTGTTTGCTAAACAGTTGTTTTATCACTCATATTTTTTCATAAAGCTGTATTGTGACCGCAGGATGGAAGTCTGCAGTGTCCCTCATGTAAGACAATCTATGGAGAGAAGACAGGCACTCAACCTAAGGGCAAGATGGAGATTTATAGCATTCCTAAACCTTTGCCTGGACACCCAGACTGTGGGACCATACAAATAATTTACAGCATCCCGCCTGGAATTCAGGTCTGTCTGTCTCATCATTACAAAGAGGAAAATATAAGCTAAAAGGTATATTTCAAAAGAGATATCTCCTTGCATTCACTTGTTTGATCACTCATTCACTTCAGGGCACTGAGCACCCGAACCCAGGACAGCCATACACATGCAGGGGATTTCCTCGCTACTGCTTTCTTCCTGACACTGACAAAGGCAAAAAGGTGAGGAGGATTCATGTCGTCATTGAGTCTCACAATATTAAAACATGAGGAACTGTTTGGCTTCTTGTGTGAAAGTACCTAAAGTAACAATGCCTCAAAATTTCTGTGAAACAGTAAGAAAATTACAAAAGGTTTAGTGTTTGTCTAAACATGTTGATTTGTGGATTATTTTAAAGTGTCACACAACTCTAGAACACTTTTTAAAATATCAACATGTTGACATTGGTTTTAGCAGAAAGCAAATCAAGCTTTGAGTGATCAGCAGTGGTGGAAAGAGTACTAAAATACAGTGGTACCTCAAGATACAAATGGTTCACGTTATCTGAAATTCAAGATATGAAAGCCCACACGAAGAATATTTTGCTTCATGATATGAAAAAAGTCAAGATATAAAAAAACGCGCAAGAGAAGTACATATTCAACATATGGGCGGAAGACAAGACTGGGATCACATAACTGCATTCAATGCACCACCAAATGTTCTGCTCTCCTATTGGTCAGTTCCAGCCTTAATGCTGTGCGTTCATGTGTAGTATCCTGCTCTCCTATTGGTCAGTTCCAGCCCTATTGCTGTGTGTCGTGCGTAGTATCCTGCTCTCCTATTGATCGCATGACGCCCCATCATGTCTTCCCAGAAAACCTCTTCCTCTCTTCTTGCACACTTTCGGTTTCATGTTGGTGTCTTAAATTTGTAATTATTTTCATGTTGCTTTTTTGGCAAAGCGCATTTTTATAGTCATTGCTCTCCTCCGCTACAATCCGTACCCTCCCCTACCACCTCCTCCAACACTTCACCACATCGCCTCGCTCGAAAGGTGAGTGTTATTATTTTTCGTTTATTTTATTCTGTTTTCATTGTTTTTTTCAATGTATTATTAGATCTTATTATTTATTAGATGTTTCTGTGTGGCTTGGATAGGATTAGGCATTTTACATGTAAAACTTGCTTCGACAAACAAAACATTCAGCTTATGAAGACTACCCCGGGAATGGATTAATTGCATATCTTGAGATATCATTGTATCATATTCAAGAAAAAGTACTTGCATTACTTTTTTGGCAAGTAATGCTAGAGTGAAAGTATCCCTTTTAAATAATACTTAAAGTTTGAGTAACAAGTAGCCTTTCTAAATTCCCTCAAGAGTAGGGAGTTACTACACTGTACAATTATTTCAGCTTATATCTTACTAATGAAAAATATAACTTTCTTTTGTGTTTTTCTTTTGTTGTTTTGAAGTGTTAAAAAAAGAATTGCTATTTTTCTCCCCCCTCAACTGTTTTATGTCAGACTGCAGGCAACTAAAATTTCAGACGTGTGGAAAAAAATTAAATAACAAACAAACAAATAATTAGTTCAGGGCTACAAAACCATTCTGCAGAAATATTTACTAAGGAAAAATGTATTCAATAAAAGAGGTCAGAAACACATTAACATTGGTTGAGCTTGTTGCACTTCTTATAAAATTTTACTGAAATGACTAACACAAGTAAATGCAGGTATCATACACTAGTCAGGGACTGTTTTAGATGTTGAAAGGTATTGATGTTATTTTTCTGAGGCATCTTTTATAGGTTCTCATATTGTAATATATATTTGCTGTATCAATTTGGAACAGAAACATGTGTTTTGAAGTTTGATATGTATGTATATATGTATATATATATATATATATATATATATATATATATATATATATATATATATATATATATATATATATATGTGTGTTTGTATATATATATATATATATACATATATATATATATATGTTTGTATATATATATATATATATATATATATATGTATATATATTGTGGTTGTTTGTCACCCTTCGATTTAAATCAACTTTTAAACATAATTTCAATAAAGACAGACTATGACTTTCAGTCCAATTTTCTCTTTACTTTTCAGCATAAGATTCTTTGAACTGCAGCAAACATGGTTACTGAACCGACTCTCAAAACTGTACCTCTCTATCACTCTATAGGTGGGACATATAAACAGAAAGTTATCCTTGCAGATAAGTTTCACGTGGCAGATATTTGTCTCTAGCTACGTATCCTTATCAGAAAAGTATTTTTCCTGGGCTCAAGCTATAAGGTCAGACTGTCTTCTCATGGAATCAAACTTTAAGGCCAGACTGTCTTTTCATGGAGTTCGGTCCAATTTATCAATTAAAATAAATGTTAAATCAGGTCACCTAATTGCCAAAACACCCACATTTTATATATATATATATATATATATATATATATATATATATATATATATATATATATATATATATATATATATATATATGTATATGTATATGAATATGAGGTGGGCATATTTTTTAAAAATTTCAAAATGAGTCTAGATTGGAAGAAAAAAAAATATGCCCACCTCATATTCATATATATATGGCATTTTTTTTTTTCAATCTAGACTCATTTTGAAATTAATCTACATTTGCGATTAATCTAGATTTAAATGCCTCATTTAAAGTCTACCAAAGAATATGTATCCATTTTAACAGATTAAAGATGACATGTCATGATAATGTGACTTTTCTGACATTCCTGGCATCTTAAAGTGTTGTTCTCTCATCAAAAACATGTAGTATACAGATTTCAGATTAGTTCATGCACGTTTGAGTAATCCTTTATTTCTTTTTTTCTGGGCTGAAAACTTTTTCATTTTCCTTATCCCTGCTTTTTTTTCCTTATCAACGCTCATGCCACACCCACTGACCAATCATGTGAATCGCTAGTACAGCCCCTCTCTAGGACAAACAGGAAATGCAGTTTAAATCAGAAGTGTGACAGCAGCAGACCGACCCCAGATAAACAATGCCAGAAGTGTTTTTACAGGTCCGGAGCCTAACCTTTTGTTTGGATTAACGAAGAGTTTATTAGTCAGAAACGGCTCGATTTTGTGTCTATCTATCATAGAAAACTTGGAAAGATAACTTTTGCCTGTGACCATCACTTCAAATTCACATGTTCAACCAACAAAGAACAGTCTGATAAAGGGTTTATGATGAGGCTGGCTCTTTCACTGGGTGCTTTTTTTGTCCTGTGTTCATTGATTTGCAGGTCCACACAGTAAGTTTTAATACATTATATATTTAATACACTAGGCTTAAATACATTAATGAAATATGCTGTTTTAAATCTTCTTATATCAAGCCGAGTGCACACTTCATGACTTTTATAACCCTATAAGGAAATCTGGTTTCAGCAGACACAAGAGACACTGCATTTTATCTTCCCTAAAATCCCAAACATACCACACTACATCAGTCAATCCTGTGGAACGCACACTACAGGGATGTTGCACACTATTGTGCAAAGCTTGCGCATCAAAAATTAAAGTTTGCAAACAGATCTTGTATTGGCATTTTACAGAAGTACACCTATAACAAAATAAATAATTCATAAAACAGTACGTTTACATTAGAAATCATTCAGTGTAGAGTAAGGCAGTCTGATTTATCTGTAAACACAACACTGAACACTTTTCACTCCGGTTTCTGTTTAATTCTGTGGACTCAAACTCCATGTCAGACTCTGGTTCACACATAAAAGGTGCTTTTACATCACGCATAGCCATTGCCTGTCGATTATAATGTTTTAAAGCAATAACATGTGTTTAATGTGTCGCTAATTGTTGCTGTAATATCGTGAAAATATAATTGTGACCATATTTTATAAATAATTAGTTGTTTTGCTTACATATAACACATCTTTTAGAGGCGCTCTCAAAATATCTGATGTCATACCTGAGTATCCTAAACTGAGCGTCCAATTCTAGTGTTCTATATCACCTTGAAATATTTAATATTTCAGAGTTTTAACAGACAAAGAATCTTTTTACATGTGAGCAAAAGAGTAGCAAGTAGAACAACTGTATAGCAGGTATAAAGAGGATATGTAAGCTCATGTTTCTCATTGACAGAGAAAAACACTAACATTAGCTCTGTTTCTTGAGTGAACTCTATTTTAACAACTTAATGGTGTCTATTTCCAGGTTCTGGAGCTACTAAAAGTGGCTTGGACAAGGCGGCTCATCTTTACAGTGGGCACATCTAGCACCACCGGTGAGCCAAACACAGTCATCTGGAATGAAATTCATCACAAAACAGAGATGCTGACCAACGTTTCAGGTCACGGTTACCCTGACGCTAACTACCTGGACAATGTGCTCTCAGAACTAGCATCACAGGGTGTTACAGAGGACTGCCTGAAAGTAAACGAACACTCAGTAAACATGCCACATACTGAAAATTAATCGGAGAGCCATGGTTAAACGTCCTGGATAGATGCCTGGGAGAGCCTTGGGCTGAGGTTCCAAATGTTCCTCCCTTAAGAAACATGCTTGTCATGTCCTTCCTGAAATACATTACGGTAGAGAATCCTAGACTGTGACCATACATTACTGGGAGTCAAGCATAACATGTTACTTTAAGAGGATGAAGCTTTTGTTCTCATTCCAGATGAATTTAGTTGATTTAGATGAAAATATGGTGACTGGTGCTTCTGAAATGACAAGTCAATGCTGACAGCCACTCAAAGTAATACAAAGCAGAAAAATAATTGAATATGACAAAATTAATTGATATGTTAAATAAACATTGCAGTTTCAATAAAGAACAGGATTTTATTAAATGTAACCCCTGAAATATACCTGGTCTACTTCTGGCTCAGAGATTCTTTTAATTATAGATGGTATACAAGGGAAGGGATTTTTTTGGTTACACAACTTTTTTCCAAATAGAAATAAAATAAACACATTTGCATATTGATTTGAAGCTGCTGGTATATATTTTTTTCTTTTAAAACTCTCCAGAAATTCTAGCCATTGATTTGTATTGTGGATCACCAGAGATTACCGCTAAAATGCGTTTTCCCCTATGTAATGGTAATATTTGCAGCAGACTTTCTTTAAAATCAACATTATATGAAATCAAGAGATTGCAATAGAATTCAAATGAGATGTCCTTTTTATCAACACTGCTTCAGAAATCACCCTTTCTTTTGATCTCATCGGCAGGCTGTTTACGTTTTGTGAGTTTGTTTGCTATGATGTTAATCTGCTGCTATTGTTACGTTTTGACCATTATGATCTTGTGTTTTATGATAATCTTTTCCCTACTATTGTCAAATTAGTTTTTTCTACTTTCAAGTACAACTCACATAAATATATTTCTTTTAGAAGTCCTTCTCCAGAGTAAGGTAATTGGTGTAGAGCTTCAGTTTGAACAATTTATTTAAAGTGTTTCATAGTGCCACAGAGACAATCGGTTTGAGAAAGGTACCGTTGATTACCCTCAGAATCAGAGACACACCTTTTTCTTTTCACTCATTGCCTTGTCTTTTACAACACTGTAGAAGATATTGGTTTATTAATGTATGCAACTGTGTATATATATATATATATATATATATATATATATATATATATATATATATATATATATATATATATATATATATATATATATATATATATATGCGTGTGTGTGATCAACAAATCAGCAATAAACATTAGTTCATAAACAATTTTTTGCTGTGTCTGTTGTCTGCTGCAGCATAATACTCATCTTTTTCTAAAACAACTTGTTCTGTTATTGAAGTAGGGTATATTTCCTGCTGTTTATAATCACAAACAGTATTGCTTTATAATTAGCTATGTCTTTGAAGTATTAATTGTCAACGTAGACATCATATTAATCACTCGATTGAGCTTGACTTGTTAGGGCAGATTGAGCTGTGCTGTAATCAAAAGATCAAATTGACCTCTTTTGTAGCATCATTAAGGAATTCTTGAAGTATTGTGTGATTTTACTTTTTTTTTTTAAACCATGTGTGCTTGTGTGCTTTTTTTATGTGTTGAGAATGTGAAGTGTAAACTCAAGCTTAAAAAAGAGGATTCCTTGTCTTGAGAACTACATCTCTGCTCAGTGTGAAGATGGTGAATGTTTGTGCATTGTGTTCTATCTTTCTCTGTCAGGGTTTGGAATGGAGTGTGGAGAAGATTAACAAACAAACTGAGGCATCCAAGTGGGTCACTGTAAGAAAGGTGGGGCCCCATCAATGGGGGTAATGATTGCAGCCCATCTCCACACTGGTGTTATGGCAAACTGTTGGTCAGCCCTCAGGGGCTGCCTTCTGGTCAGGGACCACAAGTATTTGCTGGGTTTGCTAGTTGATAAGCGACGTTTGCTGCATTATTAGCAAGTATGCGTTTGATTAAACTGTTGTATGCAGCACATTTTTCATCTCCTTGTCTGTAAAGATGTGCAGATTTAGAGACAAGGCAGGTTGATGTTACTTAAAACGTTGATGGGAGACCGTTTTATTAATTAATTTAGTACACATGTGAAAAAGAAAATAAAAAACCCAGTGAAGCCAAATTCAAATCTGTAAAATAGGCCAACGAATAGAAACTGCCACTTAATCATTGGATATTGTCCAAAATATGCATGGATATTGGCTATTTATTTCACACAAAAAGTTATTTATATGTTCAATATGTAAAGTTATTAAAATAATTTACAAGTAGATATGTTGCATTAATGTCCAATAAAATATAAAAGCATAGTTTGACATATTTCATTTTTAGTAAATGTTTATTTTTTGTTTTACTGTTAATTACTTGCATTCAATATGTTTACTTTTTTACATTTATCCTTGATATTATGATATATGTTATATTATATTTCTTATTCTTGCACTATAATAACCCACAATCAAATATAATTTCAGTGCATTTTTTTGTCATGTAGTCAGTGACCCACATTCATTCTTTCTTTCTTGAAATTAGTTATATTCATGGATTAGCTTTTGTTTTGTTTTTTTCCTCATAATATATGTGTTTGGCACACATGGCCTGAGTGAATCTAAGAATTTCCATTCTGAAATTTTGTCCCAGTCCAGTAGTAGCTTCTTAAATGTGAAACCATCCCTTAAAAAAGAATCTCTGCTACTGCAATGCAGTTATTGGCCAGCAGAGGGTAGTGTTGCTCTTTGAAGAATATTTTTCTCACAGCTCAACCTATTTTGCTTCAAGACCTACCTCCTCAGATGATGGTCTTTCTCTACTGTACATATATTTGACTGGGAATAAATTTTTGTATACAAATGTTAAAAAAGCAACAAAAAAAAAAACAACAACAACATAGGTGATAAAATACAAGTCTAATAGTCCGGACCTTTTACTTGAAGGACATTTTAATAATGGACCTCTGTGACTTTTAGTTGAATACCCCTGTCTTAAATGGTTCTCTGCTTTATATATGCCTATGATTCGCCCCTTCTCAAACAGAATTACCAAACAAAGTGGTTTTTGCCATGAATGATTTAACAAATGAGAAGCAGTTGGGTTTGAATAACTTGCCGACAGCTGAAAAATAATCACCCATGCAATAATTAGCCAACTGCCTTATGATCGCCAAAGCCATCTGTAAATCTTTAACATCCAAAGAAACTACACTGTAAACCACTAACTTTCAGGCTGAGAGTTCTAAACTCCCAACTCACACTTACCTACTGAAATCAAACTCTGACCAGTGACTCCAGTGCAATATCACATGCTGATTATATAATATAATTCACATCTAAATAATATATAAATAATATATATATATATATTAAAAAAAAAATATATATATATATATATATATATATAAAACATAACATCTGATTATTAAAAACAACTTGTAGTTGCACTCTCTTCTCAGTTATGCTCACCTATCACTTTCTAAAACCTCCATATATATGCCTTTTTATATGTATGCATTTTTGTTTACTCTTGGAAAAGTTTAGTAGGGATATATTTATAGGGGTTAATGTTTAGACGGATAAATGTAATTGTGAAATATTCATGTCTCGTTGAAATTATTTGTAGCCCCGTAGTCTTGTGAGACTTGGCATTTCATTACACTATATGTACCACATGTAGAAGAATGACAAAAATAAAGCATGCTAATAATATACAGGAAACCAAGTCTCTATCACATGCGCACACATACACTCTTTCTGTTTCTTTGAGTAATCTTGCAGTTCTTACCATAGGTCTGAGAGAGAGGGAGCTTTTTTTAAGCCCCGGATCATTACATTTCAGAAGAAATACTTAAAACTTCAGTAAAGTTTGTAGATGTAAATAGCTACGTCATCAAGATGGCGCCACGTATGGCAGCCTCATTGCACAGCTCTGCAGTTTTTTTGTTTGTTTTGCTTGTTTGTCCTGCTATTTGTTTTGCTAACATTATACGTTACACCCGAGAGGAACTGCTCGTCTTTGAGAAGCACTCCGAGAACATTTTTCCACTGGGTTTTGAATTTTTGAACGTTTTATTGAGCGTTCTAGCTAGCGCGGTCACTACGTTCCATCAGCTTCTGTGAAGAGGTGTGCATCCCCACCCGGACTTATGTGACATATAACAATGACAAACCATGGTTCTCTGGAAAACTCAAACAGCTTCGTCAAGCCAAGGGTGCTGCCTACAAGAATGGAGACCACACTTTGTACAACCAGGCCAGAAATACATTGAATAAGGAGATCAGAGCTGCCAAAAGAACGTACTCTGAAGAGCTGCAAAAACAGTTTGCAACCAACGACCCTGCTTCAGTGTGGTCAGGCCTAAAGACCATCACAAACTACAAAGCTCCAGCATCATCATCAATGGGCAATAAAAACTTGGTTAATGATCTGAACGAGTTTTACTGCAGATTCGAGACAACCTCCGATTGTCTCCCTGAACAGCCATTAACACCTCCAGCAACCCCCTTACAAACACCTTCAGCATAGACCATTCCCCCACTCCTCCTCTACAGATCAGCGAGGGTGATGTTTGTCAGCTCTTCAGGAAGCAGAAGAGGAGGAAATCACCAGGTCCTGATGGTGTCTCTCCAACCTGCCTCAGAACCTGTGCTGACCAACTGGCTCCCATCTTCTCTCTGATCTTTAACAGATCAATGGAGCTGTGTGAAGTTCCTGCATGCTTAATATGCTCCACCATCATCCTCATCCCCAAGAAACCTAAAATCTGAGGTCTCAATGCCTACCGATCTAACAGGTCTGTGGAGGATGCAGATAACATGGGGCTGCACTACATCCTGCAACATCTGGATAAGCTAGGGACCTATGTGAGGATCCTGTTTGTGGACTTCAGCTCAGCATTTAATACCATCATCCCATCACTGCTTCGCAACAAACTCTCCCAGCCCTCAGTCGCTGATTCCACCTGCGAGTGGATCACAAGCTTCCTGACAGACAGACAGCAGCTTGTGAGGATGGGGGAATTCACATCATGCACCCGAACCACCAGCACTGGCGCCCCCCAGGGGTGTGTTCTCTCTTCACTTCTCTTCTCTCTTTACACCAATGACTGCACCTTGCACAACTCCTCTGTAAAGCTCCTCAAGTTTGCAGACGACACCACCATCATTGGTCTCATCCAGGATGGTGAGGAGTCTATGTATAGACAGGAAGTGGAGCAGCTGGCTCTCTGGTGCTGTCTAAACAACCTTGAGCTCAACACCCTCAAAACAGTGGAGATGGTAGTGGACTTCAGGAGAAGCCCCCCTGCACACCCTCCCCTTACCATCATGAACAGCACTGTGACACCAGTGGAGTCATTCAGGTTCCTGGGCACCATCATCTTCTGGACCTGAAGTGGAGCACACACTTGGCCAAGCAAAGACTTCCTGCGACAACTGAAGAAGTTAAATCTTCCACAGACACTACTAACCCAGTTTTACTCTGCGTTCATCCAGTCTGTTCTCTGCTCCTCCATCATTGTCTGGTTTTGCTCTGCCTCTAAAGCAGACGTCCATAGACTTCAGAGAACTATTCATACGGCTGGGAAGATTCTAAATGAGGACAAAACAGATCACTTTGCGAAATTTGGAACGATTATTTTGACGATTTTGGAAGCAGGATTTAAATTAGTTAAAGTCGCATCTTGGTTGCGTAACAAACTGGTTGCGCAACAGCTGCAAAAACACGTTAGGTGGTGCTAGAGAACACAATTTTACATTAATTTTCAACAGGTCTGATGCGTGTGAAAAAATCTGGGACTTTTCGTTTATATTTAGGCCCTCAAAAGTCCACGCAATGACGGAACAGAATAATAATAATAAAAATAATACTAATCCGAGCAATTACAACAGGGTTCTTGCACCGCTGGTGCTCAAGCCCTAATAAAGAAAAATAAACCCGTACAATGAAATCACGGTGGTGCAGTGGGTAGAGCATGGTCGTCTCAAGAAGGTTAAGCTGTTTCGAGCCTCGCCTGGGTGTTTCCATTTCTGTGTGGAGTTTGCATGTTCTCCCTGTTATTGCGTGGGTCTACTCTGGTTTCTTTCACAAATCCAAGACATGCAGTAAAGTGAATTGGGTAAACACAATTGTCCATAGAGTATGAGCATGTGTGGATGTTTCCAAGCAATGGGTTGCAGCTTGAAATGGTAAGATATTCCTTCAGATGATCATCTGTATATTTCATGCAAATACATATCTGGAAATTGTTTGGGATTTTGTCTGTCTCTAAGCACTCGTCTTGAATTAAGTTAGCGTTAAACACTTTGCGCGAAAAATTGGAAATGAAATATTCCTACGCGATACCTGTAAGAGTGCACTTTTCCCGCTTTCCAATAAGACATTTAGAGTTAATGATCTACGCACCAAAAAAAAAAGTTAAAATTAATGTATATATATATATATATATATATATATATATATATATATATATATATATATATATGTATATATGTAATTTGCTTAGGGCCAGGAAAAATGGAGGACGGCCAAGAGAGGGAGGGAGACCACTCCAGATGCGGCAGGACCACCTCGCGGCCACACCCTGACCCATGTACACATCAACCAGCAGTCCCCCAACCAAACGCACACCCCTACCAGAGGCCCCCCAACCCTAACCCCACGCACATCCCCCATCCCCTTGGGAGCGTGCCCACCCCGGCCACAAGCACCCCAGCAATGGTGGGCCCATACACCCTAGGAGGGAGGTGGGGGCAGTCGTATGATATACTGTTTAAAGAGAGATGGTTACTGGTTGGCTTCCCTCCTGTGAAAATTTGTTAGGGCCCCTAAAGTAAGTGTGTACAATTGCCTCTGGGAACAACAATCGTGTCCATACGACACATGCATGCCTTTTCTTGGGATTTCAGAATGATCAAATCTTCTCAAAAATACTAGGATTTAATCTGCAGCAGATTTCAGCACTCATCTAACTGATATACCTGATATCATCATGATGAGATAGATGATGAGATAGACTCATAAGGGCACTTCATCTTGCCACTTTTAATTAATGTCAGAGTTTTGGGAGATATCAGGCAAACTGGTTTGGAACTGCTTGACGGAAGAATGAACAAATACTTCACTGTCCACTCATACTTAAAACTAGTTCTTCAAATTGACCTTTCTTTTTTTGAAGCAAGCCATGCTGTCTCTCATCTACTTTCTGCTCGATACAGGCAACACATGGCAAATAAACTATTTGATTGGCCCTCAACTGAAGTAAGCTATCGTCGTATTGACCTAGGTAAAGCCTACTGTCTGTCTGCCGAACAAAATACATTTAACATTTAAAGTAAACTATTTTCATTAAACTCACGTGTACAGAAAGAACCACTACTCAGTCTGGATACGGACTGTTTTCTACCATTTGGTGATGGCTGAACTAAGGAGATTGAAGAATCAACAGAGTTCCGACCTTAACCCCATAGAGAATCTTTGGGCTATGCAGGAAGTTTTGCTGAAAAAGTAATGCATCAATGCATTGAAATCAATCTCGTGATTTTGTTGAACTTAGAAACTTATTGAAACAACACAATCAAATAATCAAAGCTAACAGCAGTTCAATTTAATTCATTTATTGTTGGGGTTTTCTTGTAGACCAAATTCAAATGTCATATAGACCTGACACACGAACAAGTTCAATTATGATTGGATTGACATTGAGCCCATTGATACTTGTTAAAGGGAGCTTGTGTGTCAGGCATTTCATAGGGAGACATCTAGACTAAAGAGACTTCTAGATGAAGCAAAGAAACTGGGATGAATACATGATAATCATTCTTGATGCCTGTGTATGACTGCTCTGATGGATGAGGCAAAGCAGGACCTTGATGGCTGAGGCAGAGTAAGCTGTAAATTTATCTGCCAGATTCCCCATCCATTGAAATACTGCACTGGTATTTCCATTTGTGACGCTCCAATGAAAATGGATTTCGGCAAAAACCCTCCCTTAAAACAACTCATCTTACTCATCTTAAAGGCTCTTTTACTTAATCTCAGAAAAATTGAACATATGTATATGAATGATAATATTAGTTATTTAAAAAAGAATAACTACTTGTTCTGTTATAATTAAAGGAAACTACTCATAGAGCTTATAGCTGGGATCACTAAATACAGTCCTGGAGGTCGAGAGTCCAGGGCATTTTAGTTGCAAGCTAGCATGTAAACTACTCTACCTCCAGACATGCTAATACACTGATACCTCCAGATAAGAACTGAAAATGTTAAAGGGTGACCTTCGTATGTTAGCTTTTTCATATGTCAGAGCAAGTTGAAGCAAAATGGCTAATCCTTTTTAAGCCACACAGTGTAACGAATCATCACTCGGGTTGGGATCCATGTGCAGGCTTTTATTATTATCGTAGTCAGATAACAGGCAGGTAGTCAGGGTAGGCAGCAAACAGGCAGTAACGGAGATCAGCGAGAGTAATACAACAGGCAGACGGCTAGGATTGGAAACGGTAAACAGGCAGGGTCACAACAGGCAGGCTTATAAACAGGATAAACACTCAGAATTGCAGCAGTAAGGCAAACAAGACTTGGCGAGGAGCAATGGGAATCAGTCTGTTTAAATAGAGATAGTAATGTTCTTCAGCTGGGTGTGTAATCAAGATGCCCCTGGGGTGTATGGGGAATGTAGTGTGTTGTAGATAGAGGAGCAGTGGTTAGTGAGACGAGAGTGCCCTCTGTTGGTCAGAGGAGGGAGTGACGATGTTACAGAAACAACACACAGAAACAACACTAAAATAAAAAAAAAATTAAAAAAAACATGTAAAACCAGGGGAAAATAAAGTAGGATTCTTCAATCTTTAAAAGTACACATTATAAATCTAATAAATAATATTAAAACCATCAAAATAAAATAAATGAAAAATAATAACCCTTAGCTTTCGAGTGACTTGATATGGTGAAGTGGCAGAGGAGGTGGTAGGGGAGGCGAGCCATGGCCATAAAAATACACTTTCCCAAAAAAGCAACATGAAAGTAATCAAAAATTTAGGACACAACACGAAACCAACTACACAGGCATGAAGCGAAAGCGTGTGAGAAGAAACTTCATAAGTATAATCTGGCCAATAGGAGAGCAGGATATAGCAAAATGAACACGCAGCATCAGGGATGGAACTGACCGATATGTAGTCAAATGATGTGTTTTCCACTGTTAAACAAAGTCAATATGTTGCAAATGTCGAATGTGTAGGCGTACATATTGCACATTTTTCTTATCTTTGAATTTTTTCTTATCATGGAAATAAATATTCTTTGACCGTGAAGCAATTGTATCTCAAGTTGCCACTGTAGATCCATAATTAGTTGCAACAGATGTTTTAATGATGGTTGAAAAGAAATGTGTAGGGCTTCTGAACCTGGTGATCTGTGGTTTATAGTGCTTATACTCTAGGAAATATAGAACAATTTGTCTATTAAGTAGAGTTGCCAAATTTGTCTGTAGATTTAGCAACTTTTCTAGCGACAAATCTAGCAACTTTTTATGCTGTTCTTGGCAACTTGTTTGGTGTTCTGGCTGACGGACTTTTTGGATGGAGGAACACGGCTGTAATGTCTGTCCTGTTCCTTTCTGTCACTCACTGTCTTTGCACCCACCCTGAGGCGGCTCCTCTCTCAATACCATTCACTTTAAAAAACAATCAATACTCCCCCGGCGCAAGATTATTCTTCTTTGTCTGCTGTTTAAAAGCAGTTTGCAAGTCTTCTTAATGGTGCAGGTGCATTATCGCCACCTACTGGATAATAGCATGAAATATATATATAAATGAGGGAAAATTAACCTTTCTAAAATTATTCTTAATTTTTTTAGGAAATAAAATAATTATTTTACTTTATTACAAAAAATGAGTACTATAAGTTACAAAGTAACCCAACCTTTTGACAACATAAAAATAGATATTAATTTCTTGACACGAACCGTGAAATGAAAATTGAACTAATGACATGATTAACATTAGTTTAAATCACAGAGCTTACCTTTAATTTTCAAGCAACAGTTTTCATTGTTTGTATTATTATTTAATTATATTTAGCATTACATGTTTGTTTTATAACACATATACCGGCAATACATCAATGGTTTGCATTGATAAAAACAATATTTACATCACGCATTTCTCGTGGTATATATGCAAATGAGGTGATCACATCATCTAGCTACTTTTGGGCCAGCCTATAGCAATTTTTTTTACAGAGGAGTTGGCAACAGTGCAGGTTCGCAAGGCGAGTGTAACAGGTATAAAACCATCTGATGTCTGACTGTCTCACTTTAAATGGAAAAAAAGAAAGGTTACACAAGGCCAGTTTGTTTGTATAACACATTTCGTTCACAGTGTAATTCAAAATGCTTTACATTGGAAACAAAGAATAAAAAGAAAGTACATTTAATAAAATCAAGAATAAATAAAATCATAGTGATTAAAAACGAAAACATTTTAAATATTGATTAAAACATAGATTAAGATGGTAAGTGCAGAGGTAAAATAGTTGGTACTCAGGCGACAAAAGCGCAACTAAACAGGTGAGTTTTTAGCCTGGATTTAAATCTGACTAAAGTGTTGGCACCCTTGATCTCCTCTGGAAGCTGGTTCCATCTGTGGGCCGCATGGTAACAAAGTGTATTTACCCTGTTTGGAATTAACCCAGGGTAGATTTAATTTATTTGATCTGAGAGATCTCATCTCCCTGTTTGGTGTATATAATGTCTGTTAGGTATTTAGGTGCTAAGTTTTGTTTGGACTTATATACGAGCAGCAGAACTTTAAAATCTATTCTGAAGGAGAGCGGCAGCCAGTGTAGAGACTTAAGAACTGGGGAAATGTGTTCTGACTTTCTAGTTTTGATTAGAATTCAAGCCGCTGCATTCTGAACGAGCTGGAGCTGTTTAATGGTCTTTTTGGGAAGACCGGTTAAAAGGCCGTTACAGTAGTCCAGCCTGCTGGAGATGAAAGCATGAATCAGTTTCTCTAAATCTTGTCTGTAAACAAAGCATCTGATTGTTGCAATGTTTCTAAGATGGTAATAAGCTGATTTGGTCATTGCTTTGAAGTGGATATGTAAACTAAGATCAGAGTCCAGAATCACATCCCAAGATTCCTGACTTGAATTGTAGTTATTAGGCCCTTGGCATTGAGATACATGTTGAGATACGCTTTTGCTTCCAAATGCAATTTCTTCAGTTTTGTCCTTGTTTAATTGAAGAAAGTTGTTTTGCATCCCGTTTTTAATCTCATCAAGACATTGGCAGAGAGAGTTTATGGGGTTGTTGTAATTCGGGGAGATAGCTAGATACATTTGGGTATCATTAGCATAACTATGGTATGATATCTGGTTCCTTCTCATAATTTGGCCCAGTGGAACCATGTACAAGTTAAATAGTAAAGTAGCAAGGATTGAGCCTTGATGGACTCCCCAAGACACTGCAGTCCACTTTGACATGTAATCACTTATGTTAACATGGTATGAACCATTTTATCACAGTTCCTGAAAGACCAGCATAGTTTTCTAATCTATTGAGAAGGATTTTGTGGTCAACTGTGTCGAAGACAGCACTCAGATTGAGTAGAACCAGGACAGTCACTTTTCCTGAATCAGCGTTTAACCGGATCTCTAGTAGTGCTGTCTCTGTGCTGTGATGAGCTCTGAAACCCGACTGGTAACAATCCAGGAGTTAATTTTGGGTCTGGAATTCAATAAGTTGTTTTGACACAATCTTTTCCTTAATTTTACTAATAAAAGAGCGATTTGAGATGGGCCTGTTCACGTCTAGATTATTGTGATGTTCTCTGGGGCCTTTCTAACAAATTTGTGCACCAATTGCAGTTCTGATATTTACAGCTCACATTTCTCTGGTCTTACACTAACTTCACTGATTGCCCATTGAATACAAAGTCCACTACAATCTTTTAATCATTATTTATGACAATTTATAATTTAGCAGCATCATATCGTCCAACCTTTTCACATACATTAACCTGTATAATCCTGTCTGATACTGGATACTGTATTTTTTGTTCTATAAGGCACACTTAAAATCCTTAGTAAAAAAAAAAGCATCAGTGCGTCGTATAATCCAGTGCGCCTTTTATATGAACCAAATATATGAATCATATAACCAAGTAGACCTGGGTCCTTGGTTGTGTGTCTCTTATTTGCTTTTGTTGTTCTTGTTGTAGGCGTCACGGTGGCGCAGTGGGTAGCATGGTCGTCTCACAGCAAGAAGGTCGCTGGTTCTAGGCTCGGCTGGAGCAGGTGGCATTTCTGTGTGGAGTTTGCATGTTCTCTCCGTGATCGCGTGGGTTTTCTCCGGGTGCTCCGGTTTCCCCACAAGCCCAAAGATATATAGGTATAGTGAATTGAGTAAGAACTCAATTCACTATGCCCATAGTGTTAATGTGTGTGTGAATGTTTCCCAGCTGAAAGGCCATCCGCTGCGTAAAACATATGCGAGAGAGTTGGCGGTTCATTCCGCTGTGGGGACCCCGAAAGGGAAGAAGCCGACATGAAGATGAATGAATGAATGAATGTTGTGCTCTCCTCTCTGTGCTCGCGCCTGTTGTGATGAAAGGAAGATTCTCCAAAGTTAATAAAAAGTGTATCGCTAATGTCTGCAGTTGGAAAGAAGAAAGACAATATGGTACGTTTTTTTAAATAGTTTTAATCCCAAATTAACTGTTTTTCACCAGATATTTAGAATTGAAATAAGATTGAGGCAATTTACAGCACGAGTTTATGTTAACGTTACTCTTTGCTAAGATAACGTGAATGCTGACTTAACAGATAAACTCAACAATTAAACATTCGAGATGAATATCTGAAAGTAGATCTGAGTTCATATAAACACAGCTTCTCATTATGATCTTGCATGCTAATAATAAAACTCTTGAAAGATAACATGATTATTTAGAGCCTGTGAAAAATGCCAAAATACTAAACAAATAACTTTTACTCGTCCATAATTTACACAAAGAGTTTTAACTTTATCATCAAAATGAATTAATTTATGTGTAAAATGAATATTCGAGTATATAATAATAATCAATATTTTGGATCATTCATTTTGTGATCTTGCAGGGATAAAACAAACATTTATTAATACAATTAAAACTGATAACAACCTTGTATTTGAGTACATGAGTAGATGTATAGTTTGAAATAGCAACTAATTAACTTCAAATCAGAAAGATGTTTTTAAAAACCTGCATGTCAAACATGTAAATGTGTAACAAATTGCATGTCGAACGTTGATTACGGATGTAAAAAAATTAACTACTGTGTATTTTGTGTCAATACCCTAAAAAAAGGAAAGGAAAAGCTTGGCAGTAATCCTGTGTCTCAGTAATTGTTGTATGTGTAGAAAATCATGGTGGGCCGCCATTGTCAAAAATGCCAGGGCCTTTTTTGGCCCCAGGCCAACCCTGTATACTGAGGAAGGAATGAGTGGGGCAGAGAGAGCAGAACCAATGATGGAAAAGACATACGCTATCTTGCGAAAATACCTTAACAAAGTACCTTCTGCAGCAATGTCTGAGTTCATTCTATCAGAAATGTATATTCTCACACTTTGGCTTCCTGACGGATGTTGATGTCCTTCAGACCATCCTGAATTACTGCGCAACAATGGACAACTCCAAGATCCATTATGTTCTTGCCTGCTATGATCCAGACTCTGACAAGGCCGCCTGCAATCTACTGCTTGCAATGTTGTACTTCAAAGAGCCCAAAGAGAGTTTGATGCTTGAAGTTGATGAGATTTTCTTGCATTTTAAGTATGTGTACTGTAATGTACTTATTTATTGAAAAATATGTACTTTTTAAATAAATATGCCATTGGGCTTACATGGACTTTACCTCAGAGTTGTTTATTTTTGTGGAGGGGGTAAATTGTACAATGAATGTAAATTGACAGTAATATGAAAAAACTGTAATATGACAGTAATTGCTTTTTCATTGAACTTGTGAAGTTACAGTATACAGTTGTGCTTTTACAATAATGCATTGTAATATCACAAATATAACATTACAATAAATTGCTATGAGTTTCTTTCACAGTATATTGCTGTAATCCTTACTGTGAAAGTCATGCAAAATTTATCTAATTATTTTACTGTAAATTCACAACAAACATTTTTTTTGCAGTATATTACTATGCACCTTTTAGTCCGGTGCGCCTTATGTATGGAAAATACATTTTCATTGACACATGTTGACGTTGTGCCTTAAAATCTGATGCATTTCATAGTGCGTAAAATAAGGCATATGTGTATATATGACATTTGCATACTTATAAAACTATGAGTTATCAGTAAGGAGAAATCCTCCACTTGTGCATCATCCATTGTTTCATTAATTTTTTAAAGAATTTGCAGAATTGAATAGAGCTACATTGTTAGCTAAAGAAGCTATTCTGAAGAACAGAGTTTGGAGGCGAAAGAATACAAACTATTAAGAGAAAATGAGAAATTCAAGCTGTTTTAGCATAATACAATGCAAAAATGGAGATTTTGACTCAGCTTAAAATCTAACATGTTTCATCAAGAGGATTAGGTATCGAAGGAACAATATATTGAGTAAAGTCAGAGCAATCATCTTGCGTGCATCAGCAAGTAACACATTCTAACAGGGGTGTAAAGTAATGAATTACAAATACTCATGTTACTGTAACTAAGTAGTTTTTTTCCCAGAAATTGTAATTTAGAGAGTTAGGGTTTTCAAATTTTCTACTTTTACTTGAGTACATATTTAGTGCAGTAACGATACTTTTACTGGGCTCTTTTTCTTCAACCTGCCGTCATTACTTTTGCATGTGTTTATATTTATCTATATGATTGGTGCCTACACCTACGTCCAATCAAAATCACCTCAACACGCCTGTCTCTAGTGCCAGGAGTTGCTTAGTCATGGAGAAGGACGCTGGAGTTGAGACAAATTTGCTATGCCACAGCAAAAAACAAACAACAACATATCTGAAAAAGATTTTTCAACTAAATCAAAAGAAGGACAACATCATAGAGTAAAAACTTTGCCTGACCAGACAAAATATTATTTATATATTGAAATACTGTATCAGCCATCAAGAATTCTACATCTTATTAGAAGAAACACATCGAGGTACCGGTAAGTTTTGAATGTTAAATTTGAAATAAATACAAACCTTTCCGCTGTAATATGTGGCATGGAGGCATTTTAAATGCTGCAAAATCATTATACACAATTACGATGTAAAGACGGTTTATAACATCAGTCATGTAGTAGGACCTCTGTATGACTGAAACAATAACTGTTATTGTACTTAAGAACGTATCGACGTTTTAAAATATATGCTTATGCAAACACTTTTAGTGTAGGGTCTATTAACGTTACTGCTGCACAAGTTTAAGTGCAAGCTTAAGTGAAAGTTTAGGCGCCAGCTTAAGTGAAAGTTTTACGTTTTTTTAACCAGCTAGATTTTTAACAGCTAGATCGTTGTCCCATGGATACACAGATTTTGTGTGGAGTACCAACCTTCTTTGTCAGTGTATTACTGGTTCAGATATAATATATGTATTATACATATTATGTACAGTGGAGGGAAAATAATTAGCCCTCCTCTGTTTTTTTTCTTTTAAAACATTATCTAAGTGCTGAACAACAGAGCAGTGGGAACATGGATTGAGCTCGACGAGATGGGATTGCTTCACTTATTTTCTGTGGTGAAAAACCTAAACACACTCTTGCCTGCTTCTGTAGCATGCAAACACTTCACTGTTCACTCCAAACCGTGTAAGGATGAATAGTACAAACTTTGAGAATAAGGTCATTGTTAAACTTAGTCAAACTTTCTAAAATTTGCCTTGTATTTTTGATGCCTATTTCAAACTGCTGTTGTTTCATATTATTTGGGAATTTGTCTGGACTATTCATTTCAGTTTAATTTTGTTATTTGTACTACCAGATTTAAAAATATTACATTTTTGTGTTGTTAAATTTTGAGAAGATTTCTGAACAGTTGTTAACTGATTACAAGTTCATTATTCAGTGTTGTCGATTGGCAATAAAGTTGTTGGGGGGAACATGTCTTTCTTTATACTTTTACATTTAAATTAAATTTACATTTATGCATTTGGCAGATGCTTTTGTCCAAAGCAACTTACATTAAGGGACAGACAATATGCAATATGTTACACTGTCAAAGTCTATCTCAGCTGCCTCATAATAGAAGTTGTATTAACTGATCAATAAATCATAACAGGAAGAAAATAAAGACATAGGAAGGATCCATGTTCTCATTCTACTAGACCTCTTCAATACGTTTGACACGATCAACCATCAGATCCTTCTCTCCACTCTCTCTGCGATGGGCATCACTGGCACTGTACTCAACTGGCTTGAGTCTTATCTCAGTAACTACCCGCATAACTGACTGCCTGACATCTCTACTTGGATGAATAAATATCACCTATAGCTTAACATGGCCAAGACAGAACTTCTGGTAATTCCAATCCCTCCTTGCATCACAACCTAACCATCCAGTTGGAATTCTCAACAATTTCCCAATCTCCTTCAGTCAGGAATCTCGGAGTGATTTTGGATGAACAACTCTCCTTCAAATATCACATAACCAAGACAATGCGAGTGTGTAGGTTTGCACTCCACAACCTTCGAAAGATCAGGCCTTTCTTAACTGAGCACTCAACTCAACTCCTGGTTCAGGCTCTGGACCTCTCACGTCTGGACTACTGCAATGCTCTCCTGGCAGGACTTCCAGCAAACGTGTTCAAACCTCTGCAGATGATCTAGAACTCTGCAGCTCATCTTATCTTCAAGGAACCAAAGCAAGCTCATGTGTAACGATCCAGCATGAGATGGGATTGAACCCAGGTTTCTGGTGTAATTGGTGTTACAGAGTGAGCAATTTTGCTTCAGTAAACCCAAATGCAGAGGAGGAAGACAACGAGGAGTTCACAGGTTCTTTACTTGCAGTAACAAAAAACACCAACACAAAAGGTGTTGAGTCCCCTACAACTTGAGTAACAAAAAATATAAAAAGTACAAAAGACTTGAGGAAAAGGCATAAAACAAATCAGATGCTAGGGTCTTAAAATAAACCTCCAAAAATAGGATCAGACTTCTGCTAACAGGATCGTTATGCACACAAACGATGGAAACAGATCCAGTATATGGCTGAGATATTCTGGAAAAGATGGAAGAGAATACTTGCCACAGCATTAGGAGCATGTCAAGTGGACATGACCAACTCGCAACTTTGACATTGGAGACATTGTGTTGGTTGTCGATGATTCTGCAATGACCATGCAATTCTTGGATAACAGAAAAGATAATCTAGTCTGGACTAATACGTCGAGTACTCATCAAGACTAAGACCAGTATGTTGGACCGACCTACCATGAAGATTTGTCTTCAAGAAATGGTACTAAAGCATTTTCAGTACAATTAGGGGCTGTAATGTGAGATTCATTCGAGGTAAGTATAATATTAAGATTATTAATTTAATGATTATTTTATTTAGCCACTAGGGGAAGAAGGATGTAGTGAGTTTTGGAGTTAGTTTGAGCTTAGGAGGTGACTTATTAGCTACACTGTTTTCTGACTGTATTACTTTGGACTGTTCTAAAAAAGGAAAATTCAATGTAAGAAGAACCAAATATCGAATAGTACATTTTATTGAGTTTATACATCTGATGCCTGGAGAAGTCTTTGCACAATGTTACGACCACTGGTGGTAAGGTCTGGGATAGGGAAGTAACATAAAAGATGGATGTTATTAAATTAAATCAAGAGGAACAGATTCGGGTGAATAAAAGATGCTGGCAATTAAGAACACAGGAAAGAAGGCTAACAACAAACTTAACACAAGTAAGGGAATTTAATTACAGTGAAACCAAAATTATCCACAACAACAATATAACAATAACAGAAACAATATGAGCTATATACAGTGAGAAGGAATAAATAGAGGAATGAAGTGGTGTCTGTAAACAAAAATAACAATAAAGCTAACTAAATGTTAAACCCTCTTATCTAACTAAATCACAGTATGAAAGACTAAATAACTACTCTGACTAGAGAAATAAGAACACATAACTGAAAGACACCCACTTCACTTACCTAGTGTGTTTAACAGAGGAGTTACCCTAACAAGTGTAGGTCACGTGACGTGCTTCCCTAGCCCTCTGCCACCCTTCGGCAACGGAGAGAAACCGCCAAGCCACACAACCAAAACAATAACAATCAGGTAAACTCACTACTGAAAGAAAACACACACACAACTTCACAAAACTTTTAACCCCACTCAAAAAGAGTAACCCTCACACAACCCAACTCTCTAAACGCCGATTTTAGATGCGTCTTTTATATCCCCCCCTCCTCTTCTGATTCGCTGCAGCAGAGCACGACTCATCGTTGTTGCCTGAAGATGATTGGTTGTTTCCAATGTATGATAACACACCAATCCGTATCGAGCTGAGAGAGAGAGAGAGAGAGAAAGAGAGAGAGAGAGAGAGAGAGAGAGAGAAAAAGCACGCAAAAGAGTACATACAGAAACAAACAAAACACAGCACAAGACATAACACACAACAATGAAAGTAAGAGAGTGAAGAACATCAATGATACCCAAACATTTCAGAACTTAAATTTAGTGTTTTAACCATTGTTTACTGATTGTTGTGATAAGTGTTGTAAGTGTGCAATAATTATTGAAACATATTTGGCAGTTTGAGAAATTAATGTTTGAGTTTGAGACTAGATTTTGTAGTGTTTATTTGGTTTGTGTAAAAAAAATTATCTAATACTTTCATAATGGAATATTAAAGCCTCAAGAAAGAAAATACAAACATAACAATACAAGTCACAAGTCAGTAAAATACAAATTTTAAACTCATTTCTTTCTTTGGGAAACCATTTATCAGAATTAATAAACTTTATGTGCGAAATTGTTCATTTGAAAAGTCTCTTTTCAAATTACCTTTAGCAAACCATGTTATAAGTCCAATTCCTGAAACATTAATATCACAGTAGATATTTAATGTAGATTGAAATTATTTACTAATGGGTAATTGATTTAGCAGGACAGGACAAGCAATCCATCAAAGAGGCAGAGGCATATTAGTTTAATGCATTAGTTTATTTTAGTAATTCTTTAGCATAATTCTAGAAGAAATTAGTCCAGCCACTCAGATTATTAAAATCAGTTTTAGCTCAAGCTGGTATTTATAATTACATTAGGTCTTGATAAAAGACATTTAAGAAGAAAATGTTCAACGTGGGTTTCTTTTTCGAAGAATACATCTATGTGCTATATAATATTTACTGCAATGAGTAACATGAGTAAAACAGTTGCATGGTAGGTTTAATGAGAGACCACAAGTGTCTAATACTGACATCAAGAAAGGGGAACTTCTAATCACAAATAATATGTATTCATAAAGCACAGATGATAATAATAATGCCTTCAATTTATATAGCACTTTTATAAAAGCTCAACGATGTTTTACAACTTTCAGAATTATTCATTCACTCCTTTTTCACACACTGGTGGTGAAAAGCTACTTTGGTAGCCTTTAGCTGCCCTGGGGCAGTCTGACTGGACATGAATGCCATTCCGTGCCTACAGCTTCCCACTCACCAACAAACTCACCCCACCAGTCAAACACATCCATATAGGAGGGTGAAGAGACAAACTCAGATGTTCAAGCGATTTCATAATACATAAAATGGTGCATGCTGGAGAGAAACCATACTTATGTGTAAACTGTGGAAAGAGTTCAAAACAGGCATTCAAATAAAAAAAGTCTTTTAGAAGACTGCAGCTTTCCACATTAAAGCTTGTGATACCCCAAACATCTGCTGATCTTCATTTGTGAGTTTCCTAAAACCGCTAAGATATTATATATAATTTTTTTTTATATAGACCGGTATTTGACCAGCTATATGTATCAATTGTCTTTTCTTGCCAAAATAACTTGTAATAATGTAATAAAATACTATTTATGTACACATAATCAGATAGGTTGAGATAGAACCATTAACAATTTAAATAACCATAAAGAAGAATAAGTTTAAGAGCAGCAAGAGTATGATGGCTTGAAATCCTGGTTGCTGCTCCGAAATTTTATGACTGGATTTGTTAGACATCCTATATAGGATCATATTATGATTTCATGCTGGAATTCACTGAGCTCCTGTAAGTGATCCATTCTTTCACTAATAGTTGTTAAGACAGTCTACATGTGTAGGGGCTTGATTTTGTACACTTATAACCATGGAAATTATTGGACCTAATTCCAATTATTTGGAAGGGTGAGTGATTTTGTTTTGGCAAACAATGTACATACCAATAGCATATGGAAAAGTTTTTGAGTGATGAGTACCTTAACTGAGTCAGTCTTAAAAAAAAGTTTCCCGCCGTAATTATACTTAAGGCCTTACCTCACGCAAATCAGAATATATCATTGTATATACCATATAACATTTCAAAGGACACACAACCTTTGAAACATGCATGTAAAAGCATTTATGGCAGATTCTAAACATTAGACTGTGAATAGATGACAGTTTTAAGATTCAAATGGATGTTTTAGTGGGATCAAGGTCATATATTACTAACTTTTGCTTACTGAACATGAAGAAGGGTAAAATTTTTATGTCAACCATCCCTCATTGTTATTACATCTTAATGACTTTTATAAGGTTGTAGCTGTTAAGAAAATTGCTGTCTTTGCTTTAAGCCAAAGGCATTATTTTACTAGTGTGTGAAGGATGTAAATGTGAAAAGAGAATAGCCTTCACCGGCGAAGACTATAAAAGGAGAATAACTGCCTGCGGGAATAATGAGAAAAGTAACTAAAGGCTTGCTTTTTCAATCAAAGAGAAGATTGAGAAATGGAGTCTGATAATAGAGGTGGTTGAAGATGGTGACTAGCTAAGGAAGGGACGAACAAGTGAGGTATATAAAGGGCTTTCAGTTTGGGCTGATTCGTTATGATGCTGATTGTGCAATAAGTCTTGATTGCGATCATGAAAGTGATTTTGTGCCAGGGGAATGTTTGCAAATAAGAATTGACACTTCAGTCTGAGGTGAGCCTGCAAAATCCCTTAAGCACTGATGACCTATATACGAAATCGCCGTTCTGTTGCTCCATTCAAACCACACAGACCTAAGTTTAAGGTAGAACCATGGAAAGATGACTCAATTAGAACCTTCCAGTAACCAAATTACCTAAGCTGGCCTTCAACTTACAGTTAAACCCTGGGTAAAAAATTGAGGTTTCATATATTAAATGGGCTCCTTTAACTAGAGTGCCAAATAAATGCAGTCATGCAATAATGCCTTTTTCAGCTGTTCACGAAACTAAAACCAATTCTTGCAATTGAAACTCTGGACAGGTGGTCCATGACTATTGCATTTTTCTCCAGCTAGCCCAGAATGCCACTGCCTGATTTCTCTGTGGTGGCAAGAAACATGACCATATTACAACAATTTTACATGTATTATTATTATTCGCTGGTTTTAAAAATCTTCTAATTACATAATGATATTTTAAGGGTCTTGCTTATCTCACTGAATAAAGCTTGTTAGGGATCCCACGATTAAGATTAAAATGTAGAGAAAACTGCATTTTCTTTGGCTGGCCCAAGAATGTAGAAAAGCCTTCCACCCGCTTAACGATTGGCCTGCCTTCAAATAAAAAGTAAATCCCAAGTAAATGACAAAGCTTTTAACAATGTGAGGTAGTTTTTTAATAACCTGTAACTCCATAATTTTTTCATGGTTTTTTGATAAAGCATCCGAGTGCTACAGTAAGATATCCATTTAGCAATACATGTTTAAAAAAGGTCAAGTTTGTTAAGGTGCTGCAGCACAACCGTGTGCCAAACAGTAAGTTTTGATAACTTTTGGTCCCAAATGCCTTAAGAGTCACCAGACCAAAAATCAGGTCGATATGGAAATTTTCCTGGGAGGAGTTCGTTAAATTGGGTGTTAAGCTTTTTTCGCATTCAAGGGAGCGCTGCAGAGCTGTCGTCCAAGGTACGATTTCAATGACAGTGTTAAAATATTATACTTATTGAACATGACCTTCGAACAAATTTTGGTGGGCTATCTAACATGTTCATTGGTCAAACCAGCTAAAAAGAAGATTTTGGTCACATTTAAGGGTGCAGTAAGGAGTGCAGTCACAGTGATGCATATCCTTTTGTTCAGCCTGACAAGAATAATCATGCCAGGGCGGTTTTTTTTATTATTGAATTAACGTGAACGGAGATACAGTCCAAAATATGCCAATTTTTTTGCTCATTTTTTGAAAGTGAACTTTGCTGGGGCGCCACCCCAAGACCATTGGACGTACTGTTTAGCTTTTGGTAACTTTTTTTTCCTCATGCCTTATGAGTAACCACACCAATTTTCAGATGGATCGGACTTGTCACCTAGGAGAAGTTTGTCAAAGTATAAAACAAGCAAAAACATCCATTTTTAGAGGTTTTTGCAAACCACCCCAAGACCGTTTGACGTACTTCTTAGCTTTTGATAACTTGTCTTACAACTAACTATACCAATTTATAGCTGGATCGGACATTTCGCCTAGGAGGAGTTCGTCAAAGTACGAAGTCTGTTTTTTACATACGTCCAGTTTCGAAACTCAACCCAATTAACTTTTTTGTAGGTCTTAAGGTGCTACACACATGCGACAAGTTTTAAGTTGTTATGCAATACAATGCCTGAAATAGAAGAGTAAAACTAAAAAAAACATGCTTACAGAGCTCGCCACTAGGTGGCACTAAGACAGATGATGTTCTTTGTCATACAACTGTTTTCAGGCTTGGATTATGATGAGAAAGAGACAAGTTTGAGCCGGATCGGCTATTCTATGCTCGAGTTATACCAACGTCCTGTTTCCAACCGAAATTTGGACATTGGTCGCGACCACGACCACATACTTTATGATAGCTAAAAAAAATTCCAATTTTAAGGTTTGTATGATACTCAAAAAGTTTGGAGATTTTAAGATAAAATCTGTGGGAGGAGTTCAACAATGTGTAGAATGAGCAAAACGTCCATTTTTAAAGATTTTTGTGAAATAACCGACTTCCTGTCGATTTTGGAAACAGGGATTATATTAGTAAAAGTTGCAGCTTGGTACTTTACACATGTGTACCAAATTTTATTCACCTACGACAAACTGCTTGAGCAACAGCTATAAAAACAGCTAAAACGAAGATTTTGGTCACATTTAAAAGGGCAATGTAAGGCCAATTTCTGTCCAAAATATGTAAAAAAAATTCACAATTTTGAAGTTTGCTGAGGCGCCACCCAAAGACCATTTGACATACTTCTTAGCTTTTGATAACTTTTTTTTCGCTAATGCGTTACGAGTAACCACACCAATTTACCAAACACACTTTTAGTAAAACGAGCAAAAACACACACTTTTAGAGGTTTTTGCGAAATATCCGTCTTCCGGCTTGGTCATTTACATATGTGTGCCAAATTTCCTTTGCCTACAACGAATTGATTGTGCAACAGCTACAAAACCGCTTGAGGTGGAACTATAGAGCGCCACCCCAAGGCCGTTTGACGTACTTCTTAG
The DNA here is from genome assembly GCA_900490495.1 of Danionella dracula. NCBI lineage: Eukaryota > Metazoa > Chordata > Actinopteri > Cypriniformes > Danionidae > Danionella > Danionella dracula. The sequence continues at coordinate 14,519,409 of UELW01000522.1, forward strand.
CTTTTGATAACTTTTTTCCCTAATGACTTACGACTAACTACACCAATTTTCAGCTGGATCGGACATTTCGCCTAGGAGGAGTTTGTCAAAGTATGGAGTCTACATTTTTTACATTAAACAAAAAATATCCAATTTTACATCCAGTTTCGAAACTCGACCCAACTCGTCCTACACGCATGCGACAAGTTTAAAGTGTGTATGCAATACACTGCTTGAAATTGAAACTATAAAAAACATGCTTTTAATGCTCGTCACCAGGTGGCGCTATGACGGATGTTCGTTGTCATACGCCTACTCTCAGGCTTTGACTACGATGAGAATGAGACAAGTTTGAGCCGGATCGGATATTCTATGCCCAAGTTATAACAACTTCCTGTTTCGAATCGAAATTTGAACATTGGCCCGCCACCACAACCACATACTTTATGATAGTTAAAAAAGCTTCATAATATCACATGCCGTATGCCTTATAATGATACTCAAGACGTTTGGAGATGTTTGGATAAAATCTGTGGGAGGAGTTTGTCAAAGTGTGGAATGAGCAAAAACGCCCATTTTTAGAGGTTTTTGCAAAATAACTAACTTCCTGTCGATTTTGGAAACAGGATTTATATTAGCAAAAGTTGCAGCTTGGTATTTTACACATGTGTACCAAATTTCATTCGCCTACATCAAATTGGTTGCACAACAGCTGCAAAAACGCGTTTGGTGGCGCTATAGAGCCATTTTTTATTCATTTTTCGGATACGGGATATTTTTCCCTTTTCACACCATTCTTTGTTAACCCTAGAAATGGTTGTGCATGAAAATCCCAGTAACTGAGCAGATTGTGAAATACTCAGACAGGCCCGTCTGTCACCAATAACCTTGCCACTCTCAAAGTTGCTTACATCACCTTTCTTTCCCAATCTGACATTCAGTTTGGAGTTCAGGAGATTGTCATGACCAGGACAACAACCCTAAATGCATTGAAGCAACTGCCATGTGATTGGTTGATTAGATAATTGCATTATTGAGAAATTGGACAGGTATTGTTATAATCCTTTAGGTGAGTGTGTGTGTGCGTGTATATACACATATATATGGGTGTATTGTATTGAATGAAATGTATTAAGATAATTTAAATTAATTTTTTCTGAATACACAGGCATTTATATTTAAATTGTTGTTTTTTGTCATATGTGCATGAACATACACTTCATGTGTAACACTGAATGTTATAATACACATGAATATAAGCATTACAATAGCTGTGTGTTTACTTTCAAGTAGATTGTAAATACATTTGTAATGTTGTGCCAATTTAATCCAGAACACATCAAACAGCTGCTTCGACTGTGAGTAGATTTGACAAAATTGTATCTCGCAGTTCGAGAAAGCGCACCAGCACTTTGCCATGTGATAGCCAGTGCACCACCATTTGTAGCAGTTTTTGTGCGATTCATCCTCACACTGTTACCAAATAAACTGGTTGGTAGGACAGGTTTTATTGAAGTTTACAACTTTTACAACTGGTACCAGTAAGTCACCAAGGTCTCTGGACAATTTTAACTGTAGAATGCTTGCGATGGATCATACTGTGGGGATCACACAGTATGTGCGGGTATGAAAGTGTTGTGAAACACGATCGTCTGTGCGTGTTCGAGTTTACACTCGCAAATGATTTTTATTCGCTGAAAATACATTTTTCTACACGAGAATAACATTTAATTCACAAAACACAGCTTACACGGCTGCAAATTAACCTTTTGCACTCTCAAAATTTGAATTTTTAGGCTCAGAAGTGTGACACTAATAAAACCCCATATTTTTCTACCTCTACACGTATCCACTTCCACTACCCCTTGTGAACTCTGGTGCCCCCCAGGTTGGGAACCACAGGCATAAAGCATGCACGTCTGGGAACTCTAAGCTGAGCAACGGCTGGAGTTGTCTCATATGGAACAATTCCAGCAGCCTCGGCTGCTACAGCAGCTTTATGTCCAAGGAACATCTGATTTTTAGGCACCATTGAATGACAACTGCCTTCAGCTTCTAAACGTAAATGGTCAAGTTCTTAACAAAATGTTAATTATGAATTTTGGAATAGCTAAAACACATAGATCTTTGGGGCAGTTGTGGCCTGGTGGATAATGTGATCGGAATGTCATCTGTTCCTTATCCAGATCCACCGAGTTGACGATGGCGTGAGTGATAAAATCATCAACAACCACAGCTGGGGTCCCCTTGAGCAAGGCACCAGTCTTCCTGGGCGCAAAAGTCATGGCTACCCACTGCTTCGGATGAGTGTCCACGGTGTGTTTGTTCACTGCTGTCTCATCAATCAGTAAACTTTTAAAGAACCAGAAATTTGCCCTACAAATAGAATGAAGATGGATGAATCCCATCCACATGCAGCATGTATTGTGTTAGCCTATGGATGAATACAAGGAGGAATGAGGTAAATAAAGAATTCAAAGGAAACTTTTTCTGAAAGAGCATGTGTGACTTGTGAGTGACCAATGAAAAACAGCTAGTTTCCATCTTTTATGTTACTGGTCAGAGATGGATAAATGTCATAATAACCACGGGAATCATAAATCAATTTTATTGATACATTGCTGGATGTTGTTGCCTCAATAGTCCAATTGCGTGATAACAACGTGAAGAATGTGTGAGATTTTTATATCAAAATATGTTCCCTATCAGTCAGTCACTATGACTTATGTCGGTGATGACTATGTGAAGCTCCGCTAGGGGTGCTCTACTCATTCCACACTGTTTTAAAATGCTAATCAGAGAACACGCTGATGGTCACGTGATCACGCCTTCCCGCATGAACCGGATGCGAGTGTGACACTCTTCCTGTTTTTACTTTGGAGCTAAACTCTGACTCGCAGAGTTGGATTATACCTGGTGTGTGGATTTTGGAGGTCTGGTCACTTGAATGGCAACCAGCGAGGTTTATCGGCCGGCCGGAAGGTTGAAACCTTTTCTTAGTTGAGTACTTGTTTTGCCGGTCGACTGTTTGTAGCGTGTTCCAAACATGTCGCAACTGTGCAAGTCTGTTGGATGCGGTGGATCGATTGCATTGACGGATAGCCACAATCATTGCCTCGGTTGTCTTCGACGTAGATATGCTGAGGCAGAGGTTGAGGGATTAGAATGTGTGGATTGCACAGTTCTGTCCGGAAGCGCACTTAAGGCGAGGTTGGAGTTCTTTCAGTCCACCACCGGAGGCTTTGTAGCTCACGGCCATAAGGATCAACAAGTGCATGTCGCCAGCGCCCAGTGTAGTCGAGCAGGGTTGTGCACGTTTCCCGCTGCCCCGGTGTGTCCGCTCTCCACCACAGTGAGTTATCGGATGATGTGCTGCTTGCATCTTCTCCTGTGCACCCTATGATGCAATCTCCACAGCTGTATCGGAAAGAGACGGGGCATCTCCCGAAGGAGAGATTATGCTGCGGCGGGTCAAGCTACCGCTGCCCTGCATGTCATGGCTGCCTTTCAGGTGTTCCTAGCCAAGGCTCTGAAAGAGATGCAGGAATGGAGTTGTGGTCCAGGTCTTGCAGAGGATCTGAGGGCAGCTACCAACTTCACGCTCAAGGCGAAAAAAAGCAGCTATCTCACTCAGCTACATGATGTCTACGTTAGTAGTCCACAGCTGCCATCTTCAGTTGACCCAGGCTGACATGCTTCCTCAAGATCGGAGGCGCTTCCTCCACACACCTGTGGTCCCAGATGGCCTCTTCGGCGTCGCCGTAGATGACCTTACGTCACGGGTAACTACGATCAGGAAGCAGGTCATTGGAAGCGGCCTAAGGACAGGCCGCCAAGGGAGTCCAGCTGCTGTGCGGGCCTCGCCACCAGCCCGTCCACCCTTGGAGGGAGGGGGGTGCCACCACCATCAAGTAGCAGACCCACAGGTTATATCTCAGTTTTTCATTAATAAATGCGAAACTTAAACTCCCTGGGTTATGTGCGCATTGCAGATCCGAATGCAGTTGTCATCTCAGAGGCACATTCAAGGGCGTGGCGTCTGATGCAGTGCAGTCCGGATGGCTCTCAGCTTCCGTGCCGGAGTCAGCCTCGAGCGGGACCTCCTTGGCTGGAACCAGATGCTGCTCCGAGGTCGAGACTGAACGCCCAGTTAGGTCTCGCCTTATGCTCCTTTCGAACCCCACCGCTAAGTCCGCTTGTTCGCGGCCCAGCTATGGAAACTATCAGCGAAATGCGCATGACGCCATTAGTGGAGTTTCAGGAAGCCTGATGGGAGCTTTACAATATTTCCCCTTGGCTCGTACACACTATCCGGCAGGGCTATCGACTGCAGTTTGCAGTCCTGGTTCAACGGGGTTCTAATGACCTCTGTCTCAGCCACCTCTGTGCGAGGAGATCGATTCCCTTCTATGCAAAGGTGCAATCAACCCGGTTCCTCCTGCCGACAGGGAAAGAGGTTTTTACAGCCCATACTTTCTAGTTTCCAAGCACACAGGTGGGTTGTGTCCAATCCTCGATCTGCGTTGTCTTAAACCTCATCTTCTGAGACTTCCGTTCAGGATGATATCCCTAAGACGCACAGTCCACTCAGTCCGTCTAGAGGATTGGTTCGCCACTATAGATCTGAAGGATGTGTATTTTCATGAGTATACTCCCTCGGCACAGACCCTTTCTTCGGTTCGGCCCTGAAGATCGAGTGTATCAGTACTGCGTCCTCCCTTTTGGCTTGTCTCTGTCCCCTCGCACCTTCACAAAGGGGATTGTGGCAGCTTTAGTACTGTTAATACGGGAAGGGGATCAAAGACTGGCTTACTTGGACGACTAGATACTGGCCGAGACGTGGTCCCAGTTGATTCACCACAGAGACAGTGTCTTATGCCCCCTCAGCCATCTGGGGCTTCAGATCAAATCAGAAAAGAGCCGTCTAAACCCGGACCAGAGCATATCTTTTCTGGGTATGGAACTAAACTCATTGAACATGCGAGCACGCCTCTCTCTAGAGCACGCCCTGAGCCTGCACAAAATTAGTTGTCCCTCTGAAGAACTTCCAGAGGCTCCTGTGGCCTATGACTTCTGCAGTAGCGGTTATTCCACTCGGCTTATCGCATATGAGACCACTTCACCTTTGGCTCAAGTTCTAAGTCGTGTCGCGAGCATGGCTTCCAGGGTGACTGAAGGTGAACATGACACCTCGTTACCACCTCCACCTGCGTCTTTGAAAAGATGTTCGGTTCCTCCGTGCCGGTGTCCACTTGGGAGGACCTGCCAGACGCATAGTAGTAACTACCAACTGATCAAGGACTGGATGGGGTGCTGTATGCCGAAAGCACAAAGTCTCAGGGTTTTAGACTGAGAAACACACTTCCTGGAGCATAAATCGCCTAAACCTATGTGCAGTGTTCCTTACAGTAAAGCATTTCAAGAGAATGGGACATCACATGTTGGTGAGGACGAACAACATGGCGGCGGTGGCGTATATCAATCAACAAAGAGGGATACGATCACCCTGTTCGTCGGCTCTCGCCCGTAGACTGCTCCTCTGGAGTCAGCATTGGGGTCTGTCCCTAATTGCAGTCCATATGCCCGGCAGGTTGAATCAGACAGCGGATGCACTGTCTCAGTGGAAACCCCAGTCAGGAGAATGGCGACTCCATACTGTGGCAGTCCAGCAGATCTGGGAACGCTTTGGTATAGCGGAGTAAGACCTGTTCACTGCCCCAAAGAATGCTCAGTGCTGACTGTTCCAAGCTCTGTCCCATGCTTCTCTCGGGATAGATGCCTATATGCGTTTCTCCCAGTGAGCCTCCTTGCGACCCTCGTGTGCAAGATCAGGGAGGACAAGGCAAAGGTCCTAGTGGTGGCACCTTATTGGCCCAACCAACCTTGGTTTGTAGAACTCTGCTCCCTCGTGACAGTCCCTCCCTGGCCAGTTCCCCTGTAATCAGATGTGGGCACAAGCACCCACGTTCAGACCTCTGGAATCTCCATAATGGCAGATCATGCCCAGAGGACCCCTGGGTAATGTAAGGGTCTGTGGTTCAAACTCTGTCTCTTGCAAGAGCTCCCTCTATTAGGGCCTGTTATGCTAGCAAGTAGGGTCAGTTCGTCGACTGGTGTCACTCTCACCAAGTAGACCTGAGTAGCTGCCCCGTTAAACTTGTGCTAATCTTCCTTCAAGAGGGTCTGGATCGAGGACTGTCTCCATCCACCCTGAAGATTTACATCACCGTGATTTCCACCTATCACCTTCCGGTTGAAGGCAACACGTTGGGACAATACGAGTTAACTGTCAGATTCCTCAGAGAGACCAGAAGGGTTAGACCCTCTAGGCCCTTCTTAGTTCCCTCCTGGGACCTTTCCACTGTCCTTAGAGGACTTCAAGGTTCTCCATTCGAGCCGCTTGATTCAGAAGAGCTTAAATTTCTATCAATTCAAATGTTTGAAATGGTCGAGTTTGCCTCGATTAAGAGGGTGGGGGATCTGCAGGCACTCTCTGTCGATGAGACCTGCTCAAAGTTCAGACCTGGTGATACTCATGTTATTCTGAAGCCTAGGCCAGGATATGTGCCCAAGGTTCCTACCATCCCCTTCAAAAACTCAGGTAGTGAACCTACAAGCTCTGCCTGGAGAGGAGGCAGCATCAGCCCCTGGTCCCAATTGCCCAGTTCGAGCACTGAGGATCTATGTAGAAAGGACCCGGGAACCTTAGAAGTTCTGATCAGCTGTTTGTATGCTTTGGAGGACAGCAGACGATAGAGAGGTTGGCCCACTGGCTAGTGGAGGCCATCTCTACCGCATACACAGCGTCCGATGTCCCTTGCCCTCTGCAGTTGAGAGCCCACTCTATCAGGGGTGTCGCAGCCTCCTGGGCATTGGCAAGGGGGACTCCGCTGGCAGAGATCAGCAAGGCTGTGGGTTGGTCGACACCAGTGGATCTGGTAAGATCTTTGCGTGTTCAAATGATCTGGACTACAGTTTGAGAATCAAATAACAGAGGTTTATTATTCTGAGACAATAAGATCATACAGCTGGGTGTTCTCTACAAGGAGCCAAGAGAAGACACTTGTACACAGTAATCACAAACATTATATCATACAGCTCCTCCTTTCTCATCTGATCGTCCTTCCTCGAGAGAGAGAGAATCCCTTAAACGCCCAACCATCGAATCAATAATCCCATAAGGAGTGGAGAAAGACTGAAAAGGAATGTTTCTTTTGATTAAGCGGTAAATAAGTTCTGTTGTAAAATGCAAGAATTTTAACCTGTCAAAATGATGACCAATGTATGTAGCATCAACAATGCCCTTAAGGCAGCTGTTGAAAAAAAAAGGGATGAAGAACCTGAAATTAAGACTGGATTGGACACCAAAAACGGAACAATCCTTCATTGACTTAAAGCTGCAGCTTTCTAGAGCAGCTTCCCTAAAATTGCCCAGACTACACATCTCCATTTTATTTGGATGTTTCTGAAACAAAAACCTGTGCACATGTGGTGTTGTTCCAGAAACAATACAGCCAAAGAAAGGTCTTGACCTATGCAGGTGTACTCTTGGATAACACTGAACAACCGAGGCAACCGACATGCACCAGATTTGTTGCTGGATTGGCTAAAATTATTGACAACACAAGCCATATTGTTGTGGGCCATAAACTGAATGTACTGACATCTCATTCTGTTATGTCCTTTGGTAACTCAACAGCATTCACATTTTCTGCCTTGACAGCAAAGATTGGCCAAAACCCTGATCAGCCCTAACATCACTTATTCCCATGAGGGAATAAACATGACAATCCTTATAACTGACGGTGAACCCCATGATTGTGCCCCACTGACAGAATCTGAATCAAAAATTCATGAAGGACTTCAGACAATTGAGCTCGCACTAGCTCCAGACATACTAAATTTCTTTACAGACGGCTGTTGTTTCAGGGAAGAGGAGAGCTTTGTGACAAGAGTTTCAGACATGTTGGAAGGGAAGCAGTCTGCACAAAGAGCTGAACTTCTGGCTATGATACAGGCTCAGCGGTTTGCAGCTGGAAAAAGAGTCAATATGTATAGTGATTCTGCTTATGTGGTAACAGCTGTGCATGTTGAAACGCCTGTGTGGAAGAGATGTGGTTTTACTACCTCGAGGGGTCGACCCATTGCGCATGCGAAAGAAGCACTGGACCTATTAGAGGCTCTTATGCTTCCTACTGAAGTTGCTATCATCAAATGCCAAGGGCACTCCAAATTGACAACCCCATTTCAAAGGGAAATGGAGCAACTGATTTGACGGCCAAACAAAAAGCGGGTATGTAGCTACCCAAGCCACGGTGAAATCTGATGCTACTTTTGCATGGCTCATGTGAGTGAAAAACAAATGCTCAAAAATGTACAGGTATGGTGGCTTTCTTTTATGCCATCTTTGATTGCAAACCATGTTCAAGAGTGTGAAACCTGTCAAAAACATAATGTAAAGCCTTCTTTTAAGCCAAAGAAAGGGTGGTTCCCTCTCACTTCTGGACCAGGTGAGGAAGTTGTTATTGACTTCACAGACATGACGGAGAGGGTACATGGGATAAGATATCTGCTGGTCATGGTTGATTACACAGGGTGGCCAGAAGCCTTTCCTGTAAGAAGAGACAGTACTGCTGTTATCAAATGCCTAATCAATCATTACATTCCCCATTATGGTTTTCCATGAAGAATTCGATCTGACAACGGTTCACATTCCAAAAATGTGCACTTGAAAATTGTAGAACAGACCCTTGGGTTAAAACATTCATTTGGAGCAATATACCATCATCAAAGCCAAGGAAAAGTCGAGCGCATGAATTTGACAATGAAATTGAAACTGGCCAAATTTTGTGCTCAGATTAAATTGACATGGCTTGCTGCCCTGCCACTTACTCTCATGTCTGTACGGTCCTCTATCAACAGAGTCACTGGTTTCACACCTTTTCAGTTGCTTACTGGTCATCAGTTTCCAGGTCCCTCCTGCCAGCTGTACCCGGAAGGAGCTTCACCTCTCGCACACGTCAATATTTTGACAAATTAACCGCTTTGATTGCACGTTTTTCTATGCAGACTGAAAAGTTATCTGACGATCCACTGCCAAAGCCATCTGAGTGGGTCAGGCTTCGAGTCTTCCAGAAAAAGTGGACAGAACCCAGGTGGACTGATCCATTGAGGGTCACTGACAGGACGTCCCACTGTGTCCCACAGGGGAAAAGAGACATCACCTCAGTTCGTGTGTTCCTTGTGATCCTCCCAACAGGTTGCTCAGAGAGACTGCTGTGGACCTGGTTTCCCAGGCCCAAGAGAGAGAAGGAGATACCGTTAACAAAGACCAGAACATTCCAGGCTTACAAAATTCTCCACCAGCCAATGCAATCCATGGACAAAACACCGTATTAAAGGACAGTATTAACGTCACAAAAAGGACAGGTGATTTGTTTTCTTGCCCACAGGAAGAGGCGTTAGCCCACTGTGTAAGCGCAGACTGTACTTTTGGAGCAGGAATCGCCTTACAATTCAGAGCCAGATACGGGACAGATAGGGTAAAGCAACAACACAAAACAGTAGGAGATTGTGCACTTACAAAGGAAACAGACGGGAGAACTATTTTTCATCTGATTACAAAAACAAACTCATGGGATAAACCAAAGATCACTGACTTTTGTAACAGCGCTACGTGAACTGTGCGGGATTAATAATATCTCTCGCATCTCTGCACCTCAGCTGGGGCGTGGACTGAATGGACTGGACTTTGAGAAGGTCCACCAAATTTTGTGTGATTTTTGACAGCTCAAAAATCCACATCACCATTTATTCGCTTCAGCTCTCTCTCTCTCTCTCTCTCTCTCAGAAGGATGATCAGATGAGAAAGGAGGAGCTATCTAGTATCAAGAATAAATCGTATGAGTATTATGCAAAAAACTGTCTTCTCTTGGCACGCTGAAGAGAACACCCAGCTGCTGTTTTCATTGTCTCAGAATATTAAACCTCTGTTATTTGATTCTCAAACTGCATTCCTGAAAATTTGAACACGCAAGGATCTCCCAGATTCACATTAGCAGTTGATTATATGACAGAACATTAATAAGCATTGATTAAACAATAATAAAAATTCCACACACCCAACACATTCACCAGGTACTATAACCTGAGCGTTGAATCAGTCTCTTCAGCCATGCTAAGTGGTGGTAGCATTGTCTGAGATGCATGAAGGGGTGTCCAGCTTGGGTCGCGCCAATTTTAGTGGTGTGTGCGCTATTTTTGCCCCTGTAGATAACCTCCAGCTTTTTTTTTTTACGTAGTATTACTACATTCTGTTTACGTGCGTGCCCTCTACGAGGGACCACCAGCTAAATCTTTTATGACCCCGGGCACGGGAGGGCTGAGCAGTTCCCCGAAAGGCTAACTCTAGCTAGTTCCATCTATGCTATAAAGATTCAAGGCGTTATAAACTCCCGGAAGTTTTAAGTCTAGCCTTCGAGGGGGCGAGTACGGCCTCTGCGTGTCTTCAGCTCTGGAATTGATGCTCCTTCCTCTGGTATAAGGCGGTATGAGAGAAAATTGCAGATGGCCCATTAAAAATTAAGTCTGTTCTTAAGACCAGGGCAGAGGAGGGCCCGATCGGTGTCAGACTAGCTTGCCTGGCCGTCGGCCGATGCGGAAGGACCTAGGTTGTGGCGTTTTGCAGGGTGTTCCCAAAGTGGTCACTGACATAAGTCGTAGTGACCAACTGATGGGGAACATAATGGTCACTTTCGTAACCCCATTTCCCCGAAGAGGGAATGGAGACTTATGTTCCCCAGCCACAACCATAAGGTTGTGAGTAAGTCTGGTTGCCTAGGGGGTGAGTCATGTGCCCCTAGCACAGCTTCCCTTAGTTGTCACCGACATAAGTATCCCTTCCCTATTCCTGTTCCTCATCTCTCTTTGTGAGTTATTGCTCTGCCATCTAGGCGCGTTGGCTGACCGTTCTCTCTTCCCTACGGTGTCGGTGCGTTTCCCTATCTCCTGTGTTTGGATCACTCTGTTCCTCTTTCTGCCCAACCTACAGTGAGGATCTGCAGTTGACTCGACTCAGACCGCCTCAGTGCGCCAGCCACCCATCTAAGAGCCGGTGAGCTCCCCCCTCCTTCTCGGGGCAACCAACCATGGCTCCTTCTCTGCTTTCAAGAGCGGACCCCCAACTTTTGTTTTTATTCCCTCCGGAGAGGTGTACCTTGGTTTCCTGTTTTTTTTTAATGAAGTAACCTGAGTTTTCCCTGTTCTATTGAACAGCAGTTTTGTTTTTTCTTAATGAAAGACTTTTAATTCACTCCCCCTCGCATCTGGGTTCTTCCTCGATCGTTTTGTAACAAGACCTTTCTGGTACATTGCAGGACATGTCACAGCAACAGTCCTGTCACAATGTTTTGATAAAGTAATGTTGTAGTGCCAGTTTGGTCACAAACAGAAGCTTCTCTTGTCCAAAAAACAGTATACCAATACATCACCATGTGAACACAGGATGTACACAGCAGCTAAATGTAATGGTACATCTCAGCAGCGGTCCATCCATGTCCAGTCCATCTTCTCCCGCTTATCCGGGACCGGGTTGCGGGGGCAGCAGTCTAAGCAGGGATGTCCAGACTTCCCTCTCTACAGACACTTCTTCCAGCTCCCCGGGAGGGATTCCGAGCCATTCCCAGGCCAGCTGGGAGACATAGTCCCTCCAGCGTGTCCTGGGTCTTCCCCGGGGCCTCCTCATAGTGGGACGTGCCCAGAACACCTCCCCTGGGAGGCATCCAGGAGGCATCCGGAACAGATGCCCAAGCCACCTCAGGTGACTCCTCTCGATGTGGAGGAGCAGCGGCTCTTCTCCGAGCTCCCCCCTGGTGACGGAGCTTCTCACCCTATCTCTAAGGGAGCGCCCAACCACCCGGCGGAGGAAACTCATTTCGGCTGCTTGTATCCGGGATCTTGTCCTTTCGGTCATGACCCAGAGCTCATGACCATAGGTGAGAGTAGGGACATAGATCGACCGGTAAATCGAGAGCTTCGCCTCTCGGCTCAGCTCCCTTTTCACCACAACAGATCGATACAGCAACTGCGTCACTGCAGATGCTGCACCGATCCGCCTGGCGATCTCGCGCTCCACTCCACTGACCTGGAGGGGGCAGGCCACCTTTTTCAGGTCGAGCACCATGGCCTCAGACTTGGAGGTGCTGATCCTCATCCCAGCCGCTTCAAACTCGGCTGCAAACCGCCCCAATGCACGCTGGAGGTCCAGGCCCGAAGAAGCCAACAGGACAACATCATCCGCAAACAGCAGAGATGAAATCCTGAGGTCCCCGAACCGGACCCCCTCCGGCCCCCAGCTGCGCCTGGAGATTCTGTCCATAAAGACTATGAACAGAACCGGTGATAAAGGGCAGCCCTGCCGGAGGCCAACGTGCCCTGGGAACAGGTCTGACTTTGTGCCGGCAATGCGGACCAAGCTCCTGCTCTGGTTGCACAGGGACCGGACAGCCCTTAGCAGGGAGCCCTGGACCGCATACTCCCAGAGCACCTCCCACAGGACACCACGAGGGACACGGTCGAATGCCTTCTCCAAATCCACAAAGCACATGTGGACCGGTTGGGTGAACTCCCATGACCCCTCGAGGACCCTGCAGAGGGTATAGAGCTGGTCCAGTGTTCCACGACCAGGTCGAAATCCGCATTGTTCCTCCTGCATCCAAGGTTCGACTATCGGCTGAACAGTGCTACAGGGTCCACAGGAGGGTGATCCTACGTGGCCTTTTCGGGCTGGGCCCAGCCGGGTCCCATGGGAAAAGACCCAGCCACAAGGCGCTCGCCTTTGAGCCCCAACCCCAGGCCTAGCTCCAGGGTGGGCCCCTGGTGACGCCAATCCAGGCGACGTTGCGGAATCAGTTGTCATCATCATCATAAGAGGGTCTTCTGAACCAGCAGCGGTGTGTTAGCATCATTGGGTTAGTTGGGTATTTTATCTTTAACAACGTATTTAGAATAAAATGGGTATTTTATAAGTCCCAGAGGGCAATGGTGATGAAGATCGGCTTGTTTGATGGATCTTTCCATTTTGAGTTTCTTCAAACAAGCAATTTCCAGTCAAAACCATAACGATCCATCACCATGCTTCCTTTAGTGCAAACAAATGTTTTTGGACCCAAGGGCTACCATTTACAGAAAATCACTGGATCAGTAAACTGTAAAAAATTATAAATAATTATAAAATAATTTAGTTTTCCTTATATTTAAATTTGGAAATTTGAGAGTCAGTTCATTAGGCTTTTAAAGTGAGAAATAACATGGTTAAAACATTTTTTAAAAGCTTCTGTACCAGTGGGTAGTATTTGAATGCTTGTCTGTTATCCTGCAAGTAGACCTTGAAATGACTTCATATTAGTTAATTTGCTTTTTCAGAAAGTGAGCCGAGCGTCTTGAGCTTTATGCTTGGCCTCGGCCCAGCTGCATGTCCTTCTCCTACATCCTCTCAGGAGCTCAAACTGTGCTGGCAGCTTGCAGACTGCTTTGAATTCTAATGAAATATGCCATTGTGAGTTGTCTCGGTAATTAATTGTTCGCATCACTCGTTTGAAAAGCCATTAGGAAGCAGTCCCTATAGCACTGCAGTGTGTTTTCTCAGTTCAGAGCTCAGCTTTTACTCTAGAATTAGAGTAAATTGAAAACAGCAAAATAAATTATATCAACCATTTATGTAAGGAAAATATTTAAGATAGGATATAAAATAATGAACTAATTGTAGTGCGTATAAAATCTGAAGAAATAACTTAAATGCTTAAGTAGTGGTGGGGCACGACATTCTACATCCACCTCAAAATGTTGTATATGTTGAAATATTTTGAATAAATTTTGAACAAACTTGACTGATTACTTGGCATGTATGTAATTAATACCTCTCAACACCAAGAAAACAATACAGAAATAATGAACAATAGTTATAAGATAGTTTAATCGAAATTATATATATATATATATATATAATGTGTGTGTGTGTGTATGTGAGACGGGCAAAAAAGCTCAGTATTTCATTTTTGTTATTCCCTTCTTGAATTTATTTGATGGCACATTTACATGCGTATTCCCCTTTAAGAACGTGAGTCTGTGTGTGCGCATGTCAGAAGAAAAGGGGAGCACAAAGCTAGAGGCAGCAGGTAGCAGTTGCAGTGAAATTGTTTATAAAGAGAGTAAATAACTCATAGAAAAAGCAGTATATCAGCTTGTAGACCTGCTATGACTACATTTGTGTTGCTGCATCAAGATGATGGTTCAGCGTTGCATCTAAAGTGTTTCAATCGATGCATATGAGAAATCTCCGTTGGGGAAGGGGATCTAGGCCTACTTTTATGGAGATTGAGCAGGGGAGATTGAAACGTTTGCGATCGAACACGCTGATTTTCTTCTAACTTAAAGTTTAAAGACTCAACAAGCACACATAGGCCACTATCGTTGTTTTGTACACCAGCTCAAACTGGTGTAACCTTAATTGCACCAGTTAATTTGAATATCATTTTTATTTGTGTATTCTTTGTTTTCCCTCTTGAACGAAACGTTAATGCTGAGTCTTTTTAAAAGCTCAGTCCAGAATAAAAGAATCCCTTTTTTTAGATGCTCTGGCTTTGTCTCTTTTAAGCCGGCCACACACACACATATATGTATATAATATATATATATATATATATATATATATATATATATATATATATATATATATATATATATATTGTAGCCGGTAGGAGTGAAAAGGCAAACACAAGTTGTAGTGAACACACTCCCGAAGGGCTTTTTATTTACAGTGCCGATGTACAGTGAGGTGTGCCGGTGTCTTCGGGTTGCTTCCTGTGGGGTCCCGTGAGTCCGTGCTTCCGATGCGTCCGTAGGTGGGTTGTGAGTCAGCGGTGGGTGCCGTTTGGTCTGTGCGGCTGTGAAATGCCGATCGCCCAATCTGATCACTCTGTGCTTTCTGTAAGCGAGAGAGAGAGAACTCATTAGAGGTCTGAGTCGCGGAGAGGCTTCTCTCTCGACTGTCTCTGTTGTGGCGTTTTTATCGGGTAGTGGGGATCGAGCTCCAGGTGCCGGTAATTGTCGTGATCGGGTCCAGCTGGCTTGCGTGCTCCTCTCCCAGGATGATGCTGAATGTTCATTGGGCGGCCCGCCACAATATATATAAAGATTGTAGTGGGACTATAAAGAATCTAGCCACAGGGGTTTCAAGCCAGTGACTTCTGTGCCGGTCCCAAGCCCGGATAAATAGAGAAGGTTGCGTCAGGAAGGGCATCCGGCGTAAAACATGCCAAAACCAATATGCAAGTCATCAATTCGATTTCCATACCGGATCGGTCGAGGCCCGGGTTAACAACGACCGCCACCAGTGCTGTTGACCTACAGGGTGCTGGTGGAAATTGGACTACTGTTGGTCAAAGAAGGAGAGGAGGGAGAAGGATTTATAGACAGAGAGAAGAGGAAAGGCAAGAGTATAGGTCTGAGAATAGGGACTCTCAACGTTGGTACAATGACCGGGAAAGGTAGAGAGCTGGCGGACATGATGGAGAGAAGGAAGGTAGATATTCAGATATTCTGTGTGTGCAGGAGACCAGGTGGAAGGGTAGCAAAGTGCGTAGTATTGGAGGGGGATACAAACTGTTTTACTATGGTGAGGATAGGAAGAGAAATGGGGTATGAGTGATCCTGAAGGAGGAGTTTGTGAGAAATGTTTTAGAGGTGAAAAGAGTGTCTGACAGGGTGATCAGTCTGAAGTTAGAGATTGAAGGTGTGATGTTGAATGTAGTGAGTGATTATGCTCCACAAGTAGTTAGATGAGGTGATGGAGAGTATTCCCAGAGGGGAGAGAGTAGTGGTGGGAGCAGACTTCAACGGTCATGTTGGCGAGGGCAACAGAGGTGATGAGAAAGTGATGGGCAGGTTTGGTGTTAAGGAAAGGAACCCAGAAGGACAGATGGTGGTGGACTTTGCCAAGAGGATGGAAATGGCTGTAGTTAACACTTAATTCCAGAAGAGGGAGGAACATAGAGTTACCTACAAGAGTGGTGGTAGGAGTACGCAGGTGGACTACATCCTAAGTAGACGAGCCAATCTGAGAGAGATCACTGACTGCAAAGTAGTGGTAGGAGAGAGTGTAGCCAGACAGCATCGGATGGTGATGTGTAAGATGTTTCTGGTGGTCAGGAAGAAGAGGGGAGGAAAGATGGAAAAGAAGACCAAGTGGTGAAAGTTGAAAAAGGAAGACGGTTGTGAGGAATTCAGACAGAAGCTGAGACAGGCTTTGGATGGTCAGGAAGAGCTTTCAGAGGACTGGGAAACTACAGCAGAAGTGATCAGGGAGACAGGTAGGAAGGTGCTAGGTGTGTCAACAGGAAGAAGGAAAGAAGATAAGGAAACATGGTGATGGAATGAGGAAGTAAAAAGAAGTGGGACATCGAAAGGACTGAAGAAAGTCTACAGACAGAAGAAAAGTCTAGACAGGACTACAAGGAATCACAGCGAAGGGTGAAGAGGGAGGTGGCAAAGGCCAAACAGAAAGCATATGATGAGTTGTATTCCAGGTTAGACACGAGGGAAGGTGAGAAGGAATTGTACAGTTTGGAAAGACAGAGAGACAGAGATGGGAAGGATGTGCAACAGATAAGGGTGATTAAAGATTGAGATGGAAGGGTTCTAACAAGTGAGGAGAGTGTGTAGAGAAGATGGAAGGAGTATTTTGAGGAGTTGATGAATGAGGAGAATGAGAGGGAAAGAAGGGAGGAAGAGGTGAATATTGTAGAGCAGGAAGTTGAAAAGATTAGAAAGGATGAGGTGAGGAAGGCTCTAAGGAGAATGAAGAGTGGAAAGGCTGTTGGTCCAGATGACATCCCTGTGGAGGTGTGTAAGTGTCTAGGAGAGACAGCAGTGGAGTTCCTATCTAGGTTATTCAACAGGATTCTAGAGAGTGAAAAGATGCCTGAGGAATGGAGGAGAAGTATCCTAGTGCCAATCTTTAAGAACAAGGGTAATGTGCAGAGTTGTAACAACTACAGAGGTATAAAGTTGAATAGCCACACAATGAAACTCTGGGAAAGAGTAGTGGAAGCTAGGCTAAGAAGGGAAGTGGATATTTACGAGCAGCAGTATGGCTTCATGCCCAGGAAGAGCACTACTGATGCAATTTTTGCTCTGAGAATGCTAATGGAGAAGTACAGAGATGGTCAGAAGGAGCTGCACTGCGTCTTTGTGGACTTTGCGTATGACAGGGTGCCGAGAGAGGAGCTATGATCCTATATGAGGATATCAGGAGTGGCAGAGAAGTACGTCAGAGTACTTCAGGATATGTATGAGAGGAGTAGGACAACAGTGAGATGTGCTGCAGGTCAGACGGAGGAGTTCAAGGTGGAGGTGGGGCTACATCAAGGATCGGCTTTGAGTCCCTTCTTGTTTGCTATGGTGATGGACAGGATGACAGATGAGGTCAGACAGGAATCTCCATGGACAATGATGTTTGCAGATGACATTGTAATTTGTAGTGAGAGTAGAGAGCAGGTGGAGGGACACCTGGAAAGTTGGAGGTCTGCTCTAGAAAGAAGAGAAATGAAAGTCAGTCGTAGTAAGACAGAATACATGTGCTTGAACGAGATGGAGGGAAGTAGAACGGTGAGGTTACAGGGGGCTGAGGTCAAGAAGGTGGATGAGTTTAGGTATTTGGGGTCAACAGTCCAGTGCGATGGGGAGTGTGCAAAAGAGGAGAAAAGTGTCAGGGGTGTTGTGTGACAGAAGAGTGTCAGCAAGAATCAAAGGAAAGGTGTACAGAACAGTAGTGAGACCAGCTATGATGTATGGGTTAGAGACTGTAGCAGTGAGGAAGAGACACGAGGCAGAGATGGAAGTAGCAGAGATGAGGATGTTGAGGTTCAGTTTAGGAGTGACAGGGAAAGACAAGATTAGGAACGAGCACATCAGAGGAACAGCTCAGGTTGGTTGTTTTGGAGACAAAGTCAGAGAAGCCAGATTGAGATGGTTTGAACATGTGCAGAGAAGGGATAGTAGTTATATTGGTAGAAGGATGTTGGAGATGGAGCTGCCAGGCAAGAGGCCAAGAGGAAGGCCAAAGACAAGTTATATGGTTGTGCTGAAGGAGGACATGAAGGTAATTGGTGCAAGAGTAGAGGATACTGAGGCCAGAGTTAGGTGGAAACAGATGATTTGCTGTGGCGACCCCTAAACTGGGAACAGCCGAAAGAAGAAGATAGTATAGTGTTCCTTCTATATAGCTGTGGAGAAGCTCTTTTAAAGCATCTTACAATATTCTTTGTCAAATAACAAACTGCACCAAAACCAAAAACTGTGGCTAAAAACAGAAAATGTAACTACTCTTTGGCTTGAAGCTGGCAGCTGTACAGCCAGGGGGTTGGGAACCAATAGACCAGCTGATGTCCGGAAGGGTTGGACTGCGATCAAGATCCTTGGCGTTGAAAGCTTCATTTGGAAAATTGCAAGTCATGGTTTCGTTAGCTAATTCATTAATTGGTTTAAAAAAAAAATACAAGACTCACAAGAATTCCCGACAGAGACTTGAGTAGGTGGAAATGACGGTAGCACTGGCAGGTTAAATGCAGTTTTTCTATGTGAAGGAATGCTGTCCTCGCCAGACAGCTCAGTCTCAGAGTCACTCACTGAGAGCTCTAAAAAGATAAGCTATATAATGTATTAAATTAAAGTGTTTGGTTTTTTCTTGCATAATTATTATGTTAAAATCCTGCCAAACTTAATTTTACACACTTTTTCTTTGGCTTTCTTGTTTTTGTTGATCCCTCATCTTCAGATTGTAAACCATTGGTGCCACGATGGGTGTAGTCTTTCATAGTTTGTCTTGCCTCCAAGTAAGTATCTTAGTAGATGAAACAGAAAAAAACATGATAAGAAAAATCCAATGCACAACAATAAAGGCATACTCCGGAAAATAAGAATTTGGCCGTTAATCACTTACCCCAAAGTAGTGGGATGCAATAATTAACTCATTTTATTTTAAACTGCAATTTAATTGGCTAATTAATTATACAGGCTTTTCATCAAGATGGTTTTGTTGTAGATTGGAACTGCTGCAACTCTAAAACCTTTTGCCTACCGCTAGTTTAAAGTAAGACAGAGATGTGATTTTGTGTGTGTGTGTGTGTGTGTGAGAGAGAGAGAGAGAGATAGAGAGGGACATGGAGAAATAGAAAAACGAGGAAAAGAACGAGATTGGTAAAGAAGAGAGGTTGAGTGAGATGTGAAAAGATAGAGATAGAAACAATATATGAGAGATGGGGAAAGAGAGATAAATGAGACAAGAGGAAAAGAGAGAAAGACAGATGAGGAAAAACAGAAGAAAGAAACAAGGAAGGTTTTTGATACAAATAGCTCAAATTGTATTCAGAGAGCTTTGGGATGTTATATGGTTAACAGATTATGATTAAATTTTTGGGGAAATAATGCGAAACTCACTTTTTTGACAGATGTCTCGAGCGCTGAACACATTCCACCCAGGACCTGGTTCTTCCAAGGTTTTTACTGCTCTGTTTACTCTGTTATCTCATGGATAGTTTGGCCACCAGCTTTTTCCATCACTCCACCAAAAGCTTGGTATAACATTCACGGTGTTCTCTTCCGTGAACAGAATAACAAAGAACTTCTACAAAAAACATGTACACATACATAGATATTTACATATATACATTTACATTGTTCTGAACTCAAATTTGCATGTGGCAAAGAGCAATGGCAACAAATTTGTTGCACACATTTCGTTGAGATCTCAGACACTTTTGAAAAGTGAGTTTCATGGTGTAGCTGACAAACACAAAAAAAATTCAGCAAACCAGAATCAAATGGATAATTAAAAAAAGACACTTTATCTATACATCTTGTGTATGCCACATACACATCATCTCTGCAATCAACAATATTGGAAATTCTGCAGACACTGTTTCCAATAAAAATGTGTTGTTGCTGCTGGACTCGGTCTAGATAGTGAATTTCTCTGACTTCATTTCAGAATATTGTCTGATAACAACGGGACCAGTTGGAACAGGACCCAACAAGTGTTCCTTCCGAAATGTTGAGCGATGTTCAGTTGAGCTGTCCTGTGAGGAAATTTCAGAAAGTCTTTTAATTATCTGAGCAAGTGGATAGGATGGCTTTCTAACAAACTTGTTGAGCTTATTTAGATAGCTCTCATATGGAAATGAGGAGAATGAGTCCAGGCTGCCAAATTGTTTGGCATCTTGTGATAGGTGAATTAAACCATGTATGTTGTAAACCATGTAATCTTTGCCAGACAATTCACCAAAATGTGAAACAACTGCATGTAGAAGGCTGTTTGCATATTCACATTGACTTTCAGTTGGTTTAGATCTAATCAGGATGGTAATGGCAGCAGATAACAGAAGGAAGTTGTAAAAGACTGCTGGATCTTGAACATGGCACAAAACTACAGGCCCAGTATAAAGTAAACATTGTCACAGTAGCCTTCCATCTATCCACTTCAGAGAGTGACCTGGGTTTGTGAGCAAATTCAACTGTGATGTAGATTCTCATGTTGACAAGACTAGATGAGATACGGTCAACAAGTTTAGATGGTAAGCAATCTGAAGGTTTTCTGCAGGAATGGGATCAACTAAACACATTTCTTCCTCAATATCCTGAAGTATATGAGTCACATCTGCTCTAGCTCTCCTTCTCAGAGTTGAGTCAGACACAGGTCAATGCATCTGTTAATATTTCAAATTTTAGAAATCTTTCTGTAGTACCTCTGATGTAGGTGTTGTGGACAACATGAGTATAATCTGAAAAAAAAAAAAGTATTTAGAGCCATTACACTATTCGAATGTTAGCTTTCCAGCTGAGAATAGATGGTACTCTTTTCAATAACCATTTATTTCAAAGACTGTTTAGTTATTGATTAACCAACCATTTAAAATATTATTAAATCAACAAGTGGAAAATAGTTATTTATTCTATATAGTTACGCGATACAGCGGTAGAATCAATGATTGGCTCTTAACTGAATACGTATGAGGCTGAATGAGAATTATGATAGGTCGCCAAATACGTCTGTCATTAAGTACGGCGGTTTCCCTTTAAATTGTCCAATGGCAGAAAGCATTGTAAATGTTTTAAACGTTATTTGATTTTAACTCGTACGCTTGAAAAACGTAGAGTACAATATTTGACTTGTGAGTAGATATATGGAATGCACATTATGAAAAACAAATAATTTTTTCCATGTACAGTGAAAGTGAGGTTTAATTCCCCAAATTTTACGTTTGACACCTGAAAATAATGGAATCGACCCGTGTTTCACCCAAATCACATTTCATAGTGGTGGGGCTCGGGCAGGAAAAACAACAACATGTCTATCAACTGTTACAAAGCGCGCAAGCAAGGCAGGGAGTGTCGCTTAGGTATCGCAATTAATTGGCAACTTCTATCAAAATGTCATGTATTTGAGTCATAGTTAAAAAAAAATACATACTCAAATTAATTTGACATGTAAAATGAAAAACTGTACTTACCAATATAACGTTGGTCCAGCCTTCAAATGGTAGACAATCTACACTTGAGGTGTAACTCTTCAAGCAGTGGGAGAAACCATTTTTTAAAAAACGTGTCAACTGTGACATGAACAAGTTGAAATACAAAGTTCGAAAATACAATCTAATTTAATACAATCTAATGTAACGTAAGGTAGTGTATTTTAACTTGACGAAATAAAACAAAAATGCTGGAATAAGTGCTAATTTTGATATTTTAAAATATAATCACCCCCATGATCTTACTTGGAACAGGTCATCTCGGCGCGTTCGGTCAAACAGTAGATTTTTTGTTTTAGCCGAAAATACCCACTGGAGTCTGGAACTAGTTTGACTCATATGTGGCCATTTGAGAACAGTTAAAGTCGTATTTTAATGGTGATGTCACATTTGGCTATTATCTGGCAAGTCTGGTTAAACCATGTGTAGAGCACAGCCAGAAAGGGCCCAAAGGCTCTTGCTATCTGGGAAGATTCTGATTATGACAATCTATGTGCGCTGTAATAGGTAATATGTAGCGAGGGTGATCTAGTCACGGTGCTCCCGCTCTGCTTATCGTAAAGGCGTTATATCGGTTTAATACTCGGGTGGTCACGTGGACACGACGAACCATTAGGCGCCAGCTTTGCGCCTTCTTGGATTTTAGCGTTCTATCCTCGTCAGCTCCTGCGGAACGCGACGCCCTCTTGACGCGAATCACGACCAGTGAAAACGTAAAGTTTGCCTTCATGATCTTGAAGGGGTTTCCGTTTTGACGCATCTCAACTCTCTCTGACGCCGGTTCATTTCCGAGAATAGAATCGACACGAGATGCTAAATCAATGAGAGCAAACAGTTGTTAGTAGTTTGGATAGCTTCCAACAGTTGAGGATGAACAAATCATAGTTTTTGTTTCATTAAAACAAAAAAATAGCTGGCATCGCGTATTTTAAACTGGTCAAAGATGCGCATCTCTCTCTTTACTCAAAGCGCCTGTCTGTAGAGAAACCCTCCGTGGATCTGCTGATTCTGGAAGTCACCTCACACCTCTCCAGCATCTCTGCTTGTGTTATATTCGCGCGATCGCGTGGATTACAAAGACCCAAACACGACTCGTGAGTCGGACAGGCTACCTGTAACTTCTCCAGAGCTCGAGTTTTGCGCGTTCAGGATCTTCTTCACCAGACTCGACGGAGCGCCATCGACATGCTCCCTATAGATAAACTTCTCCAACATCTCAGTCCTCTCTGAATTCTACCTCGCTGAATTATAATCAATTTACTAGAATAGCGTCGCAAACGGGATTCATCTGAGGAAAATATGAAGTCTGCGGCACGCTCCTGGAGAGAAACTGTACTGCTGTTGGCGTTCATCTCTGAAGGTACGGTTGATTGTGGTTACTCACGCGCTAGCTTGGTGTTCACGCGTGGTGGTTTGTTGATGCTGGTTGGTGGTGGTGGGAAAGACCGAAATGGATTAAGCGTGACTGCGCTAATTTTTCGTCAGTTCTCAATGAGTATTTAGTACGATTAGTGATATTTGAGAATATCTGTTTTTCTTCTATGTTTGTGTTAGTGTCCTAGAAATTCACATCGTGTTTTTGGCTCCTCATGAAGAGGCTTGGAGAGCATTATTATGCAGAGGTTATTCAACATTTGATTGTCATTACCCTTCAGCAGTGATGGGGAAAATAAACAAAATAAAGAAGGAAAATACAAATACGTAAGAACTAAACCATTAAAACGTTAACATTTTAAAAATGAACAACACAAATACAATCCATGAAAATGTAAGTACTATATATACATGCACTATGCAGTAAGCCTGGTGGATTGTGTTATTATGTTATTGTTGTTTGTTTTGCTAATATTGACAGTAATAGTTGTTTCGTTTTTGTGATCTCTTTGGTTTTTGAAAACAGTAGTGTTGCAGTTTTCTTTATTCTTCTTCTTATTGTTATTAACAGACCTCATCATTATAATAATAGTTTATATTGTTATTACTGTTTATGTACTGGTTGTTAGTTTCCTCTCTCTCTCTCTCTCTCTCTCTCTCTCTCTCTCTCTCTCTCTCTCTCCTCTCTCTCTCCTCTCTCTCTCCTCTCTCTCTCCTCTCTCTCCTCTCTCTCTCTCTCCTCTCTCTCTCTCTCTCTCTTAGATTATGTATAAATATAATTATTTTAAATAAATCCGGTATAATGTGGGTGTTATTTATAACACTAAAATAACTAACCAGTTAGCTTATCACCACCAGAGTGTGAATGTGGAGTGAATAAATAATTCTCTGATAATTGTAAAGCATCTTTGAGTGTCTAGAAAAGTGCTATATAAATTGAAGGCATTATTATTATTATTATTATTATTATGTTGTTGTTGTACCTTTATTGGATACTTTGTTATTGTAGATTTTACCTTCTCTGATTAGGTAATTATTATCTGATATTTATCTGTGTGTGGGTGTGTGTGTATAAAATTTGGAAACCAAGGCAATCACTGATAACAAATAAAAAATATAAACAAAAACAACAATTCAAAAGTATGAAAGTATCAATTTACATGTTACTTCCCTTCCCCCTGTGGGCAGGTTTATTAGTTGAAAATAGAAAATAACTACAATATAAGTCATTGTGGCAAATCTAACGTTTTATGTCTTTAATATTGAGCAAAACTTACATATAAATGGTACAAAATGACTGCAATGAAGTTACCACATGGTCACTTCTATCGAGTTTTTCACTGAAAAGTGTAAATAAAAGACAATGTCACTTCCAATATTGACACTATTAGTTAGTTGCCGGAGCAAATGTGATGGATTTTTTCTTAAACAGCATACATACTCATCTATTAACAAGATGAGGATGAATTGAAGTCTGCTGGGGATCATTGTAGCTTACAAAAATACTGAATAGTAATGTTTTTCCCCATGTAACAAATAAATACAGCAACATATTGTTACAATACCTTTACACCTTTTTTCACAGCAATTTTGTAAGAGTGTGGTTTGGGTTAAGAGTCATAACACAACTTCCATACATTGTGTCCAAAATCAATAGAGGCATCAGGGGGAAAATAATTTCAAAGTAAGGTTTATTTTTACATTTTGTTATTGTACATGACTATTGTGCTTTGGTTTGCGGCTTATTTTTTTGCAAGGTACATTTTTATTATAGATAGTAAGAAAAAGGTAACCATAGTAACTATGCATAAGCACACAACAAAAATAGAAACATTAAAGGTTAGGCCTGCGTAAAGGAATTGCTTTTTTTAATGTTAATTGTTATTTCTTTTACCAAATCCTATCATAGACCATAAAGGTCAAAGCAAGTTTCTAGATTACAATATTTTACATTTACATTTTAAAGCTTTATTTTCAGTTTTACTTCTTATTATCTGTTTTTATGTTGGCCTGGCCGGAAATTATTAATAATGTGCTGCTTTTGTGAACAAGCGGTACTTGAAGATCATTTTAGATATGCTCCCTATTAGTCTTCTTCATGAAGTTTGAAATGAAAAAAAGACATCATCTCCCAGGCTGCATTCATTTATTTCTATAATTCCTGATCTTCTATCACTTTTGTCTTTAGGTTTAATTAAAAGCTCTGGCTCAATTGTTCATGTCTAATTGATTCTATTTCAAACACAGCAGTCAAATACAGGGTGTTTCAGATTTCACATCAGTAATTTATCAATTCAGAGTACATAAGATGATTCCATTGACAGTCATCACTGGGAAGGAAATGTGGATTTGAAATATTCCTTTGAGGTTTTATCCCATCCTTTATTTTCTCTTCATGAAACCAAAAGAGCAAAGGCATCACCATTTGGAAGGGATCAAAGTCCTGAGGGTTTGTAATGTGTCTTGACTATCATTCATCACATAGCATTTGATTAAAAGAAAATGAATCTTGTGTACCAAAGTTTTATTAAACACAAGCTGTGTGTTTAACATTTGTATTTTATTCTAATTTAATAAATTCACACTCACTTCTTCCTGATCCATCTGTTCAACCTGCAGAAAGCATGAGCATTGAAAGGTGAGTGCTTCTTGCATCATGCATCAGGCTCTGTCCAATACAATTGCACTTGTATTGACAGTGTTATCACTCAGTCATGCGCTTGCATTTGTAACTTAGTCTTCAGCTGATGCTGATGTAGTTATTAAATTTAACCAAAACAAGTCTCCCTGGCTTACAATTACAGAAGTGGCATACATGAAGCATATGAATCAGGGTGCAGGAAAAGCAACAAAACTGAAATGTGCCATGAGTTTTCTAGCAATGTTTTTGGGTAATCCTCTGTCTCACCTTTGCAGAAGGCTATGGTTTGGTTTCAAAACCTTCTGTGTGAAACCAAATCATCTGAAGCAATGGCTTTGTTTTGTACTCTTGTTTTATTGATAAGTCCAGGGGAGCTTTAGGCTAGATTTCTAGACTTTGGACAACTGTTTATTATAGCAAAATAATTTTATAATTATATATACATAGAGTGGTGAGATTATATTTTTGAAAGTGTTTTTAAATGTATGCCCAGACATAGTAATGATCAATCAATACATTTAAATGCATAGAGAGAGTTTGGTGATGAGGGGAGAGTGGGACAGAAACAAAGGTAAAGATAAATACTAGTCCTATCAATAAGCAAGGCCTGGCCTGGTCTGGTGTTATTGGCAGCTTTCTTTGGCAAAAAAACCTGCCCAGGAAGTAATTTTACCGATATGTCAAACGACCATTCATTCATTCATCTTCATGTCGGCTTTATTCCCTTTCGGGGTCGCCACAGCGGAATGAACTGCCAACTCACTGGCATATGTTTTTACACAGCGGATGCCCTTCCCTGCCGAAACCCATCGCTGGGAAACATTCACACACACATTCACACTTTAACACTATGGGCAATTGTTCTTATTCAATTCACTTATACCGCATGTCTTTGGACTTGTGGGGAAACCGGAGTACCCGGAGTAAACCCACGCGATCACGGGGAGAACATGCAAACTCCACACAGAAATGCCACCTGCCCCAGCCGAGCCTAGAAACAGCGACCTTCTTGCTGTGAGACGACCGTGCTACCCACTGCGCCACCGTGACGCCGTCAAACGACCAGTCCCATGTCATTTAGCATAGTGGTCATGTTGCATGTTGCATCATGCCAAAATTTCACCTCAACAACCGACATTTAAACAAGCCACAAAAAAGTCTCAGAAGACAAAAGATAACATGAAATTACATGAATAGAACAACAATCTTCCATAAATCATTGGAAGGGGCACACAGTTAGTAAAATATATATTTTTTTCTAATATATTATTTGTAAGCTGCACTTAAGGTTCCACACACCTATGTGAAAATGTAAATTCCACACCGGCTTGTATGCAAAGTTCTCTGTTTTTAGTCTAATGAGGCAGCGGCCTTCATAATTGGTCAAACTGCATGCTGAAACAATGACTTCAGCTGATACCAATAAGAATAACATAAATGTGGTTGTTGTTTATTTGTTTATCTTCCTTTGTTCCTTGAACTCACACGGTTTTGAATTTATTTTTGTCATTTAGTTAGTATTTGCACATGCATGCCCACATGCAGGTAGAATATGTATATATGTACATAGATGCGGTCAAACTGAAAACGTAAAAAAAAGAAAACTAATAATTAATACTAAAAACTTTCTACACATAAAAACATTCTAAACAAATAAAGCAATAACATGCTTCTGTTTGATATTGAAACTAAAGCAGAAATTTAAAACCAGTTAGTAGCTAACTTTGTATATCTTAACCTCTAATATATTACAAAAAAGATCTTTATAAATCAAACAAACAAAAAACTATCACAAGCAAAGAAAACTAAACATCCTTACCACACTGGAACAGGTACGTTTCAAGCTGAAATAAAAAAGATGCTTCATAAATTATACTTTGCCTCACAATCCTCGCTAACTACCATACGTTTTTTTTTTATTTCCTAAACGTGAATCACTAGTCATGAAGCATTGACCTCTTAAAGAAACAGTCTTAGCAAAGATCGTCAGTGTCTCTGCATGCACTGTTTCATGAACATCCAATAAAAGCAGCCTTGTAGAGTAAAGATCCATGTAGCAGTGGAGTGACTTAAGCCTCCCTGCAACTGTGCTTAAGGCACATCGTTCTTTATTCAGAAAGCAAGAAACATGTGTACATTCTGTGCACATTACCTTTTAAAAAAGAAGCACAATGACCAACAACCACATCAGGATGGCAACATCCTTCAAAAGATTATTTCTGTTCTTCAGATTGTAGGGCTAATGATAATAACACGAGATGGCTGCACTTTAGTATTGTTAAAGCACACAGTTTGAAGTGACCCTTTGTCATAAAAGAAAAATCGTCTCTCCCCAGGCACCCCGCCTGACCCATCAGTCAACCAATCACAGAAAGCGACACTGCTTGTATCCTCTACTCCCTTTAGTGTGTTACCCATTGTGTCCATTTATCACACACACCCTTCATTGTCATCATATACAGTCATCATGTACTGACAGCTCACAGATTCGTGAAGCATGTCATCTTCTATACCCCAGGGATAACTCAGAAATGGGGGATATCTGCGACATCCTTTATATCTTTGTTTCCTCCATGCATTCTGAGCTGGCTGCCTGCATCGTGTACTTTAATAAGACGGCAGCTTTGTCTAAAAGGCTGACTCAAGAGGCTAAGCTGTGTTTTCCAATTCAGTTTTTTCTTTAGCTATCTGTTATATCTGCCAGCTGCACAGGAAACATGCCCTCAGAAAAGGAAAGGAGTGCTTGTTAATGAACTATATATATATATATATATATATATATATATATATATATATATATATATATATATATATATATATATATATATGTGTGTGAGTGGCTCTATGAGGCCATTAATTACTCGACTTGGAGGAAATAAATAGGTTAGCTAAAGAAAATGGATTTGTTGTGCCTAAAACATTTTTTATTTTTATATACTTTTTTTAAATTACATTTTAATTTTTAGCAGCAATGACTTATAGAGGATCCTGAAAGTAGACATTACTAAAACTTATAACTGATGCGCTGGATTACCTCATCAGGGAAGAATGTGTCAGTATTTCATTAGCTAAACAACATGACTTCTAAAATAAAAGGTCTCTAAAGCAACATCAATACAAAGACATGTGTACATGAGTTGTGCCCTAGATTGTAAACAATAAACCCCCATCAGGGCAATTGATATACACTTCAGAGACCCTTGGCAAAATGGGACCTCTATGGCTCCTTACTGGGTAGTAAATCAATAATAATGTTGAAAAGTCGATATACAAATCGTTAAATATGAATCTACTGGTTAAAAAAAGTTGCCCTGTCATTAAATAACATCAAATAAATTGGCTACAAAATCGTTGTCAGAGAAGGTAGATAATTCTTTTCCTCATGAATGCAATAATTCCAGATCAACATCACCTGAATAACACCGGAATAAATTGGCAACACTAATCTTGTTTGGTGCACTGTTGCCAACTTCTCAGTTTGAAAAAGTGCTATTGGCTGGCCTAAAAGTTGCTAGATGATGTCGTCATCAAATTTTCAATAAAACCACGTGACATGTGTGACATACACCTCCCCCCCATGCCAACATAAAAGTATTGCAGGTAGATGTGTTTCATGTCACCAAATTAACACATATGGGGTTATAAAAAACATGTAATGTTTAGCATGTAATGCTAAATAAAATTAAATAATAATAAAAACATTGAGAATACAATGAAGTAAATAACATGAAAGGTAAGCTCTGGGATTTTAAACTAATCACGTTTTTTGATCAATTTTGATTTCATGGGTTGTGTCAAGAAATTAATATCTAAAAAAAAAATTTGAAAGAGTCAAAATGTTGGGTTACTTTGTATTATATGTAATGATGATGTATGTTGTTTGAGGGAGGAAAACCTCACACAGGCATAGGCTACTATTCTTTTGCATATATGTAAACAAAACATTTTATAGTACTCATTGTTTTTCTAATAAAGGCCCCACAATCTCGAAACGTTGGGCAAAGAAAACCGGGAATTGTAATAATTGTGGAGTAGAGAAAACAATAGAACATGTAATACTTAAATATAAAACATATGAAATGGAAAGAAAAGATATGATTAAAGAGATTAGGGAAATAATAACAGAGCCTAAACAATAATCGAAATCCTAATGGAAACAAAAACATATAAACCAATCAGTTTATTTCTTAAAAAGACTAAGAATATTTTCAGAATAAAAATAATACTAATAGTAATAATATATTGCAGTAAATATTAGGAAAGGTTAATTTTCCATCTTTCCAGTTGGTGGCAATACACCATTAAGAAGCATATGAAGAAGAAGAACCTTACAACAGGAGCATTGGCAGGGAGGCAGTCTCGGGGACAGGGGCGGTGTGGTTAAGACAGGGACAGGCAGGCATAGCATAGACATTTCAGAAGCAGTTCCTCCGTCTGAATCAACTTCGTGGCGTGGAAGTGTTTTGAGTACAGCAGGCCACTAACGGAAAATAATACAAACTCAATGAAAAGAAACAAATATGCATGACCAGATAGCGAGGTGAATAGTAATAAACAAGTTCAACTGAATGAGAGGATCATATCTGCGTGCTTGAAGTACCTTCACAGTGACACGTGGGACTTATATTGAGTTACTTGTTCCTGATCACATGTTAGTGTAAAGTTACTTATGATTCGCTAAATCTATAACTGAGTTAAATCAACAATATGAACATGCACTGCTGCTGCAGAAGCATTGTCTCTAAACTGATCAATATCACAACTTGGCAGGATGACCATGCTAATTTCTAGCTAGCTAAAACTCAGCACAGACAACAAAGGAAGGTTATTTACTTTATCGTCAAAGTTTTACTTCATTGTTATATAATACATACGTATAACACAGAGCGAAAGCCCAGAAAGAGGAAGAGCTTGCTCAGCTCCACTTCAGCCAATCACAGAGCTCGCGCAGAGGGTAATTTGTCAAGTTGACACAGAAGTATAAATCAAACTTAAGCATTATGGGTACTGTAGTACTTATAATGCAATGTAATCAGGGAACATGCCTGCTAAACATTAAGAAAAAACGAATAAAGCCGTCAAACTTTAACGCTAAATATCACTATAGCAATATTGTTAGCTATTTTCACTAAAACCTAATAACAAAGTGTCACACCTCCTGCACGTTCCATCAGCCCCGATCACCAGTCACAGTCTCCAGCCAATACACAACGCACTCAATCACCCGAGTACTAACCAGACACACCTGGGCACTCATCACCGTCATCTGTTCCAGTCATCAACACCACACTATAAAGACTCACCCACGCCGTTCACTCACCGTCAGGTATCATCTTCACTGGATCGTATCTCACTCCGTCTTCTCATCCCGATCTTCTGCCAGGAGCTTCTGCTACTCGTTGCACCCAGAGACTAACCCCTGTCACCGGCTTGCTCTGCTCGAGGGAAGTAACGCTACTACCACCTAGACTCTCTATTGAACTGTCACTAGTACTTCGGTACGAAGCCTATTGTGTTCAATAAACACTGTGTGAATCACACCTTTCGCTTCTGCCTTCTGTGATCCGTGACAGGATACCTGACCGGATAAAAAGATTCCCGGAACATGGACGGTCTCGCTAATGCTTCCGGGAGCGCCGCTGATTCATACCCGGATGCAGCGGCGCTGCGCCAGCAGCCCGTGAATCCTCCAACGAATCCGCTCGCGATGTCGAGCTCCGCTCTTTCCCGTCCCGCCAGTTATGCTGGCGATCCTCAACCTGTGCTGGTTTATACTGCAATGCTCGCTGTATATTGAGACCAACTCCACATCCTTCCCCACGAAATCTCCAAATTGCCTTCCTAATCTCTCTCCTCACCGGTCGAGCACTGCAATGGGCAAACGCCTCTGGAACGCCAGCAACCCAGTCCTTCATCTCCTATCACTCCTTCACCGGGCACCTTAAGGAGTATTCGGCACAGCACTCACATCATATCGTCCACGACGAACTCATCTCACTCACCCAAGGAAAGCTCACCATCCACGAGTACACTCTTCAGTTCCGCACTCTCGCCGCCAGTAGTGGGTGGAACCAAGTAGCGTTGTTAGCCGCATACCGGCGAGGATTGAACCCCAACGTTCGCCAACACCTCGTCATTTATGACGATAACGTGGACCTTGAGGTGTTCATCCGAAAGGCCATCAGCATCTCCCAGCACCTCAACGCTTGTTCCATCCCTACCATTCCCCGTATAGCACCATTTCATCCTCACCCTTCACCATCACTCACCACCGGAGCCCCTCGTCTTCACCCTGCTTCCTCACCACCCGACTCCGAGGAGCCTATGATCACGGATGCCTACCATCTTACCTCCGCGGAACGCCACCGACGACTCCGTCTCCAACTCTGCCTGTACTGCGGAGAAGCATCCCATCTCTCCTGCTGCCAGTTCGCCCTCCTCGTCCAATGGTGAGTGCCTGTTCCATACTCCATCAATGTGTAAATTCCTCATCTGCAAGCCACTCTAACCATGAACTCTTGTGATTTTCCCGTTAATGTCCTGGTGGACTCCGGAGCCGCTGGGAACTTCATCTCCACAACTTCATCATAAACATCGCCTCCCGACAGTAATCAACGAAACCCGGTATCGTATTTACACTATTCAAAACTCACCATTGGGCGAAGGCCAGATCACCCGTCGGACCCGTCAGGTCATTTAACGATTTCCCCAGACCACCGGGAGAAACTCTACCTCTTAGTGCTGCCCAGGGCCAATGTCGATATTGTGTTGGGTCGACCTTGGTTGGTCCAACACCAACCCACCATCGATTGGGGCACTGGACAGATCCTCGGCTGGAGCAAGACCTGCAAGGATCACACTCATCACTCTCCGAACCACCAGTCATCTCTTCCCCTTCACTCAACCACCTTAGATCACTCTTCAACGGACCTCACTCGGCACGTTCCTTCCACCTACCACGCCTTCCTAGATGTCTTCAGTAAGGAACGTGCCGCACAACTTCCTCCTCACCGGCCCTACGACTGTAGCATCGACCTGCTGCCCAATGCCAAGCTACCGCACGGTCGTATCTACCCTCTCTCCCGTCCTGAACACGAGGCGATGGAGAGCTACATCACGAAGCCCTCAGCCAAGGGTTCATCCGACCATCCAAGTCCCCTGCCGCATCGAGCTTCTTTTTGTGACCAAGAAGGACGGAGGACTCAGGCCCTGTATCGATTATCGAGGGTTGAATGAGGCTACGGTAAAATTCGCTTACCCTTCCACTTGTACCCGCAGCTCTTGAGGAACTTCGGGAGGCGCGAGTGTTTAGCAAGCTGGATCTCCGCAGCGCGTACAACCTGATCCGTATTCGAGAAGGAGATGAGTGGAAGACCGCCTTCATAACCCCCACAGGTCACTATGAATACTTGGTAATGCCCTATGGGTTAGCAAACAGCCCATCATTTTCCAAAACTATATGAACGAAATCTTCAGAGACCTCCTCCACAAATGCGTATTGTATACATTGACGACATCCTCATCTATTCCCGTAATCTGGAAGACCACCGTGACCAAGTCAGCCAAGTTTGCAACGTCTCCGTGAGCATCGACTCTACCTGAAAGCCGGAAAATGCGAGTTCCACCGATCCACCCACCATCTCCTTTCTCGGCTACGTGATCTCCGCTGCGGGGGTCCAGATGGAGAACGCCAAGGTGGACGCCGTAAACAACTGGAAGGTACCCCAAACCGTCAAGGAGCTCCAGCGCTTCCTCGGATTTGCCAACTTCTATCGACGCTTCATCAAGAACTACAGTACCATATCCTCACCCTTGTCATCACTCCTCAAGGGGGTCGGAGAACCATCGTGGAGCTCCGAGGCGGATCGCGCCTTCCGACTCCTCAAGAGCAAATTCACCGCAGCACACCATCCTCAGACATCCTGATCCTACGTTACCCTTCGTAGTCGAAGTCGATGCGGCAGACGTAGGAGTGGGGGCCGTACTCTCCCAATGGTCTAACAAACCCAAAGCTCTCCATCCGTGTGCGTACTATTCCCGTAAACTCACTTCTGCTGAGCAGAACTATGGCATAGGGGACCGTGAGTTACTAGCCATCAAGCTGGCCCTCGAGGAATGGCGACACTGGCTGGAAGGAGCAATTTCCTTTACCGTCATCACGATCATAAAAACTCCAGTATCTCCGGAATGCCCAACGCCTGAACGCCCGCCAAGCTCGGTGGTCACTATTCTTCGCAGGTTTAATTTCTCTATCACATACCAGCCGGGGAGCAAAAACTGCAAAGCGGACGCCCTTTCCCGCCTTACTCGCCAGATCCCGTTCTAGATGCTCCCGAACCCATACTACCACCCTCCATCTCCGTCGCTCCCATCCTGTGGAAGATTGACGAGGAAATCCGAACCGCCACTCTCGTAGGAGCCAGCCCCTCCGGGTCTACCACCCGGTTCAACTTACGTTCCGTCCAGTCACCGTCTCACCCTCCTCGAAAGTACGCACACCTCCCTCGGTTCAGGACATCCGGCAGCAGGCGAACCCTCTCGCTCCTACGTGGGAAATACTGGTGGCCAGGTATGGCCAAGGACGTTGCCCAGTATGTCCGGGGATGTTCGGTCTGCGCCGTAACCACCACTCCTCACCGTCTGCCTGAAGGCAAACTCCAGCCATTACCCATTCCCCGCCGACCCTGGACCCACATTGGTTGACTTCGCTACAGACCTGCCTCCATCACGGGGTTACACCACCATATTAGTAGTCGTCGACGATTCTCCAAACAGTGCAAGCTCATCCCGCTCAAAGCCCTACCTACTGCCTTGGAAACCGCTGAGGCATTTCATCACGTTTTCGCAATTATGGTCTCCCCGAGAATATCGTGTCCGACCGAGGACCTCAGTTTATTTCCAGGGTCTGGCGGGCCTTCTTCCAGTTACTAGGTACATCCATCAGTCTTTCGTCCGGCTACCATCCACAGACGAACGGCCAGACCGAACGGAAGATCAAGAAATCTCTCGCTACCTCCGGACTACTGTGCCCATCACCAGAACACCTGGAGCCAGTACTTACCGTGGGCAGAGTATGCCCAGAATTCCCTTCGCCAGGCCTCCACGGGACTAACCCCCTTTCAGTGTGTTTTAGGGTACCAACCGTCACTGTTTCCGTGGACCGGCGAAGTCTCGGAGGTGCCCGCGGTAAACCATTGGTTCCAGGAGAGCGAGAGGGTATGGGGCTCAGCTCACGTCCACCTCCAACGGGCAGTACGGAGACATACCGAGCAGCTAACCGCCGCAGGTTACCCAACCCGGTATACCAACCCGGGGACAAAGTGTGGTTGTCAACCCAGAACATCCGTCTCCGACTGCCCTGTAGGAAGCTGAGTCCCCGCTACATAGGGCCATACACTATCCACTCCCAGATAAACCCTGTCACCTACCGCCTCAATCTGCCACCTCATTCCCGTATTCTCTTCTGCCTTCCATGTTTCACTCCTTAAACCCTTCACTGATCCTGTCTCTCCTCCTTCCACAGACCCAGAGCTGCCTCCCCCTCCAGCACAACCCGAAGTCGTGGGTGAAAACATCTACCAGGTCAAGGAAATCCTCGACTCCCGGCGGCGGGGCGGCCGACTCCAATACTTAGTCGACTGGGAAGGATTCGGTCCCGAGGAGCGGTCATGGACACCCCGGGAGGACATATTAGATCCCTCTCTCCTCGAAACATTCCACCAGCAACATCCCAACCGTCCGGCTCCTCGAGGTCGCGGCCGCCCACGCCGCCGGTCCAGGGTGCCAGGAGTCACCCGTGGAGGGGGGGGTACTGTCACACCTCCTGCACGTTCTATCAGCCCCGATCACCAGTCACAGTCTCCAGCCAATACACGACGCACTCAATCACCCGAGTACTAACCAGACACACCTGGGCACTCATCACCGTCATCTGTTCCAGTCATCAACACCACACTATAAAGACTCACCCACGCCGTTCACTCACCGTCAGGTATCATCTTCACTGGATCGTATCTCACTCCGTCTTCTCATCCCGATCTTCTGCCAGGAGCTTCTGCTACTCGTTGCACCCAGAGACTAACCCCTGTCACCGGCTTGCTCTGCTCGAGGGAAGTAACGCTACTACCACCTAGACTCTCTATTGAACTGTCACTAGTACTTCGGTACGAAGCCTATTGTGTTCAATAAACACTGTGTGAATCACACCTTTCGCTTCTGCCTTCTGTGATCCGTGACACAAAGATGGAAAACTTGGAAGTGAACCATAACAGAACCGCATCAACAAATGGAAGCACGGCAGTGAGAAAAACAGGTGTACACGACTCTTTTTGAGAAGCATAACTATTTGAGGAGATTTAAAGACATTGTTTAGGATAAATACTGCTTTCTGAAGGTTATTAAGGGGCAATTTTTTTATTTAAAAAGCAACACAAAGTTAAAACCATTAGTTTTGAAACATGGCCTTAATGAAAAAATAAATCAGAAAATTAATAAAAATATATCAGGGATAAGTATTTGTTTTGCTTTGTTTTCCATTTAGGTTTGTTTTAGCTTTTACATTTTTTTTTACATAAAAAAACTCAATTTACTACATTACATATTGTGGTCTTATGTACAGCAGTGTAAAGTTCAAACATGGATTTGATGACACTCAACATTTTGCCTGGGACACCATAACCAGTGTTCACTGCAGTAGAAGGTAAAGAAATATGGGCAGATTTATGCCCTCAAGCAATTTCTGCCACCTCACTTGATTCTGTTCCTCTCTAGCTTTCCTCAAGCACAGCCGCAATCTCTGTCCCTCCATATATCTTGTGCAACAATAAATCTGCAAATTCATTCGCTCATCCTCGCAAATCCATTCAAACTTATGCTTTCCTTTTTCTTTTTATCTTTATTTAAAAAAAAAAAACATTTTGCACCACCTGCAATAATGTGGGTTATGAGCAGAAAAATTCTCACACTAAATGTATGCCCAGCGAGTAGAACTGCATGCAATCCTAACATTAAAAAATCAAAGAGTCAAAGGCCAGTCAGGGTTGTGAAGTCCCTTTTTGTACCATTATTTTCCTAATTGAAGAATAGGGAAAGAAAAAAGAAATTGAAGACTGCGAATACAACTGCCTGGGTCAGTGAAGTCACAGGGTGACTCATTAGTCTATCTGCTGGCTTCTTGTCCTGAGCCACTTGACTTCGCTTAAAATGGCTGAAGCTTTAACCAATGACAGTAGCACAGTAAACTCAGGCTGTGAGTGCAGATCCTCACAGAGGAAGTAAATGTGCATGGCTTGACTGAATGTCTGGCTCACCGTCTAACATTATGCAGCAGCAGTAATAAAGTATTTAAAGGGGGCATAACATTTCCAGAGGACAAATGGGTGGAGATATCAAGAAGTCATGAAATACATGATTAAGTAACTGTCCTGTCTTTCCCACTAAAATATTAATGTGCTGTTCATTGCAAAAATATTATTACGTGCCAATGGTTTTAAAATGAATCCTAAAAAGAGAAGATAAGAGATAAATAAATAAGACTGTGTGCTGATATAACACACGTGCACACACACACACACACCTGTCTACAAAAACGCTGAATTACACAGTAACATGGATCATACAATGATTGGAATTTGTAAATTACTCTTTTATAACAACACTTTAAGAGAAAAAGATGTTATCGCGTTAGCAGGTTAGCCCGTATAGAACATACATAGCTTACAATAAACGTTGTAATGGAAATGAATACTCAAGAGACATTATTTATGAACACAGCAGCAACAGCAATTGCTTTATTTAAGCCCAAACATGATAAATCATACCTTAGAATCAATGAAGGTTTAGGTGAGCATACACTGCAGGCGCGGTGGATAGAGAGAGAAAGGGAGAGGGAGAGAGAAAGCAGACATCAGAGAAGTTAGAAAGTTAGGGCAGAAGAGAGCACATTTGGGGTAGTTTCTTAGATTCACTCCAGTAAAACTCCCGCCTCTCTACATCACTCCCATTTCTCCTCCCCTGGACCATGCCAAGCACACACGCACAAAACTCAATTTTATAAGAAACATTACCTTCTATATTACTGATATTAATTATAATTATTACATTTTCTATTGTTATAATTATACTTATGATAAGGTGTAAACAAATTGTAAATGCAAAGGATCTTACCTTAAATCTTCCCTGTCAGTCTGGATGTCAACTTCAAGTTAAAATTTTTGGCACCAACGCCACTTGTTTTTTCTGGCAACTGTTGGTGTTTATCTTATATCAAATACGCACGCCCAACACCCACAGATCTATCCACAAGGGCATGTGCAACAACTACAAGTTGATTGTTATATAAAAAAATCGAGTAAAGTTTATGTAATTTTATTAGATCGCTAATGAATCAATTTCATTAATTAAGCAAAAGACTAGTCAAGATGAATAATAGTTACTTGTTAGTGTTTTAAAATATAATCAATGTAAAATATTTCCATATTAATTAATGTCAAGAATATTTTTTTTAGTGCAGGAATCCTAAATTAACAAGTTCTTGATTTATCAGGTTACAGCTGCTGTTCTCCGATTCATGTTATTGTTTTTCTGTAACCTTATTTGAAAATCAGGGGCAACAGCTGGAGTTAAGAGAGCATCATAGTTCATCACATGACAAAAGATTTCATATAGGATTGCCATCTGTTATACACAATAGTGTAGTGGTGTGGCCAGTCTTACTTAGCGTATTCATTTTCTAGTTAATGTTGGTTTAGTCTAGAGCTTTTTAAAAAAAATTTGCAATGTTTGATTAGAATGCGTACAACAGTTTCACTTGAATATGGTGAGCTATTTCAAATTTTATAAACATCTAGAAGTGATGTTTTTTTAGAGGTGTTCCAATTCTTGGTTTATATTTTCATCCCAGCCCTTCAGTATTTAGTATCAAGAGCCAAGGGGAAGGGTGAAGGGGTATGACTTTGTGAGAGAAATGGACCTGGGCCTAAGTGAGATTGTGTTTTTAGGGGTCTCTGGGCCTTGGTGGCATAGTATCAAAGAGGACATCATTCCTCATTCTCATTTATTACACTTGATGTGATTTTTATGGCACTTTTGACAACTCAGTTTCAGACTAAGATTACACACACCCACACTAATAAAGCAAATTGTCATGAAAAAGTGTTATTTTTTTAGGCTCCTTTTGAGCAAATGTTTGACTGTGCTTATATTTTTAATAATCATTTTCTTAATTACAGTGCTATGTTTTAATTTTCTATATATTTTAGAGTTTCCACTGAACTGAAACATTAAACCATCTGTGCAATTACAGATATTTCAAATAGCCAGTTTGTGTAGAATTTTGTTTTGTACTGTTTTATGAAATATTAATCAATGATTATTATTACCTTATTATTAATTAGCTTATGTGTTTTAGGTGTTTGTTCTTCCGGATGCACAAAAAAATTGCAACTTTTTGGCCAGCCATAAATTTTGCTATACATAAACTTCGCCAAATATTATTTCAACCCAAGTGACCTCTTTATTAATAGAGTATAGTATACAGGTGGAGCTTAAGGAATAAAGATGCCTTAAGGTCTCCACACACCTGAGCATCAACTGCTCCATTTTGACGCACTGTGTGAAAAACCCCCCACAATCAAAGCGTTTGTTTGAAACTTATGCATTGACGCACTGAGATTTTTCCAGTTGGCGTGTAACATCACATGAGCGCTCAAGTACTTAGATGAAAAATCCACTACAGTTCAGCCCCTGCTTGCTGGAGATGCTTAGTTGTGTAGAGATGTTTACTGTCATTTAATATTTTTTTCTAATTAAGAATTGAAGAATAGCACAATATAATTACAAACAACAATTTACATATTTTCAGTTCATAAATATTTCCAACGTTCTTAAAGCTTCATGCAAAACAGCAGTATCACATACCGTTTTTCTGCAGCTCTTGATATTACCTTGATTACAACTACTTTAATATTTGTGAATATACAGGCTTATCACACATTCCATTTCCAGGTTTTTTCTTGACCTCAGGCTTAGGATAATTTCCTTACATGAATGATATTTTCAGCAGTGGCTCATCCTATTTTTATCATGAACTAAGCAACATCGGATAAGGGTTGGTGCTTTTCTAATTG
Source organism: Danionella dracula (assembly GCA_900490495.1). Taxonomy (NCBI): domain Eukaryota; kingdom Metazoa; phylum Chordata; class Actinopteri; order Cypriniformes; family Danionidae; genus Danionella; species Danionella dracula. The sequence goes on from UELW01000522.1 coordinate 14,559,110, forward strand.
TGCACCTGTTGAGTGGAGCTTGGTTTAATTTAACACTGATCTCTGTGGAAACATATTCTCTAACTAAAATGTGTTGCTTTGGGCTAATTGCATTGATGGAAATCTATTTTCTTTGGAAAATATATCTGAAATTTTAGTCCTGTATACCAATTTGTAAATTTTTTTAAAGATTTAGCTAAATTTGTTTTTGGCAGACAAAGTTTTTTGTTTTCATTTCATGACCTATTAAATTTACTGTTTGATAAAAAATATATAGTTTACTGTAGCATTTCTTTAGATGGTTTGTGTTATTTTGTTTATTTAGGATTTTGGGGAGGGCCGTATCCATCCTGTAGTTAGTTTGTTTTATTTTACCTGGCGCCACTTAGAAATGCTTACTCCATTGCTCATATTTTGGGCTTACATATGTTTACTGCTTTTCAAGTAATTTTAAAATACGTTCATTAAAAAATAAAACCACAATTGCAATGTTTTTGTTCTTGTTCCTTTTTTTAATAAAGGAAGGTTAATTCCTTTTGTTTACACTTTATTTTGCATAATGCTTAGATCATACATGTGTATCATTATATGAATGGAAAGCCTTATCAACCGTTTCATGTGAAACAGAGCATTCAAAATCAGAATGAGGTTTATTGCCGTCTGTGTGTGTCTGTCTGTGTGTGCGTGCGTGCGTGCGTGTGTGTGTGTGCGCACGTGCGCATGTGTGTGTGTAAAGGATGTAGTGCGGCCATGTTAACTGCATCCTCCACAGGCCTGTTAGTTTCGTAGGCAAACTGCAGGGGGTCCAGTATTGATCAAGTGATGTTCTTCAGGTGGCCCAACACCAGTCTTTCAAAGGACTTCATGACCACAGATGTCAGGGCCACTGGTCTGTAGTCATTGAGACCTGAGATTTTAGACTTCCTGGGGATGAGGATGATGGTGGGCGTTTGAAGCATGAAGGGACTTCACACAGGTCCAGTGATCTGTTGAAGATCAGAGAGAAGAGGAGAGCTAGTTGTTCATCACCGGATTTGAGGCACGTTGTTGAGACGCTATCAAGACCTGGGGCCTCATGTATAAAACTTTGCGTAGATGTAATCCTTAAAGTGTGCGTACGCACATAAGGCAGAATTTGCATACGCACAAAAGTTTTCAGATTCATGAAACCATACGTACGCCAGAACCTGCGAAAGGTTTGCTTTATAAATCAAAATGATCTGAATATTGTGCGCAGGTGCACATACTTATTGCTTACCCCAATATCCTCCCGAAATAACCATATTTGGAGGTTAAGACCGCCCATTTTGCATATTTATGATATCCCTGCATATTAATACCACCAATAATTCGGTTAACTAAAGCAAATGCATTCTCAGATGGTGCCTTTATTGCAACATGAGTGCAGTCAACAGCACCGATTACATTGGGAAAACTGGCGATTGCTGCAAATAGCATTTTGATGTTGGCCTGTTCAGCTTGTGTGTAAGGAAAACGGATGTATCGGGGTGCCATCCCCACTATGGCATCCCATACATATGGCATGACACGGCTCAGGGATGACTGCGACAAACCCGATCGGTTTGCCAACTCTCGCTGGAAAGTACCAGTGGCCTAATGTGGTCAATACTTGCACAGGAACACACAGCGCATGGTTTCTCCGTGAGGGTCTTTCCAATACTGCCCGTAATTCAGAACACAATTCCAAGAGGATGGCTCTTGGAAATCGAAATCGGCTCATGAGCCAATCATCATCATGAGCAAGGAAATCTTCACGGTCTCTGAAAACACGCTCCCTCCGTAGAGCATCATTAGCAAGGTCTTCTAACAGCGCTAGAGCGTCCATTATGATGATAAGTTATATACGCACATACCTTTTTATAGCCCATTCATTAAAACAAATGAGTAAATTCAAAGTATTTGCACCTGGTTAAGAATGCTAATAATGATAATTCAGGTTGATACAATTTGATTTATTGGGTGATGTAATAGGTTAATTTAGAAGTTTTTCATTTTAAATAGCTATTGCTATTTGGGACAGTTGGTGTCGCCAAAACACATACTCTTCTAAAAGAGTGCGTACGCACGGTCAAGAGCATCCGTACGGTGCGCACTTATTTACGCCAAGTTTATTTTTTATAAATCCCGATGTGTGCGTGGAAAAATGCGTACGCATATTTCTATGCCCATTTTGTGAGTACGCAATGTTTATACATGAGGCCCCAGGTGATTTCCTCCTCTTTTGTTTCCTTCCAATTTTTTCTTTGCTCTCGATGACGGTTGTCCCATCTGTATCTCTCTTCTTCACCATATATCTCCTGGTTCCCTCTGTCTAGCGCAGGGGTTGGCAACCAAAAATGTTGAAAAAGCCATATTGGACCCAAGAATCTAATTTGTCTGGAGCCGCAAAAATCTTAAAAGCCTTGTTTAAGCCTTATAATGAAGGTAACACATGCCGTAAGTATCCATATTAACCTACTATAAACATTACAAAGTTGGCTACAAATACATAATGAGCCTTCATGATTAAATGCTTATTTTCCCTGCAGTGCATCCTGTAGAGAATGATGAACCACGTGACTACTCTGTTGTGCGATGCTGCCTCAAGTTTAACTTCATTACAATATTAATGAATTTTTTTTTTACATAACCTGTCCTGTCCTACTTTAAAGCAGCCCCATGAGAAGGGAGGTGCTTCGTATGAGTTGATCAGGTTTGCTCTTTCCAGAGAACTGAATATATTATATATTGAGTATTCCTCTGGATAGAAGCATTTAGTATTCTCAGGTTAGTTTAAGTAAGTCGAATCTGCCCTAAATTCTAAGTTTTAAACGCTTAGAGTTTAGTCATAAGACTCCTTTGTGGTCAGTTCTTTCTCTTAAGCATTTACATTAAAAATCAAAAACTCGATAGTCAGTAATTGCAATTAATTACATTTCTTTTAATTAATCGCTTTTTAAATATATTACAAAACATAATAATCATCATAAAGTAAAATAGTACTCATCCATCATGGATAAAAATTGGTTGGTCTCTCAAAGCAAATGTCTTTTCATCGTTCGGTCGTCCATCATCAGGTGTCTCCTGGCTCTGGGGATGCAGCCGCTTCGCTAGCAAGTCCGTCTGCTCAGTGCATGTCTTCATCTTTTATACCCGTTATGACGCATTCCGATCTCGACCGTTCATAGGCTCGTCTTTCATGCGTTCTAGGCATGTCCAGCTCATGTCCAAATCATTTCAGGTTCATGATAACACACACTACCTCTTTTGCCCACCAAGCAGGCTCACAGATGCACAGAGTTAACTTTTTGGCCTACTTACTTCACCTTTAACCTATATCTGCTCTACGCATGCAGAATGCTACTCAAAAATCTCTCTCTTGCAAGCACATCCTCATTTAGTACCGTAATTCATGTAATGTCTTTAAATTAGGCATAAGAATGAAGTTATTAAAGGAAGGAGGATTGCAAATACTTGAAGTTATATATAAACATATATATATACATACACACAAACATATACATACATACATACACATATATATACATACACATAAGTAATTGAGTGTTACAGGACAGGTGACCTAAACCTCAAGCATCTACCAGCGACCAAACACCCCAGGTGTCGTGACTAACCTTCTATGTCCCAAGTGAAATGTGGGATCTGCCTCAGGAGCTACCCAGATATCCAGCCCACCCCCCACAGAACGACAAGTTTTGGGGCCTGGGACCCGGACCCACCTCCCCTGGGAAAGTCAGGCAATGCCCGGGGCCCCGGTGGGCCCGCTGTAGCAGGAGGACGACCAGCCCAAAGCTAGGCGGGCATGCTGCCCCCGACAGTGCGGGCAGAGACTGGGAGGCCCCACCCACAAGCACCACCATGCCCACATCCCCCCGCGGTAGGCCCCCAGTCCCGGGCACCTCCGTGGACCCCCGGAAAAAGGAACGGCCAAGGGACCAGAAGGGGGCGGGTAGGGACACCACTCCAGATGCGGCAGGACCATCCCCCGGCCACACCCCGACCCCATGCACACATCAACCAGCAGTCCCCCAACACACACTCACCCCTACCAGCAGCCCCCTAACCCCACGCACACCCCTACCAGCAACCCCCCCTTCCCACTAAATCAACCCCATCCAATCATCCATCCATCTACACACTCATTCAGTCTTCCAATCCCGGACAGTAGCCAGCCGCTCACCTGCAGCCCGCACCCACCCCGGCAGCCACCCACACCCCCTAAGAGGGAAGACGGGGGAAGTCGTCCACCCGTTCCCCAACATCTGCTCCCAGTTGTCATGTAATACAGGTATATGTGGATGTGTTGGAGAGATAAAATGCATTACAAGTGGGAATGGTGTCCTGGAGTGTCACCATCGTATGACGGATGATGTCCAGGCACCACCCCCCGCCCTACATATCTAATGTGTATTTAAAATGAGGGATTGTGGGAGGTGCCACAGATCTGCAGCCTCCCCCCACCAAGATTTGGACAGAGAGACTAGCCCTCAATATTAATGAATTATCTTTCATTGCTTTGATGAAATTAAAGAAATGCAATAAAGAAATCACATTTTTATTTTGAGGATTCCAAAAAAACAACATCAAAATGGAACGTGCCCCTTATCTGGGCAACAAACATTCCAATAAAACGCAGCCTGCATTTCTACAAATAAAACTGGGGCCTTTTGAAAAGATAAAGTATATAAAATTAAATCAGTACAGTTTAATATCCCTATGTGTCATTCAAAATATATACTGACAAAAATAAGAAATCACTTTATAAAACAGCCCCTTTGTTACTAAATAAGTGCATGACTTCACTGGAAATGTCGTTCCATGTTACTCTTCTTGGTATGGAGGACATTGAGGATATCTACTTATTTGGAGCTCTCATCACAGGGTTTCCACTGATAGGATTATGTGGAGCATTGGGGTATCAGTGATTGTTAAAAGTGGTCAGGGAAGCTCAAAACCCAACCAAGCTGAACGGCTGGATTAAACGGCGGTAGACAGAGCCATCAGTAATCAGACAATTGGTATATACCACAAGATGGACGAGAACCAGAGGACACTGGCGGCCATGCAGCAAATTTTGACCAAAATGAAGGCCAGTGATGGACATTAGAGACATTAGAGGTCTGTGAAATTGACAGATCTCGACTCAAATTCAAATTTCGGCTCCCCCATTCCTCCAGGACAACCTTGACTAGGCTGCGGCTGGAGCCAAAACAATCTATCTCTTATTTCCCCTGTTCCCATGATGTGCTTGTTGTTATGGCTTTTTTTTCTCCCCTAATCTGACATTGCTCTGACTGAAGTACAGTGTGAAAAGGGCATGTTTTTTTTCAGCCGCATTTCCCATTTCGACCCCGAAAGGGAAGAAAGCCGACATGAAGATGAATGAATGATTTTTAAAGATTTGAAATATATTTTAATATTTTCTCTGGCTAGTTACATCTATGCTATCTTCTTTCTACAGTCCTTAACACTCTGTCTTAAGGATCATTGTTTGTCGGTCCATACACTGAAACTCTACATGGGTTATGCAAGTAACCATTACGGTCTAAACCAGGGGTGGGCAAACTTTTTGAGTCGCGGGCCCACAATGAGTTCTAAAATTTGACAGAGGGGCCGAGCCAAGAACAGATGGATGGAGTGTTATATAAATTACACACAGGATTTGACCTATTAATCATTAATGGTTAATTTAATTACATTTCCTCCAGGAACGTGATGAACTGACGATGCTGAAGTCCTCTTGCACGTATAAAGTTCACAAGTTTTACGACTGGATTCACAACATGGTTAAGCTGCAATACAGACTTGCAAAGTGATTCCTGATGGATGATACAGTGAAGGAAAATAACATCCTGTTCAGAGTTTTCCTCTTTTACTTTATCCTGGATTCGTTTCAGCAGCCCAACGTTTTTTCCTGTTAAATTTGGTGATCCATCCGTCGTGACATTGGCAAGTTTACTCCAAGGTAGTTCATGTTTCTCGATGGCAGCAGACACCTTGTCGTATAAATCCTCTCCCCGCGTTGTTCCCTTTAGGGACTCCATGGTCAAAACTCCTCCGTTATCTCAAAGCTGTCATTATTCCTCGATAAAATCAGAAGCTGCGCTGTGTCTTTGATATCATTACTTTCATCCAGTGGAAGTGAATATAACTGAAAGAACTCTGCCTTTTTGTTTAGCTGGCTAGCTATATGTTCATCAATTAGTTCCACACGGCGAGTCACAGTCCGACGTGACAAACTGATTTTTTCAAACTTGCCTTGACTTTCCGGACACAGAACACCTGCAGTCTCCACCATGCAGTCTTTCAAAAACTCACCTTCGGAGAAAGGCTTGCTAGCTTTTGCCAATTTGAATGCCAGCAAAAAGCTTGCCTTGGTAGTTGACTCCTGAAGCGCAGTTTGTCGGTGAAAATTTTTTTGCTGGCTCAGTAAATTGGCTGCAAACCTCTCAGCTGTAGCTGCCCGTTCTTGCACCGACAGCTTGCGGGCGTAATTGGCATGCTTCGTAGCAAAATGACGGCTGATATTGTACTCCTTAAAAACCGCAACACTTTCTTGGCATATCAAGCATACAGCCTTTGATCGGACTTCTTTGAAAAAATATTTTGTTGTCCATTCGGTGTTAAACACTCGGCACTCACTGTCGACTTTTCTTTGATAAACTCATGTTTTTTTTTTAGAAGGGGGGAAAGCGTTACCGCGGGAACTGCGAAGAAGAGGGGGCAAATGCTCAAGCGTGCCATCTATTGGGGAAATGTGGGCATTACAGGGGAAAGTAAATGAACAAGGTTTGCCGGTAACAATATTATTAATTTTATATTTTGATATAACTGGGAGATGTTTGGCGGGCCGGATTAAAAAGACCAACGCGTATATGGCCCGCGGGCCGTAGTATGCCCATGTCTGGTCTAAACTATTAATGTAAAATACAATGGCTTGCTTTTTCTTTACATTACACTCCTGTGTTAGCAGTTTTTAGGTTCTTTATTGTTGTATGTCTAATGTGACATAGGATGCAATCATCATAAGCTGGGATCAGCTGGTTAGTTGTAATTGTTTCCAGATTAAACAGATGGTTGGTTCTTCATGTTCCAATAACAGTTGTATTTGCAGCTGTTATTTGCTAATGAAAATGTATAATCTCAATCTTTAAAGTAATTTGCTGTGTACATCTCACTCCATTGAAATGCTAATGAGACCCCTTATTCAAGAACCACATCTTATGTGCACGACAAGACTGTTTCTCTTCACGTAAGTAGTTGACTTAATCTGTTATTTATTTTAATTTTATTTTAGCAGAATGTTTTTTACATTTAGCATTTTTCTCTATTTCTCTCAATGCTTGCAACTGATTCTCTATTTTAGCTGAACAAAAGGTGCTAACATTTTTGGAGCTGCTGAAACCCCAGTTTTTTTCTTTGATTCGCAACCTTCACCCTGCAGTCAGTGATTGTCCCAGATTTATAGTTTTCTCTCTCCCTCTCTGTGTATGTGCCCTCTTCGCTAACCCTTCTCTCAAAAACATCTATTTTTCCAGATTCTTCATTTCAAGTCAGATGTAAGCTAAATTATTTCAGTTATTTCATGCATCAACATGCCTGAAGACATTGCAGATCTCTTCCTTATTTTTGACATCATAACATACTGTTCTCTAACGTCTTCATATATGTGACTTGCTCTGCAATTGTGCCCTACTTGGTCAGAGCTTGGAGCTTTTATGGATTAAGTGTGGTCCATCTTTGGTCGTGTTCTTGAAGGACTTGGTGCAGTAACAGATTGTAATTACTTGTGAAACTTGAACCAAGTAAAACCACCGCAGTAAGCCAAAGAAGAACCAGGTAAAAAGTTGATTTTTGTGAAAAGTTTGCAACATACAGTTATATTTGTATATGCGAGTACAATTTTTACCTTCAATTAGCAAATATTCAAGATTGCTTTATTTAACATAGAAACAAAAACCTACATGAGGACTAATTAGAAACTGTCTGAAGGAGTGTCAGTCAAGATTAGGTTTTTTGCAAATCATCATAACTGTGGTATGTTGACTTACATTGTTGACATGAATTTTAGAAAAATAGAGTATAATAGTATCTATACTAGTGTAGGCTGTGCAGTTTTTTAACGTGGGTGTTATTATCGGTTTCAAATTAAAGAGTATATGAGTATATTTTTTTTTATTTTCAGAGTACAGTTAGTGTGGCGAAAGGATGTAGGCTTGATTAAATACAAAAGAACTCCTGGAATACTTGAGCTTAAGTACAACATTGATAACGAGCCACATATAATTCATTGTCCAATTTTATGACAAGCTCTCCCTTCACTTAGTTATTAAAACATCAGTATGAGAAGGAAATGTCCAAAACTGAACTGGTTACTTGTTTCCCAGGACTTTCACCCACATTGCTCTTGATCAGCTACAACATCCCAGTTTTTATGTTGATGAAGAGTTCTTTAAAAAGGAAGTGGTTGCATTGAAAAAAGAATGTGTTTAGTTCCACACAACAATCTTTATCTCTGTGGGCTTTGCGTCAATGTATTTTTTAAACTAGTTAATACATTACATCTAACTAGATTATTACATAGATAGAAAATGGCTTAGTTAACTCCTAACCCTGAGCTTAACCATTGCTATTAGGATGATTTGTAAGCAAGTTTTCAGGAAAAATCAATGTATGGCTTGGAATTGGTGAATGTATAGAGTGTATATAATTTATCAAACTCATTGACTGAAGTTTTTGTCTTCAAAATATAATTTATGTTAGTGCTTGGCGTGCCAAAGCATGCCACCTTTCAAGCTTCAGGTCTTAAAAATGTGACAGATTAACACATGCCCTGCTGTTGATAAAAACGAAACAGGAACTGTGTATAAGTAGCTTCAATGTGACCCTTTGTTTACAAATTCCATTGGCATCTCATTTTTCAAATCCCATCGCGCCATGTTTAGCCTGAGTGTGTAGCCTGAAAGTACTTGCAGAAACTTGCCAAGGAAAACATGACAGAAACCTTTGAGATCCACAAGCTGGATTCACACAAATAAGACATCCCTAACAAGTCTGATTCTGAGTCATTCAGTTGAATCTTTCTAATGAATTGGCAAAGAAAGAGAGTCAAATGCCAAGTGGAGAGTGCATATACAAAAATAGCAGAACTATGACCTTAGAGCTCAGCTGTCTTTGCTCACTAGGGTATTGGGGTCACTTCATTGTCTGTCCTCCTGTCAGGGCGTGGAGGCCAAAGAGGAATGCGGACCCCAAATGCGTGACAGTCTTTATATAATAATTTATTTAATAAACAATTAACAAGTCCAGGGAAGGTAGGGCAAACAAAGCAAAACCCACAAGAGGGGAAAACAACGAATAAGATACAAACTAAAAACTGGGTTAAACAGGAAGACAAAATTACAGCACACGAGCCAAATACAAACAAGAGCAGCGCATCGGTAAGTGGTAATGAATCACAACCAAAAGAAAACTGAGGGAAGCCTATAAAGGGAAACCAATCAAACATAAAGAGGAAAACTACAGGTGTACTAACTGAAAGCTCTAACTAGAAAATGAGAATGGCAAGGAAAGGAGGAAAAAAACTTGACCATGTGCAAAAACAAACAAAACAAATCAAAGATTGCCACCGTCAGTCACAAAACCTGAGCCATGAGGTGGCAAAACAAAAAAAGAGAGATAACTGAAAACAAGGTAAAACCAAAACTGAGGGAAGGACTGTCCGTGATCTGACCCCTGGTGACAAAGAAGATACTTGGCAGATCCTGACATCTCCCCAGCGCTGCAGCTTTCCAGGCCTCATTTTTGCTTATTCAGCGTATTCTTTTCTTAATTAGAATGCTGCAATAGTTATTATTATAACATAATATATAGTGTATAATATCTTGGAGACAATATTTTTAGATCAATTTAATTAAGGCTGGATATTAATCAGTTATCAATGCTAGTAAAAGCGGAGGAACAATTTTAAATATTTTGCACAATTAAGCAGTAAATGAAGTATATAGAAAACTTTATTAGTAGATGAATGTGTTGCATAACTTGCATTAGACGCTATATGAAAGTAACAAAATAGTAAAATGTAGGTAAATGGTTGTCATTTATAGTTAGAATTAATTTAGAGAAAAATGGTACAAAACAGTAAACCACTGGTCACATTTAGTTTTGTATTGATGTGTAAAAAGCTTTAACGAAAACAAACAAGTAAATGCAAAAAATCAACAAAGAGGAAACTCTAAAAGACATGGAATAACAGCTAGACTAATAAAATAACATTATAGTGTCACTATAGTGACATAGTGACACTATACTGTCAAAAATGACTTAAAGTTGATAGAGAAACGCAGCATTAAGTATATCAAAACAATAATACCACAAGGGACTCAACAAAGGGTTGACAATAAAGGTGACAAAATACTGAATTTATTAAACTCAAGTGCTCCAAAAAAGCTCTAACGATGCAAAACCAAGACTACCACTATGTGCCATAGCCATATAGCCAAGCAAGCAGAAAAATGCTGATATGCTGACAAAAAGCCCCCAATCACTAAAAAATATGCATTAAAAAACACATTCTGATGTATTGTATTTTACAGGAATTAGTTTTTCTTGATGCTTTGCTAATTTTACAGTGGTGTTAGCAAAATTGTGTTTTTAAATTGGTCTCACTCATGCTGCTTCTAAATGCATCTCAGGTTGTGATTCATGACCTAGTAAAATATAATATACATTTCCTGCTTGTGCCCTTGAGACAGGCCTTGAGAACACTCTGGGGATTCTGTCGTGATGAAGAAGAAATAATGTTGTCACCTTGGATAAGAGAACGTCTGCTTAAAGGCATATTTGATGCATGCCTCTTTTTATTAAGTAATGCTGGACTACATCATTTAGACAGCCCTCTCTTGTCCTGCAAAGGGCCTGTGCTCATTCAGCTCTACTTTCTAAATTCCTAGATGTGGTTACATTGTTCATATAACATTGTTGATCCACTGTCTAACTAATATTTTGTACCAGTGGGTGTTATACTACACCCATCCCTTTGCACATTGTCTCTATTCATTGTGATTCAGTCTGCAATCAATGGTATTAATGCTGAAGGAAGCTGACAGTGCTTCCATTAATACCACTTTGGTACCCAAGGGTGAGTGTTAATGGGCCGTAGTTAACATGGTTTTATCAACACTATTCCCATGCTTTTGTTCAGAAGGATCACTGGACCCTGTCCACATTGAAAGCTTTACATTTATCTGTGAAGGCCAGGTGTCATGCTCTAAAAAGGAATAAATGATATGCTCTTCTCATAGCAGCTGAATAATATGAACTTGAAAAGGAAACTTTCTTTTCAAGCTAAACTGTGTAGTTCAGTTGCTAAAAAGCAGTCGCGGACAAAATGGATTACTACATTCCATCTGTTTCAAAATATTATTCTTTTTGAGTTGGTGGGATAAAATTTGCGTAAAACTCTCGTTTTAACACTTATTGTTTAATCAAGTAACATACGCTTCAAAGTGAGATGTCAGTAAGACTGATAAACATATTTTTATTTGTAAACATAGGCAAGGTGATCTCATGCCATGCTCTGAATACTGTTTTTGACATTTATAAAGGTCATAGTTTGCTGGAGAAAAAAAGCCTCCTTTTAGCTTTTACAGTATGTTTTCGTCATTTTAAGTAACTTAAAAATTTGAAAAATATCTCACATAAAATTTATATGGTAAGTTTATTCTAACACTTTAGATCACTGACCACAAATTACAGGGTAATTACCAGATTATTAATGGCAATAACATGGTACTTCCCATTAATTAGTTGTAAGAACATAGTAGTAACCTGCAAATTTCAGGGTAATTGCATGTAGTTAATGGGTAAATATTCATAACAACAGTATACTTTTTCATAATCATTTGTAATTTAATGAGAACAATTTGTTTTCGTATCATGAAGCATAATATCCTTTGTTTGGCCTTTCGCATCTTTAATTTTCCGTAATGTAAAGCATTCGTATCTTGAGGTATAACTGTATAATAGTTGCCAGGGTTATAGATACCAATAGATGGAGGTATGTAACTGACTTGGGAATTTTCCCAAAATGTTTTAGGAAGGTCCAAGACCCACAATGTTCCTTTGAAGTTAAAAAAAATTGTCAAAGAAAATGAAATGTCTACCTGAAAAGTAATGAATTTTACTTGGAAAAATGTGTTCCATAAATATATTTACATGTATTAAGTAGGGATGCACCGATACCGGTATCGGCTATCGGCCTCAATACCACATTTTCTAAAGTACTCGTACTCATTAAAAGACCCCTGATACCGGGGACCGATACCACCGTCTGAGAAATGTCTATGTTTAAGCACTGTGTAAGGAGCAATCACAGGCACTGAGTGCCTGCCCCCAAATACACACTCCGGCTGCAGTTCTGAGCAGGGAAAATATGAGGTGAGACATGTCAGCATGTGGAACTATTTGAAAGTGAATGAAGACAACAAAACAAAGGCGGACTGCAAATTGTGCTCAGCAAAATTGTCCAGAGGTCTCAAAAGATAAATTGTGCTCAGCAAAATTGTCCAGAGGAGTCTCAAAAGATTTTACACATTTAACACAAGTAATTTAATCAAGCCCTGCAGCTACATGACAGATCTGCCCAAACTACACGACTTCGTGAAAATTAAAAAAATACAATTTTACACACCTTGCTGCAAACCTTTTTGGAATTAGTTTCACCACGGATATTTGGACAAGCAGTGTTAGCCCCCGTGCCGATAATTAGCCTAACCTCCCAGTTTTACACCACAATGAGCTATAATACACGCAAAACTATTCTGTGGCTCGAACACCAGCCAGGCTTAATTTATAAGAATGAAGATTTAGGATTTTTTGGACCAAATCCACCACTGCTAGTTGCTATGGTTTTAGTCAAGTTGACCTGTCGAATTGTCATAGGAAAAGGTTGCAATATTGACACTACGGAAAACACATAAGAAAAACACATTGCAGTCATGCGGGTGTAAAGGTGGCACAGTGGTGGAGATGGTTGTCCTATAGACCAGAGGTTTGGCAATAGTGAAGCTTTGAGTGCAAAACAGCAGCCACATCCTGTCAGACTGCTCCAGGGCAGCTAAGGGCTACCTAGGTAGCTCATGACCACCAGTGTGTGAATATGGTGTTAAAAATTGTGAAATATCTTTGAACTCAGGAACAACCCTATATAAATGTACTGCATTCATTCATCCCCATATCCAGTTATGTGAAACAAAACTGTAAATGGTATTCCTAGAGTTTGAAACAAGGTTATGTTATAATGTTACATGTATGGATGTTTTGTGGTGGGTAGGAGGCAGGAGGCCATAGACTCGGATTAGCAGCCACATCCTGTCAGACTACACCAGGGCACTGAGGGCTACCAAGGTAGTTTATCCCCACCAGTGTAAAAATTGTGAAGCATCTTTGATCTCTGGGATGAGCTAAATAAATTGAAGGCGTTATTCTTATTATTATAAATCATATGTATATATAAAAAAGAACCCACAACAGTTTTTGAATGCTACATTTTGACTGCTACTTATAATATATAAATACACTCCTTAGAATATGCAACATACCCCAGCAGTATAGTGCTATGGCTCATTTTTTCATTCATTTTTACATTTGGCAGATGCTTTTGTCCAAAGCGACTTACGTTAGGGGAGAGACAATATGCAATCTGTTACACCGTCAAAGTCTATCTCAGCTTGTCATAATATAAATTGTATCAACTAATCAATAAACCAAAGCAGTGAGGGAGTAGAGGAAGAAGATAAAGATAAAGGAGGAAAAAAGAAAGTTTTTTTTATAGTAGGTGTTCCCTGAAGAGTAGGTATTCCACTGTTAAAGGGGGCATTTTAAGTGCTCAACTAAGCTCATACTGATTAGTTCATGAGTTGGCCCTTCAGTTTTAATCTCCCCAACCTCCATCTTTTAGATATTATCATATTTAGCAGCTGGGGATACATATGTCTGCAAGACTGCAGGTTGCTGTGTGTGTCTCAGTGATGAGGGCTACAAAGCTATTAGCCTGTCATTGAAGGCCCTTGAAGGCCAGTGACAGGCGGTTGCATCCATCTATCCATGCATGATCTTATAAGCTCACTCAAGTCTGTACCAGAAACAGGTCATCTGCTTGGAATTGGGTTTTTGTGCTCTCTGTCAGAGATGAGCAACAAAACAGTGGGCATTTCTCCAGCCAGTCTTCCATCTGAGAACAGTTTTGAAAATCATTAATTGTTCCCTCAGGTAAATTATTGGGTTATTTATAATTTATGATGTGTTGGAAATTAAATGAATACGTGAATTAAATTAAATGAGTGTCATTGTGTGATTTACATAATTGATCCATATTTTATTCATAGTTGAAAGTCAGTTTCTTCACAATTATTACAGAACATTTGAGATGTGTCAGGTTCTTTTTACTTGTTGACCATGGGTTTGCACACATTACAAGTAAATACAAGTAAGTATCTTGTGATTCCTGTGATTACTAGAATCAGCAGAAATCAATAAAAACAAACATTTTCCTTTACTCCATTCAGTGCAATTGACACTTTCACACATAAATATCCATATAATTTGCGTTATTTTGGTAACCAAGTGCTGCGTCAAATACGATCCAACCTAGCTTTGGGTTGTTTTAACCCAGGACGAGGTTGAGTCATTTTTTGCTCAGCACTGGGTTGGTCCAAATTTGACTTAGTGCTGGGTTACTTTAATCAAGCACGTTGGGTTACATTTTTGACCCAACATGCTGCATTATTAAATTTTTTACATTTCTGATTCAGAACTGTTATATCAGTTATAAAAAAAGTTTCCATATAAACAATAATGATCATGTCATATCATAACAACAATTATTAAAATCAAATTAACAATAATTAGAACCAACCTCCCTGCCACCTAGTCATGCCATATTAGTAACGTTAGACGTAACGTGAATTGTTAACAGTTTAACACACATTAACTCACATGCCTATATTTTTGAGATGTGTTACTTAAAACGTTTGAGTTAACGTCAAAGTTATGCCTGGTAACCCAAATAGCAATCAGCTACAAAACGGGCTGCAAGGGAACAGATAACCATTAATAAATATAGGTTTTTTTAAATAGCAATAATTGCTTGAGAACCACTTGATTTAGCATCATGCAGTTTTTTAAAGAAAACAAAACAATATTACATACCTTTTTTTCTTCCAAACGCAGTTTTCTCCTACTACTCCTATTTCGTCTGAGGGTAATTTGGCTGAAGATGTCCAGGTGGGGGTGAATTTACTGTAAACGAGTGGTTAGGTAAAAGATAAAGATACCAAACTCTGAAAAAACAGCCCAAGAAATTACCCAACATGCTCAACTCAGCGGCTGGGTTAAAAAAAATAACCCAGCGTGTTTAAGAGTGTAGTCACAGTTGTCTTTCCCCTAACACCTTGCCACCCAGTAAGAAAGTTGACCCGACATTTGACCTTTGCCCAACACCTTCTTGTAAGACTAAAGACAATCGCCCATCGTGACCTTTTTAAGCACTCCTGCTTGTTGGCAGAGTAGCTAATGTTAGCAAACCTGAGGTGCATTCGAGGGATAATGATTAACTCAAGATGTGAAACACTATTACACAGAATGTCAATCTGTCAAGGACATCCTAATACAGTGAATCCGTAAAACAGCACATTTAGAGACAGAATACATTTAAACTGAGCCAACATTAAATTAACTTAAATAACTTAAGAGAAGCAATCTTTTGTGTACTCGAGCTGAACATTGCAAAACTGTTCCAGCTGTCCTTGAGATCCTTAGCAGAAGACTCCGTGTAGAAATCCCATCACCAGATCAATTAGCAACATTAAAATACACGACTCCAGTATACTCACAGCGTAAAGGCTTTCCTATTAAGCTACAGTTAAGTACATCCCAATAAGCACTATTATTGCTTTTTTTTTTTTAATTAACCTGTTCTGTCCTACTTCAAAGCAGCCCCATGAGAAGGGAGGTGCTTCGTATGAGTTGGTCAGTTTTGCTCTTTCCAGAGAATTGAAGATATTATATATTGAGTATTCCTTTGGATAGAAGCTTTTAATTTATTTTATTTGCATTCATCACAATATTTACATTAATCAATCATATAAACATACATCAGGACAGGACGGTGTTAATAAAAAAAAGGGGGAAAGAGGAGAGAAGTAATTGAGGGGGAGACAGAGGTAGAGAAGTTTTGGAGGGGGAAAGAGAAGGTGAGAGGTAATTATGGGGGAAGGAGTTAAGATTGCGTTGAAAATGAGAATAAGTTAAATAATTAGTATTAGATACATCCAAGTAGTTCACATCTTTCTACACATATGCATACAAATATAAAAATACATACATACATACATGCAGTTAAACATGCAGAAAAATAATAATAAATAGAATTAGTAATCATATATGTATATATATATATATATATATATATATATATATATATATATATATATATATACATACATACACACATACATATATACATACACACATACATACATATATACAAATATACATACACCTATACATATATACATACACATATACACACATAAATACATACACATATATATACACACATACACATAAGTAATTGAGTGTTACAGGACAGGTGACCTAAACCTCAAGCATCTAGCAGCGACCAAACATCCCAGGTGTCGTGACTAACCTTCTATGTCCCAAGTGAAACGTGGGATCTGCCTCAAGCCAAGTCCCATATATGGTCAGGAACTACCCAGATATCCAGCCCACCCCCCAGAGAATGACAAGTTTTGGGGCCTGGGACCCGGACCCGCCCCACCTCCCCTGGTAAAGTCGGCAACCCCAGAGAGCAATGCCCGGGGCTGCAGCAGGAGGACAACCAGCCCAAAGCTAGGCGGGAATGCAGCCCCTGACAGTGCGGGCAGAGACTCGGAGGTCCCACCCACATGCACCGCCATGCCCACATCCCCCCGCGGTAGGCCCCCAGTCCCAGGCACCTCCGTGGACCCGCCAGGAAAAAGGGAGGACGGCCAAGGGACCAGAAGGGGACGGGTAGGGACACCACTCCATACGCGGCAGGACCACACCCCGGCCACATCCCGACCCCATGCACACATTAACCAGCAGTCCCCCAACCCTAACCCCACGCACACCCCTACCAGCAACCCCCCCCCCCCCCCCCCCCCCCACTAAAAAAACCCCATCCAGTCATCCAATCATCCATCCATCTACCCACTCATTCAGTCTTCAAGTCCCGGGCAGTAGCCAGCAGCTCACCTGCAGCCCACACCCACCCTGGCAGCCACCCATACCTCCGCGATGGTGGGCCCGTACCCCCCAAGAGGGTAGACGGGGGCAGTCGTCCACCCATTCTCCAACATCTGCTCCCAGTTGTCATGTAATGCAGGTATATGTGGGTGTGTTGGAGATAGAATGCAATAAAAGAGGGAATGGTGTCCTGGAGTGTCACCGTCGTTTGGCGGATGATGTCCAGGCACCACCCCCCTCCCTACATATCTAATGTGTATTTAAAATGAGGGTAGCCTTCTCTGTCGTATATTGTGGGAGGTGCCACAGATCTGCAGCCTCCCCCCACCAAGATTTAGACAGAGAGACTAGCCCTCCAGGCCTAAATGTAGTGTGTCCTTGCAAGTGTTGTAAGGGGCCCAGGGGTTGCCCAACCCCGGAAGCGAGGCAGTGGCAGATGAGATTGGCCTACTGTCCGCTCCGGGAGGAAGGCCCACCCGGTGCCCTGGAGATGTTCTGTTTCCTATCTGATTAAAACTGAGAGCCCCCGTCTAAAGGAGGCAGGGCGGGATCGCTGATAGGTCACCCCGCCTGCCTGATCCCCCATGGGAACAAGGACCCTCATGATTCTATTTGTGTGAGTGAAGAGAGTGTGTGTACTGGGATCTGGTGTGGTGAGTGGGAGCAGCCGACTGGCCACACCGTCCATCCCCCCAGGGACAGCACTGCCCCCCTCCGCAGGGGCCACGGGAGACCTGTGAAGGATAATGCGGGCAGCCGGGAGACAGCTGCCCCCCCCTCGGGACCAGTCCTACTCATTGACACGCACTTACGCACCCACCCATCTCTCAAATGCACATACTCGCATACACACACTCCACCCCCTCCACACACACACACGCACACACACACATATGTTCAATCACCCCCCCCCCCCCCCCCCCCCACCCACACACACACTGGAACCACTGCTTGAGCATGCACAGGGCCGGCCCCAGCCCGGTAGGAAGCCTCACCCTGCCCAGACCGGAATCGCTCCCGCGCCCAGCCGATCCCCGAACCGTTACCCCCCCTAACCCGCAAACCCCGGAAGCACCACGGGTGCAGGCTAGCCCGGAGACTGTGGAGATAGCAGCAGCCGTGAGTTCCGGCCTCCCCGTGCCCTGCCTCACCGCCCCTTGACAACCACCCCGTCACCCTGAGCTGGCCGGCACCCCGCAGGCCCAGGCCCCCCTGTTGCAGTCTGTAAGAGAGGAAATAGTTGTAAGGGTTCGGTAGCTCCAGGCCGCCACAGTCCTTAGATTTTCTGAGCTTTTGTAAGCTAATGCGTGGTGGTTTGTTTTTCCATAAAAATCTGGAAAAATAAGAGTCTAATGACTTAAACCATTCCTGTGATGGGTGATTAGGAGTCATTGAAAACAGATAATTAATTCTGGGCATAACCATCATTTTAATGCTAGCAATTCTTCCCATAAGTGATATGGGCAAGGGCTGCCATCTTTTGAGGTCGTCTTCTGTTTTTTTTAAGTAATGGTGAATAATTTAGTTGTACCAGATCTGACAGCCTAGGTGAGAATTCAATGCCCAAGTACCTGATATTCCCTGATTTAAAAGTGGTTGAAGAGGAGGTGTTCTGGAAAACCTTGTTGATTGGCATAAGAGTCGATTTCCCCCAATTATGGAATATTCAGAAATGGCTGAAAAGGATTTAATAACACCAATAGCTGTTGGAATAGAGAGATGTGGGTGAAGTAGGAACAATAACACATCATCTGCGTAAAAGCTTATTTTGTGATGTATATTTTTTGTACTTATTCCAGTAATTTTAATGTTTTGCCTAATTGCTTCAGCTAGTGGTTCAATAAAGATTGCGAATAGTGAGGGAGAGAGTGGGCAGCCTTATCTAGTTCTTCTTTGAAGGTTAAATCTAGAGGAAGTTTGGTCATTTGTTTTAACCGACACATTTGCAGAGCTGTAAAGTATTTTGATCCATTCTATAAAAGAATTGCCAAATCCAAATTTATGGAGTGTAGCTAATAAGAATTTCCAGTTAACTCTGTCAAATGCTTTTTCTGCATCTAAAGAGATAATGGTAGACTCTAGCTTTTGGTTGGTTGTAAGATCAATCAAGTTAATCAGTCTATACATGTTATTTGAGGAGTGTCTACCCTTGATAAAGCCAGTTTGGTCTGGGTGAATTATATGGGGGGTAATTTTTTCCAGTTTTTTAGCGAGGGCTTTACAGATTATTTTTACGTCTACATTTATAAGAGAGATTGGTCTGTAGCTTGAAGGCATTGTTGGGTCTTTTGCTGGTTTGAGGAGCAGACTTATAAATGCTGAGTTCATGTTTGATTTTCATTTTCAGATTTAATTTCATCCACCATTCTGCAGAAGGTGGGTGCTAGCACATTCCAGAACTCTCTGTAAAGCTCAGTTGGATAACCATCTGGCCCTGGACCTTTTTTGGCATTTGCTCTAGAGCCTTGTGAAGATCAGCAGAAGATAATGGCAAATCTAAGTTTTCTATTTGTTCATTTGATAGTTTTGGTAATTCTAGACTGTTTAAAAATAAGTCAATGTCAGGCACAGATGGGTCAATTTGAGATGTGTATAGATTTTTATAATATTCCCTAAAGGTATCATTAATCTCTTGGGGGTCATGAATGAGTTCCCCCTTTTTGTTAATTACTGATGAGATCGTTTGTTTTTCTGTTATTTTTAAGTAAATTTGCTAAAAATTTGCCACATTTGTTAGCATGTTTCAGGTTATCCAGACGCAGCCTTTCTATCTGCAATTGGGTTTTCCAATCGATTATGTTATTAAGCGCTAATTTCTGTTTCCCTAATTCTTTCAGGATGTTTTCTTGAGGATTGTATGCGTAGGCAGTTTCGAGTGCTTTAATTTTGGTTTCTAATTCCAGTTCTTGCCTAATATCCTGTTTTTTCTTGAATGAGGATAATGAGATTATTTTACCTCGCATTACTGCTTTTGCAGTCTCCCATAGAACACATGCTGAGGTTCCTGGGGTGTCGTTGATTTCCATGAAGGTTGCCCATTCTCTTTTGAAATCATTTATAAAGTCCTGATCTTTAAGTAGTGATGTGTTAAGTCTCCAGCTTCTGCTTGATTGTGAAAAGGTTTTGGTCAGTGAGAAAGAGACTGGTACGTGGTCGCTGATTGTGATAGAGTGAATGCTGGTAAGCGAGATGTCTGATAGAACAGAGTTAGTTAATCAGTTTTTTAATTGATGGACATCACTACTCTCTCTCTCTCTCTCTCTCTCTCTCTCTCTCTCCTCTCTCTCTCTCTCTCTCTCTCTCTCTCTCTATATATATATATATATATATATATATATATATATATATATATATATATATATAAATAGTTGAGTAAATATGACATTGTTGGCAGCCTTCATTTTTGTTCAACAAACAGTTTGAAATGAACAGACTCGTAACCAGATTTGTGTTATTAATCTGTTTTTATTAATGAATTCAAACTGATTTTGGAGAATATATGACTATGATAAACTATGACTCAAAGAATGACAACACATAGAGCCTTATTTGGTTTGAAATAATTATTTATTATCAAGCATGCTTTCTTTGTCTCAACTGGGATAATTTTTTTTGTCCAAAGCGATAAAGAAGGGGATAGACAATATTCAGTGTGTTACACAGTCAAAGTCTCAACTTGCTTAAAATAGAAGTTGTATCAACTGATCGATAAACCATAGCTGGAAGAAAATAAAGACAGAGGAAATGTTTTTATAAATTATTTTATTGTGGGTTGAGGGTTTTTGGGGGATGTTAGAATTTGTTTTGGTGTTTAGATTTTGTATTTGGAAAAACAAGAAGTGTTATTTTTTTGTTTCTTAATGTATGCATGTTATTCTGATATGCTCTTGTTATATTCCTTTTTGATGTTCTTCAACCTCGTTCAGCATTCATATGAGATCTTGATGATGCTTTTCTTGAGGAGAAATTAATGTTTTGATTTGACAAATTTTCTCCTTACACATTGTTTACTTCTTAAGTTATGAGATTAGTGTTACCATCGTCAGTCGGACAATGTTACACTTAGCCGTAATGTTGTGTTCACACTAAGAAGCCAATAAATTAAATGCAAGTAAAAGTGGTATTTAATATTTGAAACAAAGCATTTAAACAATCTGTGATTGTCACTAAATGAAGAAATAACAAAAGGTGGTGTAAAAACAAAACTATATACTGCAAATATAGGGTGTTACACACTTGTGTCTGAGGAACAATATCTATTACACTGTGTGCAGAGTTATTAGGCAAATACGTTTTTTGACCACATCATCGTTTTTATGCATGTTGTCCTACTCCAAGCTATATAGGTTTGAAAGCCTGCTACCAATTAAGTATATCAGCCTATGTGCATATGTGTAATGGGAAGGGGTGTGGTCTAATGACATCAACACCCTACATCAGGTGTGCATAATTATTATGCAACTTCCTTTCCTTTGGCAAAATGGGTCAGAAGAGAGACTTGACGGACTATGAAAAGTCTAAAATTGTGAGATGTCTTGCAGAGGGATGTAGCAGCTTTGAAATTCCCAAGCTGATCACAGAACAATCAAGTGTTTCATGGCAAATAACCAACAGGGTCGCAAGAAGCGCATTGAAAAATGAAGGCGCAAAGCAACTTCCCAAAAACTGAGGAAAATCAAGCGTGAAGCTGCCAAGATGCCATTTGCCACTTGTTCAGCCATATTTCAGAGCTCCAATGTTACTGGAGTGTCAAAAAGCACAAGGTGTGCAATACTCAGGGACATGCCCAAGGTAAGAAAAATTGAAAAACGACAACCACTGAACAAGAAACACAAGATAAAATGTCAAGAATGGGCCAAGAAATATCTCAAGACTGATTTTTCTAAGGTTTTATGGTTTGATGAAATGAGAGTGAGTCTTGATGGGCCAGATGGATGGGCCGTTGGCTGGATCAGTAAAGGGCAGAAAGCTCCACTTCAACTCAGGCGCGAGCCAGGTGGAGGTGGGTTACTGGTATGGGCTGGTATCATCAAAGATGAGCTTGTGGGACCTTTTCGGGTTGAGGATGGAGTTAAACTCAACTCCCAGTCCTACAGCCAGTTCCTGGAAGACAGCTAGTTTAAGCAGTGGTACAAGAAGAACTTGGCATATTTCAAGAAAAACATGATTTTAATGGAGGACAATGCGCCATCACATGCCTCCAAATACTCCACAGCATGGCTGGCCAGTAAAGGTCTAGAAGATAAAAAAAATAATGACATGGCCCCCTTGTTCACCTGATCTGAACCCCATAGAGAACCTGTGGTCCCTCATGAAACATGATATCTACAAGGAGGAAAAACAGTACACCTCTCTAAACAGTGTCTGGGAGGCTGTGGTTGCTGCTGCACGCAATGTTGATGGTGAACAGATCAAGAAGCTGACAAAATCCATGGATGGAATGCTTTTGAGTGTCCTTGTAAAGAAGGTGGCTATATTGGTCTCTGATTTGTTTGTTTTGTTTTTGAATCTCAAATGTGTATTTGTAAATTTTGAGATCTTGTAATGGTTTGCCTGGCAAAAATAAATAAGAGAGATGGGTATATATTGTTTTTTTTATTAATTTGCATAATAATTCTGCACAGCAATATTTACCTGAACACACAGATATCTTCCTAAGATAGCCAAAACTAAAAAAGCCCCACTACAACTTCCAAAAATATTCAGCTTCATTTATGTGTCTTTTGGGTTGATTGTGAATATAGTAGTTGCTCAATGATAAAATTAATCCTCAAAAATATAACTTGCTTAATAACTCTGCACACAGTGTAAACAATTCCTGATTGATGAAAGTGTACAAAATTGACTAAAGGTGGTAAACGCAAAACTGCTATACGCAAAGGTTTTGCATAACAATAACAAACATCTCAAGTTGAACTAAAACTAATAGAATGTATTGGAAAGTATTTAGACAGGAAAACATAGGTTGACACTGCTCCCTTGGTAGATGAGTGGTCCAAGATGACATCTTTGACAGAATTCTCGGAAGAAATCTAACCAAGACCCTGCTGTAAGTGTTTTTGTGTTTGCAGATCTCATGACATTATGTAAGACATCTTGAAGGTGAACTCATGAGCTAATGGTCCATCGATCTCTGCACTTTCAAAATGGACAAAATAAGGATATCCAAATTATTATAGCATTGTTATGCTCACACAAAGGGAAACGACGAGGGAGATGCAGGTAAGTGAAGTTTATTTACAGGTGGTTTAGAATACACAGTTCAATGGTATTCCGAAGACAGGCAGACAGACTACTCTGTAAGCACGGGTAAGTTCAGACATAAAAGTTCAGTAAACCGTTTGATCACTTCCCTTATGATGCTCTCTCTCTCTCTTTCTTCCAAGAATGGACAGGCAGGTTCAGACAGACGATACAAGTGAAGGTTCAGGAGTGGTGAGTCTCTAGTAACCTTGATCCGGGACAAGGACGGAGTGAACTGGGTGAGTATATATAGTGGGGGTGTGATTGAAGGACATGGGTGCGGGTGATTAGGACTCAGGTGATGGTTCTCGGGATTGGATAGGTGCAGATGGCTCATGAGGGGTGTCGGTGCAGGTGCTGGGTGTGACACTACCCCCTCCCCCACGGGTGACTCCTGGCACCCGAGACCGACGACAGGGCCGACCACGGCCTCTGGGAGCGGGGTGGTCAGGATGCTGAAGATGAAAGTCTGTGAGGAGGGTTGGATCCAGAATGTCGTCCTTGTCGACCCACGACCGCTCCTCAGGACTGTACCCCTCCCAGTCTACGAGATACTGCAGTCGACCCCCCTGTCGTCGGGAGTCCATTATCTCGTTGACCTGGTGGACTTGGTTCCCTTGGATTTCGGGCTGGAGGGGAGGAGGAGGCAGTTCGGGATCTGTGGAGGAAGGGACAACGTGATCAGTGAACCGTTTGAGCAGGGAGACGTGAAAGGTAGGTGAAATTCGATAGTCGGCAGGTAAGTTGAGACGGTAAGTGACAGGATTGATCTGGGAGTGCACCGTGAACGGCCCTATGTAGCGGGGGACTCAGCTTCTTGCAGGGAAGGCGGAGACGAATATCCCGCGTTGAGAGCCACACACGATCTCCAGGTAGGTATTCAGGGGTATCGGCTCGACGAGTGTTAGCTGCCTGGGTGAATCTACGCACTGTCCTCTGCAGATGGATGTGAGCTGAGCCCCACACCCTCTCACTCTCCTGGAACCAGTGATTTACCGCAGGCACTTCCGAGACTTCTCCAGACCAGGGGAACAATGGAGGTTGGTAGCCTAGAACACACTGAAAGGGGGTCAGTTGGGTAGAGTTTTGAGTAATGAATTTTGAGCATACTCAGCCCACGGCAAATACTGATTCCAGGTGTCCTGATGGCGAGCACAGTAAGTGCGGAGGTAGTGGGAGATCTCCTGATTCTTCCGCTCGGTCTGGCCGTTCGACTGGGGGTGATAGCCTGAGGAGAGACTGATTGTTACGCCCAGGAGCCGGAAAAACGCCCGCCAAACCCTGAACGTGAACTGAGGTCCTCGATTTAAGACTATATCCTCCGGTAGTCCAAAATCCTGAAACACAAAGTGGAAGAGTGCTTGAGCCGTCTCGAGAGCTGTGGGAAGATGTTTCAAGGGGATTAGTCAGCACATTTTAGAAAAGCGATCAACTACCACCAGGATGGTGGTGTAACCATCGGAGGGAGGCAGGTCCGTAGCAAAGTCTATGCCAATGTGGGTCCAGGGTCGGCGGGGTATGGGTAACGGATGAAGCTTTCCCTCGGGCAGCCGGCGGGGAGTGTTACTTACAGCGCAGACCGAGCATCCTCGCACATACCTCGCTACCTCTGGGGCCATCCAAGGCCACCAGTACCGTTGTCGTAGGAGTGAGAGGGTTCGACTGCTGCCAGGGTGTCCAGAGCCCAGGGAGGTGTGGACTTGCTCCAGCAGAGGGATACGTAGACGAGTGGGGTCGAAGGTCTTCTCTGCTGGGGCCTCCGGCGGAGCGGGCTCCTCGAGGGTGGCATTTTGAATCTCCTGATCTACTTGCCAGAGTATGGGGCTTCAAACATGGTGGATGGCAGAATGGTTTCAGGTTCGGAGATGTCTGGTTCGATGGAGTGAAGATGGGACAGAGCATCGGCTTTGAGGTTCTTATGCCCGGGTTGGTAGGTGATCTGGAACTGAAATCGGGCAAAAAAGAGAGACCAGCGAGCTTGTCGGGCATTGAGTCTTTTGGCTGTACGGGGATATTGCAGGTTTTTATGGTCAGTTATTACCTGGAAGGGATATTTGGAACCTTCGAGCCAATGCCGCCATTCCTCGAGGGCCAGTTTGATGGCTAGAAGTTCTCGGTCCCCAATACCGTAGTTCTGCTCCGCCGGAGATAGTTTCTTCGAGAAGAAAGCACATGGATGTAGAGATGGGGATTCACCTGACCTCTGGGACAGCACTTCTCCTACTCCCTGGTTAGCAGCATCCACCTCCACAATGAAGAGCTTATCCGGGTCAGGGTGTCGTAGGACGGGAGCGGAAGTGAAGGCTTGACGGAGGGTATCGAAGGCCTCTTCGGCGTTGGAGTTCCAGGTTAGAATCTTTTTGGCGCCCTTTAGTAGAGAAGTTAGGTGAGCAGAGATATGACTATAATTTTTGATAAACCGGCGGTAAAAGTTTGCAAACCACAGAAACCGTTAAAGTTCTTTGATTGTCTGAGGTTGGGGCCACTCCGCGACTGCCCGGACCTTGGTGGATTCCATACTCACTCCTTCTGCGGATATTACGTAACCCAGGAAGGAGATGGCGGACTGGTGAAATTCACATTTTTTCAATTTGAGATAGAGATGGTGTTCACGGAGGAGTTGTAAGACCAGTTTGACATGATGGTGATGTTCTGACAGATTTCTGGAGTAAATGAGTATGTCGTCTATGTAGATTATAACAAACTTGTGAAGGTAGGGCCGGAAGATTTCGGATGGACAGCGGATAGACTTTACCATGAGGAAGTCGTGCACCTGGCAGCAGATCGATACTACAATCCCAGGGCCAGTGAGGAGCGAGACGGGTGGCCTGTGACTTGCTGAAGACGTCTTGGAACGGGTGATACACATTGGGGATAGTGATCGAACTGGTAGGGTTGGGACTTTCGACGGAGGTGGATTGTAGTGGTAGGGCTGTGGAAGGTTTGGATTGTTTGGTGGTGAGACAAGAGGTATGACATGTCAGATTCCACTTCTCCACCTGTCCCGTTTCCCAGTTGAGGATAGGATTGTCATACATGAGCCAGGGCCTTCCCAGTACCACGTCGACCATCGCGTGTGGTAGCACCAAGAGTTGTAGCCGCTCTGAATGTCCGTCCGGAAAACGAAGCTGGAGAGTGGTGGTTCGCCGATTTACCTTCCACTTGCCAAGCGGAGTTCCTTGGATAATGGTGATATGGTACTTCGTCTCAGAGGGGACATGAGGTATCCGACAAAATTGAACATACCCGGAGGAGATGAAGTTACCAGCCGCTCCGGAATCGATGAGTGCATGTATGGGGAGAATACGATCCTTGTGAATTAATTGGGCACGTATGTGCGGAATATCTGAGACATAGGGAGTAAGTTGAATTGTACTCACCGCTTGACGAGGGGGGCGAACGAGGCAGTCAGAGATGCGGTGATCGGAAGCCCCACAGTACAAGCATAACCCTGCCTGAATCCGGCGGCTCCGTTCTGAGGGTGATAAGTGGTAGTTATCCGTGAGCATTGGTTCAGGGAAATCTGAGGTGAGAGGAGTGATGGTGGAAGGATTGAGGGTCGTGACTTGAGAGTGACATGCAGACAAATTTTGAGAGATGCTCAGAGCATCATCGTAGATTGCTAGCTGCTGGCAAATGGGACTCCTTAACCCCCGATGATATGCAGCCAGAAGAGCGATCTCATTCCACCCACTCCGTAAAGCTAGAGAACGGAACTGTAAAGTGTACTCATGGGTGGTTAAGTTGGACTGTCTGAGATTCAAGAGTTCTTCATGGGCCGATAGGGAGGAATGAGAAACCCCAAACACCTCTTTAAATACCGTGACAAATGACGTGATGGATTTTATGGCTGGGTGACTTTCATTCCAGATGGCGTCAGCCCACTGTAAAGCTCGACCAGTCAATAGAGAGATTATAAAAGCCATCTTTGTCACGTCATTCTGTAACATAGAAGGATTGGCTTCAATATAAAGTGAACACTGTAATAGAAAGCCACTACAACCTCCAGGCTCGCCGGCAAACGATGTGGGGCGTGCGACAGCTGAATGGCCGACAGATGGCAATGGAGGCGTTGGTGGTTGTGGAGCGTGGTTGAGAGAATGGCGAAAGAGCTGTACCAGCTTAGCGAAAACATCCGGTTTGTCTGGGGCTTCCATGATAGCCGAAATCACCGTTTTAGTAAAAGGGTCCCGGATCCTGTTATGCTCACACAAAGGGAAATGACGAGGGAGATGCAGGTAAGTGAAGTTTATTTACAGGTGGTTTAGAAGACACAGTTCAATGGTATTCCGAAGACAGGCAGACAGACTACTCCGTAAGCACGGGTAAGTTCAGACATAAGAGTTCAGTAAACCGTTCGATCACTTCCCTTATGATGCTCTCTCTCTTTCTTTCTTCCAAGAATGGACAGGCAGGTTCAGACAGACGATACAAGTGAAGGTTCAGGAGTGGTGAGTCTCTAGTAATCTTGATCCGGGACAAGGACGGAGTGAGCTGGGTGAGTATATATAGTGGGGGTGTGATTGAAGGACACAGGTGCGGGTGATTAGTACTCAGGTGATGGTTCTCGGGATTGGATAGGTGCAGATGGATCATGAGGGGTGTCGGTGCAGGTGCTGGGTGTGACAAGCATATATGAAGCACTATATTTACATAGATGTATGCCACTATTAATATAGTTTTTGTTGATGACAAAAACTTCACATTTTATAAAACTACTATAATGATAACTTGGAGATATATGGAGAGACAGACAGTAAACAACTTGCAATTCATGAAATATTAAAGATCCACTTACCGGGGGAGATTGATCTTGCACATACTGGAAGCTCCTCCCCTTTGCACTCGTCCCTATTGTCGCACACGCTTGTGTTTTTTTCCTCTTTTTTCAACATGCGCTTGAAATCATATTTTATGATTTGCCCTTCCAGCCACAACCCATCACTGGGAAACATTCACACACACACACATTCACTCTTTAACACTATGGACAATTGTTCTTACTCAATTCACTTATACCGCATGTCTTTGGACTTGTGGGGAAACCGGAGCACCCGGAGAAAACCCATGCGATCACAGGGAGAACATGCAAACTCCACACAGAAATGCCACCTGCCCCAGCCAAGCCTAGAACCAGCGACCTTCTTGCTGTGAGACGACCGTGCTACCCACTGCGCCACCGTGACGCTCGTCATTAATTCATTAAATACATATTTTCTTTATTAAAAATGATTTTGCAATTACATTAAATAATGCATGGTCGCTGTGTCACAGCGTTCATGAATTTATTTAATCTGTCAGTCACCCATCAAAGTCAGTTGGGCAAGGCTAACACGGGTCTGATCAGTGTTGCCAACTTAGTGACTTTGTTGCTAGATTTAGCAACTTTTCAGACTGCTTAGCAACTTTTCCTGTTGTTCCTGGCGACTTTTTTTGTTCTAGCTGATGGGCTCTTTGGACGGAGGAACGCAGCTGCACTGTCTGTGCTGTGCCTTTCTGTTTTTGTCCGCAGCCCAGGCCTGCTTCCCTGTCAATGCCATCCACTTTATATAACAATCAATGCTCCCGTCGGTGCCAGGTTCTTCTTCTTCATATGCTGTTTAAAGGCAGTTTGCTAGTTTTCTTAATGGTGCATTACTGCCACCAAATGGAAAGTAGTATGAACTATATATGAAGGAGGGAAAACTAACCTTTCCTATTATTATTAATTTATATTCTAAAATTATTCTTAGTCTTTTTAGAAAATAAAAGGATTGCCTTATACGTTTTTGTTTCCTTTAGGATTTTGATAATTGTTATAGGCTCTGTTATCTTTTTTATCAATTCTTTTCTTTCCATTTCATGTTTGCACAAAGTTTCGAGATTTGGGTCTTTATTACAAAAAAATTAGTACTATAAAATGTTTTCTTTACATATTTCCACAAGAATAGAAGCCTATGCATGTGTGAGGTTCCCTTTCTGTCGTTCACTTCGATTTTGTGTCCAATGACGACACTGGGGGTTCACCCTTCAGAACCAATCGACTCTATGCTATATTCTAAACGGCAATGAAATTGCGCGAATGGATTTCAGAATGTGGAGTTTAAAGGGAGGAAGCTTGCTCCATTCACTACCTTCATTCTTCAGAGCCCTTCCACGTATGCTGGTGCAGGAGAAGAAAAAATCTTCTACTGTTGGCGAGACGGCGTGTACAGCTGGATTCTCACTCCGGTGACTCATCCCCTGGGCGTTTCAGCAGTCTCTATTCGACCAAAGTTTAAATAAAAGAGCAATTTCCTCAAACCGAAAGCGTCCTTTTAAGGAGTTTTTTTCGCGTTTGCAGAGCTGGGTGCGGTGGGCACATTCCATCCGCTGACGGGCATGATTACTGTCCGGCGTGTTTGGGGCGTGAGCACGCCGATGCGGTATTCGTAAGCGGTTCTTGCTCTCACTGCGAGAGCATGCCGATCAGGATGTTGCGGTTACAGCTGTCAGCTCTCGTTCTGAGGCCGACAGCAACCGCATCGGACGCTTACACAGCTTCCCCTTCGGCGAGTTGTGAAGCGAGTGATGCGGGTAGTTCGAGAGATGGGGACGGTTCGCTGCCTTGCACTTCCCGGCAGTCCGCCTATCTCTCTCATGGCATTTCTGAGCCCACAGTCTCCGATACGTCCTGGGAAAACTGCCCTGCGGTGGTTGTTCTTCCGTTACCTGGCGGGAAGTACGGAAGAGGAAATGCCGGCCGCAGCATCAGAGGGCGATTTGCTGCAGTCTGATGCGGAGGAGGATGATATGGAGCCCCCTCCAGTATGCCTTCCCCCAGTGAGTTTCATTGCTCAGCTTCTGAGCAAGATCAGGGAGGAAGAGCATCAGATTCTTTGTGTTGCACCCCACTAGTCCAACAAAATCTGGTTCTCGGAGCTCTCTCACATGACGACGACTCGTCCCTGGGAGATTCCCCTGAGGAAGGACCTTCTTTCTCAGGGACGAGGCACGTTATGGCACCCGAGACCAGACCTATGGAACCTTCATGTCTGGCCTTTGGACGGGACGGGACCTAGCCAACCTTCCCTCGGCTGTGGTTGATACGATTGCCAATGCTAGAGCTCCCTCCTCGAGACGGCTCTACACTCTGAAATGGCGTAGCTTCACATCCTGATGTATTTCCCATGGGGAAAGTCCACAGAGTTGCACGATTAGTACAGTGTTGAACTTCCTCCAAGAGAAATTGGAGCAGAATCTATCTCCATCAACACTGAAAGTGTATGTAGCCACCATTGCCGCTCATCACCTTCCTATTTATGGTAGATCCCTTGGACGACACGACTTAATTGTCAGGTTCTTAAAGGGCGCTCTGAGGTTGAATCCACCCAGACCACGCTCTATCCCCTCTTGGGACCTCCTTGTGGTCCTAGCGGGACTTAAATTAGCCCCCTTCGAGCCTCTGTCAAAGTCGGATCTTTCTCATCTTTCGATGAAGACTGCACTTCTGATAGCACTCGCTTCCTTCAAGAGGGTAGGAGACCTACAAACCATCTCTGTGTCCGCCGGGTGCTTAGAGTTTTACCTGGGAATTCTCAAGTTACCTTGAGACCCCGACCCGGTTACGTTTCCCAAAGTTCCTATCACTCCCTTTCGAGATCAGGTTGTGAACCTGCAAGCACTCCCCCACAGGGAGGAAGACCCAACCCTTGGTTTATTATGTCCAGTACGAGTCCTTCGTTCTTACTTGGACCGTAGTCAGAGCGTCAGAAACTCTGATCAGCTCTTTGTCTGTTATGGAGGACTGCAGAGAGGGAATGCAGTATCCAAACAGAGGCTAGCGCACTGGATTGTAGACGTCATCCTCATTGTGTATCGTTTCTAGCATTTACCATGCCCCTTGGGTGTGAGAGCTCACTCCACCCGAGAAGTTTCCTCCTCTTGGGCATTGGCTAGAGGCGCTACTCTAACAGACATCTGCAGATCTGTGGGTTAGGTGGGGCACAGTTTTACAATCGCCGTGTCAAGCCAGTATCATCTCACGTCATTCAGAGCAGGACTGAGTAGCTGGTTGCGTCTGCTTGCGCCATCTGCTTCCCTCCACTGAGGTGAGTCCAGATCCCTTACTTCCCCTTCGGGAAGGATTCTTCCATCATTGGCACCTTCGTTGACAAGCTGGACGGAGCAGCTTTCAACAGGCGAGAAGACTGTTATATCACTAGGTGATTCTTCATCGCTGTGCTCTTCCAAGTTAGCTCCATTGCCCCAAGTAGCAGTGTTCCCTTGGGCCTTAGCCCTATGTTCCTACCAGAGGTGTGTGAAGATTTTTTCAATGTCTCCCTGCGGTGAGACTTTATTATTAGTCTCCGCTTTATAGGTGAGGTTACTCTTCTACGTTTTTTTAGTTAAGCGCTCCCGGTGTTTTCCGGTACCCTGTGTTATCTCCAAGTTTTTGAGTAACTAAAAGCCACAGGGACTACAGACAGAAGGGATTACTTCCTCTCTACGGACGGGAACCCTTGTGTATACCACTGGAGGGATTGGTGATTGCTTAGCGTTGCCTGGCACGTCTCTGCTGCCATAATTTGCTTTGGCAGCACCAGACAACGGCAGCCAAAAGTTGTGGCGGGATATAACAGGGACCCCCAGTGTCGTCATTCAACACAATGTTGAAGTGAATCTCAGAAAGGGAATGTCTTGGTAACCTCGGTTCCCTGATGGAGGGAACAAGACGTTGTGTACCTATGCCACAACTTTGCTCTGGGGTCCTCAGAATAAAGTTAGTGAACGGAGCAAGCTTGCTCCCTTTATACCCCGCTTCGAGGCGGAGGCAAGCATGCAATTTCATTCTGAAATCCATTCGCGCAATTTCATTGGCGTTTAGAATATAGCGTAGAGTTGATTGGTTCTGAAGGGCGAACCCCCAGTGTCGTCATTCGACTCAACGTCTCGTTCCCTCCATCAGGGAACCGAGGTTACAGATGTAACCAAGACGTTTTCTTCCCTCACGTGACATCCATCATCATTACAAATAATACAAAGTAACTTAACCTTTTCACGCTATAAAATTTTTTTTTTGTGAAATCAAAATTGATCTAAAGATGTGATTAACGTCACCTTTCATTTTCAAGCAACGGCCAAACATCATCCCATTGTCATTGTTTGTATTATTTAATTTTATTTAGGATTACATGTTTGTTTTATAATGTCATATAATGTGTTAATTTAATGACCGGAAACACATGCACCTGCAATACTTTATATATTTACTATATATACTATAAATACTATTTATATTTGCATTAATAAAAAACTGATTGGAGGGCAGGAAATGTACATCATGCACGTCATAGTTTTTATGCAAATTATTCGATGACGTCATATAGCAAGTTTTGGGCCAGTCTATAGTGACTTTTTTTTTTTTACTGAGGAGTTCGCAAAAGTGGACCTGATGTCGATTTAAAACATGGCGGCGATTTTAACAGATGACTTCAATGAGCTCTAAACGGAGTAAAAGACAGATATTTTAGACCTTGCGGTGTGTTTGGAAGCAGGACACAGTGACCCAGGGCTTGTCGTTTGTAAAGTAGAAGAATTTATTGAAGTTGTTTCAGCACTGCAAAATATTGACTATGGGTAGATATTTAGAAGTAGTACTTGCCGCTTCTCGAACAACAGTGACCGACAGACACAGCACACCCGGCTGATTCTATTCCCCTCTGGATGTCTCTTCCCTTTACACAATAACAACAGAAATAGAACAAAGTTGTTAAGCTACCGGACGTACTGTTTGGGAATTGCATGAATCACAGCTGTGTGGATGGCGATTCAGAAAGTTCATAAAGGCTCACCAAAAGAGAGAAATACTGGACATATACTTGAATTAACTGCACGCAAAAGTAAGAATTGAACATTTTGTCACCTTAAAGCTATAATTTTATTACTTATGCAGTTTTTTTTCCACAGAGAACTTAGTTTCTGTTGTTATATGTTTTTAAAAACATCTGCTTGAAATGTTAATTTTTGTTATGTATTTAACTATTTGGTACTTGTACAAACACTAATCTTTTGTTACACTTTTGTAATGTTGGCATATTTTTAACCGGATGTGTGCACTTTTAAAACCCTTTGTAATACTGTTTTTATTACTATTTCATAAAATAAAATTCTGTTAATTCACTATGTGGTTGCTTTGTGTTTTGCCAGTAATGTAAGGAAAGAACGTCTCAGGTTACGTAGGTAACTAAGGTTCCCTGAGGGAACGAGACGCTGCGTCCAACGCTATGGGGGAACGCTTGCTGCGTTTCCGGCTCTGAATTATATGTAAAATCTCGTCCAATGGACAGGTGTGACGTCATCCGAGCGTGATATCGCACCCGCAATGCGCAGTATAAAGGCGACCGCGATGGAGATGGCCACCAGCTTTGAAGCATAGTAAGCGCCGTCAGGCCATGGGTGAAGTGAAAATGTATGAATTGGGGCATGGCAGGCCAAAACAGCTGATATATACACCAAAATGGTGGATGGTGAATCCCCTGTAACTGACCTACAGAACTCTAGCACTGATCTTGACCGGGCAGAGCTCAGCAGAGTGTGGGAACACCCCAACACTGTAACAGTTACTGTCTCGCATCAGACCTCCTCGTAGATGGAGCCCTGGAGTGAAGAATGGTCACAATGACCTCGGCCTGGAGGCCGAACGCTGCAGCTGCACCCACACCGGGGCTATAGTTACAGTCACTTCAACTCTGAACGGAGATGAACCACCGTCATCCATGTTATTTTCCAGGACTCCAGGAAGCAGTGACAGCCCTGATAAAGCACGGGATTCAAGTAAACCCGAAGCCCTGGTCACCGAGAGCCTGGGTGAGCGCAGGGGCAATATAAGCTCCCTGAAGCAACCAAGGGTGGCAGGGTTAGCGGAATAGTGATGAGGGGTCGCAGAGAGACAACAGCCTTCCATGAAGTGCACCGCTCTATGAACCCGGAGACCCCCCTGACCGTCAGCTTCCGGGAAGCAGTGCTACTGGGGTGACAGCTCCTGATAAAGCACGGGATTCAAGAAGACCCGAAGCCCCGGTCACCGAGAGCCTGGGTGAGCACAGGGGCAAGTACACGCTCCCTGAAGCACCAAGGGTGGCAGGGTAGCGGAATAGAGGCGAGGGGTCACCGAGAGACGACAGCCTTACATGAAGTGCGACGCTCGATGAAGCCGGAGACCCCCTGGCCGTCAGGAGCACTTAACCGTAGAACTTCCTGTGAGAAGGACAAATAGGGACTGAAAGTATGCGTCTTGAGGTCGATGGAATGCCGCGATCTGCTGAAAGCTCATGATGCGATTGTTCAATCGCCTCAGATCGAGAATGGGGCGCAGGTCCCTGTCCTTCTTCGGAACCAGGAAGTATTCTGAAACCCTCATTCTGTCCTGCACAGGCCCCACCTCAATGGCCCCTTGCACAGCATGATGCAAACTTCCTGGTCCATGACCAGAACTTACAAGAGAACAACAGTAGGCAAAATCCCGATAACATGAGGGCCTTTATAACCCAGTTTCATAACCCGCAAGACCCACAGGGAGTGGCCTGGAAGAATGGACAAACCTTTATGAAGCGACTCAGGGGAACCTACCTCTTGAGGTCGGCTTCTGGTCACTGGTGGGTAACAACTCCTGATACAGGCACGGGATTTCATGGAAGACTGGAAGCCCTGGTCACCGAGAGTCTGGGTTAGCACAGGGGCAAAGTACACGCTCCCTGAAGCACCAAGGGTGGCAGGGTAGCGGAATATGTTGCGGGGTCGCTGAGAGACAACAGCTTTCCATGAAGCGCATCCCGAAGTTGTAGACCCCCCAGCCCGTCAGGAGCACTTAGCCGCCGCCCGTTTATTGAAATGATGGTCCTCAGACCGTATTTCCCTGGGCCGGGGCTTGTGTCGCCACCCCTCGGGAGGCAGTGACACTCCGCTTCTGGGCCTACCCAGAAGCAGCAGCCTTAGGAGTCTGCTCCCACCCAGCAGAACTCCAGGTAAGCCCTCCCCACCAAGGCCGAGGTGGCTCGGAACGAGAGCCGGGACCTTCAGGGACGACGTTTCATAACAAGGGAGAGATAGCTCACAAGCATCTGTCCACCTTGGATCGTCCCATACCATGCTCCTGCATCCACTAGATGTTCTATAGTGAACATCAGGATAAAAAGGCAGGCCGTGTAAGGCTGATCCCCAGACCTGCCACCTTGGTGTGCAGGTCCAGGAAACAGTAGGCCCCGGCGTGGAAGTTGGGACTGCGGGCGCCAATACCGTTCATCAAGGTAGCTCTCTAAACGAGGGGCCTCTCGACTGCGCAAATCACAACCTCCAACAGCTCCTTGACCAGGAGCGGCTGTGCCGGATTAAGCACAGTGGCTACCAGTGGAGGGACCGTCACGAGTCAAACCCCGTGACTGAAGCGGGCGCTCTGCCTCGGCTGATGCAGCAGCCTAGCCACCTGGGCACAGAGGAGAGCACTTTTCTTGAAAAATGCACTCCGTGAGCGGAGTGTGCGCATTTCATGCATTCACAATGCTCATAGCTAACTACCTCGTGAGCCAGCTGGGCATGATCCACCCCCAAGCACCGCATAGAGCGCGTGCGAGTGGAGCCCGGTAACCAAAGCGGGAGCTCTGCCTCAGCAGGAGCAGCAGCCTGGCCACCTGGGCACAGAGGAGAGTAATTTTCTCGAAAATTGCTCCCTGCGAGCTGAGGGTGTGCAATGCATGCATTCACTAAGCTCACCGGGCTTGATCCGCTCCCAGGCGCAATAAGGAGCGCGTGCGAGTTGAAGCCAGTGACCCAAAACGGGCGCTCTGTCTTGGCAAGAGCAGCTATTCTCCTTTCCCAAGAACGCCAAATAGAGCTCGTAAGTACAAGATATAGTTTCCACACTTTTTGGAACAAGAAGACATATAAAGAGCGCTTACTGAATGCAGAAAAGCTGATGGCCGTTTCCATCGCGGTCTCCTTTATACTGCGCATTGCGGGTGCGACGTCGCACTCGGATGACGTCACACCTGTCCATTGGACGAGATTTTACATATAATTCAGAGCCGGAAACGCAGCAAGCGTTCCACCATAGCGTTGGACGCAGCTCGAGTTCTTGAAAGGGAACAGTTATGTTTACTGCGGTTTGTCCTGAGGACACATTCTCCTTCACTGAAAATGTAAGTTTTACAGTCAGCATCATTAATTGTGTCTGTCTCTTGATCTCCTGGGCTAAACACACTTGTACTCTCTCCATCCTGTATTCCAGCTGGAGTTCTGCAGTCCAAGCATCACTGCAGCGAGCTCTGCGGTTGTGATGGAAGCTGTTGCGTGGTGTTCTTAACATTTGATCAGAAAGTTTCAACATTTTGATAATACAGAAGTAAGTGTTCAGGGAAAAATTTTCGTAAAATCTGTCTCTGGTGTCTACACATGATGTAAGCATTGTGTTTAAACATGTTCCTTAGTCAGAATTTGATTTGACGTAACAACTCGGCTAAGTTGCTTCTACATGCTGCCCAGCCTTGTTGCTGGAGAATACTGAAGTGGTTCCGTTAGTTTACAATGATTTTAAAATTTTAGCTGTGAAGAAAATTTTAATCATCTGAAAGATAAAGATGTAAGCTCGGATGGTTTGAAGACCATTTTTTTTTTCAAATGCAAGACTATCACTTAAAATAAGAGTGTTTATAAAATAAGTGAATGTTGTAGATTTTGCCTCACTCACTCACACGCACTAATTGTATTCCTCTTTATTCATTTTACAGCTTTGTGATTTTCATTGGAAATACCTAAACAACATGTCTGGTTCTTCAGGAGAGCAAGGATCTGGTTATCAGGTGA
This sequence comes from Danionella dracula, assembly GCA_900490495.1. NCBI lineage: Eukaryota > Metazoa > Chordata > Actinopteri > Cypriniformes > Danionidae > Danionella > Danionella dracula. The sequence goes on from UELW01000522.1 coordinate 14,596,460, forward strand.
GGACGCATTCCATCCACTGCTCTCTATGTGAGTGAAATGATTAATCTTTCTCTTGTTTATTTTCAGAATCACATTATATGCTCCTGCCACACACATGTTGGAGTGATAATCAGAAGATAATAAAGTATTAAAGTATTTTCTTCAGGATCATCTTCCTGTTATAAGTCCTGTGAGCTAAACTCCCCAAGTCTAGGCAGCACATATAGGCAGGTTTTTGGAAACATTACTCACAAAGATTCCGCCTCATTGGTCTTTGTTGCCTATACACAATTATATGTATTGTTTTATCTACACTACCTATACACTTATCATTTTTTTTATCTCAACATGGATAAAATTTAAATGATCATAACTGTAACCCCATCACTCGCCAACAATATTTCTATTAATTCCTCATTTAAGATCGCAAGTCCACACATGAAATTGTCAAATTCTGTCAGAAATTTAGGTGTAATCTGTTGCTCACAACAGCAGTTCTCTTTCATCTCCATTGGCTTCTTGCTACTTATCGTGTTAAATCCAAAATCTTACTTCTCACTTTCAAATGTGTACATGGTTTACATTATCTTTGCAATATGATGTTTCCCTACAAACCACCTCGCTCACTCTGCTCCTCATGCTTGATCCCTCTGCACTGCTTCTCTTCTATGGGGGGCAGGTCATACAGCTTTTATGCTCCCAAGCTCTGGAACTCCCTATTATGCTCAATTTGCTCTATAAATAACGTGACTGAATTCAAATCTCTGCTCAAAACTCACTTGTTTTCTGAACGTTATTCCTCTGGTCTGTTTTACTGACCTTCATGTTCAACGTAATTACTCCTCTGCTTGTCCCATACATATGCCTTTTGTTTTATTGTTATCTGTGTCTGCTGTCCTGTACGTTTAAAGCTAATATTTTTTTGTGATCTTTGTCTGCCACCCTGTATGTTAAATGTTGCTTATACTCTGTAAAGTGTCCTTGAGCTATAGAAAGGTGCTATATAAATTAAACTTATTATTGTAAACATTGTAACTTGCAGTGTATTAGCACTGTTGCCTACTCCCCAGTAAGAAAAGTTGCTATCAGCTGACCCAAAAGTTGCTAAAAGTCACTAGATGACTTCATCGTCTAATTTGCACAAATGCAACATGACGTTCATAACATACATCCCCTGTCCCCCAATGGCTTTTTATTAATGACAACATAAAAGTATTGCAGGTACACATGTTTCATGTCATTAAATATGGTGTTGTAAAACAAACATGTAATGATAAATAAAATAAAAAAATAATAAAAACATTGACAACGGAATGAAGTAAATAACATGAAACGTAAGCTCTGTGATTTTAAACTTATCACGTCGTTATGTAGAAATTTTGATTTCACAGTTCGTGTCAAGAAATTTTGTGTCAAGAAAAAAGTATTTTGTATTGTCAAAAGGTTGGGCTACATTTTATTATATGCGATGATGATGATGGATGTTGTGCGAGGGAGTAAATCCTTGCACAAGCATAGACTACTATTCTTGAGCAACTATGTAAACAAAACATTTTATAGAACTTGTTTATTTTGTAATAAAGACCCACAATCTCGAAACCTTGCGCCGGGAAAATGAGGAATTGTGATAATTGTGGAGTAGAGGAAACAATAGAACATGTAATACTTAAATGTAAAACATATGAAATAAAAAGAAAAATTATGAACGAGATTAGGGAAATAATAACAGCGCCTATAACAATAATCAGAATCCTAAAGGAAACAAAAACGTATAAGGCAATCCTTTTATTTCCTAAAAAGACTAGGAATAGTTTTAGAATTTAAATTAATAATAATAGGAAAGGGTAATTTTCCCTCCTTCATATGTAGTTCATGCTACTTTCCAGTTGGTGGTGGTAATTCACTATTGAGAAGGCTTGCATTTTCTGGAGTCGACTTGCTCTGCCTTGACAGGACGTGTAACCAATAAGGTGATAGAATCCACACACCTGACTTTGATGGATGACTGACTAAATTAATTCATGAAAAGCAGCGACCATGAATTAATTAATTTATTAGTGATTTTTATTTAAAAAATTACACATTGAAAAACATGCATTTATTTGATAATTTATATATAATAAATAATGACTTATTTAATATGACAATGTTAATGAATTAGTTTATTGTTTTGTATTTTACATGTATGGATCGAAACATGATGATATTTTGAGTCCATTAGTTATTATTTTAATAAAGTTTCAATATCTGTTTTGTTTAGCTTAATGCTTTGTCTTTCACACTTACTGCACAGCTTGCAGACAAATATTTGGGGGCGCCTTAATTTTTAAAAATGATCAACACTTTAGATTTTCTTTTCAAGATGAGGACAGGTGTATTCACCTTGTCTGCTGGGTTAACGAGCTTGTTGTGACTGCATAATTTCCTGTGGAGTTTTTTTCCGACTAACCGATTAATGAATAAGCCTGTTCTAGTCAACTAACGATTAATCAAAAAAGCCCTAGTAAATACCAACACAAACTCTGGGCAATCAGCTAGATCAGTGAAACCTTGGATTTGCCTACTTACCACACGATTTATTTGTAGCTGAGCCATACAGTATGTGCAGATGAAGCAGAAACTAGTCTCTATAGGTACTGCGCCTAAGAATAAATAATAAAGAATAAATTTACTATCAATCTATGAAAGCATCATTCTACACAAACCTGTGCTGCAGTTTAATAGCATCTGCGTAGCTGTGACAGCATTTTTATTAAATGCTTTCTGCGTGGGCATGAGATTAGGAGACTGTCCAGTCTACTGATTTTACCCTTAGCCAAGAACATCTTTTTAATATCTATTTTTACTGCTTTACTTCCCAGTTGATTGAACATATAGAAAGCAAGGTTGTAGACAGAACTTCAGATCAGACCTTTTTTTCCTCTTTTCTTATCTCTTTCTTTATTGCTCTTTCAAAATTAAACATTATTTTTCAAGGACATTTTCATAATAGCCATGTAATCTATTCACTGTTGAGTTTAAACATGTATACAAGAAAAGAAAAAAAAAGAAAATTGCTGTTTTATCTGCTGATGGTCCATTTTGCCATCTGCTTAAGGATTTCAGCTTTCCTAAATCTTTGTAACATGACATCTTAAGTTAGGCATCAATCATTATCCCAGGGATGTCTTTCAGGGATAATCTTCAATCAAAGGAATGTTTGCTTGGTTAAAATGTTGAAAAATGAGGTTAAATCAGATATATTTTGTAAGATGTCATTCCACAGTGTATTGCCCTTTATCATTTTATGATGGAATGATAGAATAAAACCATTTTTTAAAAATCATAGCAGGTATGAGTTTTAGATAAATTTTTGAATTATATTTAAGGGGTTGTGTGAGTGTGACAGTACAACTGTTGTATTGGTTTTATTATATCTGACAGAAGCATTTGATACTGTCGACCATAACAATCTTATTAAGCATTTGCAAGAGTCGGTGGGCATCCAGGGTGTTTCATTGCCATGATTTGATCAAATATAGCTGACAGCTATTTTCATGTTGATATGAAGGAGAGCAGGTCTTCCTCATCTCCTTTGCTATATGGAGTTCCACATGGCTCTATTCTAGACCCACTTCTTTTTTTCTTCATACCTGCAGGTTCCACTGCTATGCAGATGACACCCAATTATGTTTGCAGCTAAAACGGAGAGATAGTAATTACATCATTGCAATATCACCGTGCCTAGAGGACCTAAAGGCTTGAATCTACCTTTTTAGATTTTTGATCAAACAAAAACAAAAGTCATTGTTTTCAGCCCAAGCAATAACAAAAGTTCCACATTTGTAGACATGGGTCCTTTAGCAATGCTCATGAATCCTTCTTTTTGGGTGTAAAGAAGGACAGTAATTTTCTCTTGAACAGATGAGTAAATGCAATGGTTAAATGGAGTTTTTATCATCTTAGACAGCTGGTAAAGGTTAAACCTTTTTTGACAAGAGGCAACTTTGAAACCGTAATCGACGCTTTTGTCACCTCGTGTTTGGATTACTGTAACTCGCTGTGCATTGGTGTGTCCAACACAGTTTTAGCTCACCTTCAGGTGGCCAGCCCATTACATCCTCAGAGTGATCGCTTGGTAGAAAGGTTTAAAAGGACTCTAGCAGAACAACTGGCCATCGTTACTGCAGACCATCAAAAAGGCTGGGGCGCCCATCTTCCATTAATTGTATTGGCCTGTTGCTCTGCAGTGCAGGAATCCACTGCATGCATCCCGTTATTGTTAATGCTCAGAGGGGGTATAAGAACACAGGAGAGTTAGTGTACGGTAGACTACCGAATGCACCAGAAACCTAAATTATGAGAAAAAGCTCCAGGAGGCATTGGATACAGCACATAATTTTGAACGAGGACAATTGTTGAAAGCAGGAGTGCATCAAAAGCGCAACTATGACTTGCGAGTGAAGGGGCATATGTTTGTGACTGGGGAGCTGGTCTGGGTTTATAGTCCCCAGAAGAAGGGGAGCTGCCCAAAACTAGTCTCCCACTGGTTGGGACCATGTACTGTGTTAGAGGATATCAGGAAGGTTGTTTATCAAGTTCAGTTACCTCCCTGTGGTAGGCGGTTGGCATTTCATAAGGACAGGTTGGCCCCCTATAGGGGTTGTTCAGCGACTCAGCCCAGTTTGGCTGTCCCAGAGTCTGGTTCAGTCTTGGACAATGAAGGGGTGGAGGGGACTAGTGATGTAGCAGGGAGTCCCTTCATCCAGAACTCGGGAGAACCCCCGAGGTCTCAACGACTGAGAAGAACCCCCTGTCGATTTCAGGACTTTGTTAATTTCTTCGGTGTCGAGGAACTTTGTTACAGGGGGCAGTGTAATGTGTATTAAGTGCTGTATTGAGCGGGTCGTGTGGGGCACTTTAAGAGAGGGAAGGACTAAAAGAGGTGGGGTTTTCTTTGATAGATTTTTTGGCTGTGTTCGCACTTTTTTATGTGTGGCTGGAGATTAAAGCTGAAGTTCGGAATAGCTGTGCTTTTTCCTCAGTTGAACGCTACATTATTAAAGACAATAACTTTATATGCAAAGCACTTTCAAAGTCAAATCTCTAACTGTGTGTTCCTCAAAGTTAAGGCTAGGTTTCAAACCACAAGTATTTATATAACCCTTGTATAAGTGTTCTCAAAAAAAAAATTCTTAATGTATCAGATCAGTGGCCAAGAGGTTGGCGAGCATGACGCACGTAAAAGCTTGCATGTGAGTTTGTATCCCTATTCAAGATTGTTAGTGTTAAATGCATATGTTTTGAAATCGGGTCAAAACTGTGACCACAGAAGACTGTAACCCTCAATGAACAAACTGTCCATTCCTGCTTCAAACTGAAATTCTTATGTAAATGCAGTAGTGCTACCCACCTTATCATAGTGCTAAACAACCATTAGTGAACAAATTTATGCTAAGATTAATTTTCTAATTGATACCACTTACTTATTATTTAGACACATTTACAGATATAGCAATGGTGAAGGAGTTAATTAAAAGTTATTAAAAGGGCAAAGAAAAGTTGTGTTATTTAGAACTTGAATTAGTTCTCTCTTCACTTTATGAAAGATTAAATATTGTGTAAGTTTCCTTAGTTTTATTCATGCGTAAGACTGAATTTACTTTCATGACGAATTGGTTAACTACATGTCTTCTCATGATTTGCTGTGAGTAGAACGAAGTTTAAAAAACACTGTCTTAAGTCCATGTTTGAGACGTCAATTTGTTTGACAGAATTGATAATTGTGGATAAAAAATTTTTTACACAAACAATACAGTTTAAAATATAAAAGAAACAATATAGCACTCAATGAAATAACTGCACCCACAACATTTTTTCTCATGCAACAATGAAAAACACAACCATGAAAAACACAACTATTTATGCACCAATTAAAGTAAATGACAGCCTTTCTGCCAGTGACCAAAACAGATATCATATTTTTAAAAGATAATCAAGAATTAAACAAATTCTGTGTGTGACTGAAAAGAATACCAAGCACAAGGAAAACGGTAAAATAAATCACACAAGTTAATATAAATCATTTTGGTGCAATCATCTTCAAAGTTTAAACAATTTGGAGGTGGTTTGCCTCTCTTAACTATTATAGCGAAGCAAATAACTTGAAATACATTGATCTCAAATGATAGAAATGAGAACATTCTCAAACATCAAAAGGTTCTAGATAACATCATGTATTTTCAGTTGAGTGTTTCTTTACTGTAAATTTTGGATTGAAGGTATAATTATAACCATTTAATTAAAAGACTTCTCATTATCTATATACTGGCACACATCTAAGTAAGTGGTCTCAGAAGGAGAAAAAGAAAAATGTATAATTGTTTTAATGGATGGATGGCTAGATAGATGGCAACTGCTATAAAAAATATGTTTTCTGCTCATGGCCTCATTTTAATGGCTTGAGAGGAAAACATTGGAGAGCTGTTGAAACTTTTGAAACAAATCTGTCCCTAGGATTTAGTACCTGGCTACAATTTCATGGAGTCGTGAACACTCTGTCCCATAACAATTACTGCCCTGTCATTCACATCTGGATCTTCTGGCAAAGACTGAGTGATACTCAATTTTATCAACTATTATCCATCAACCTAAACTAATTTATATATTGAAATGTGGTTTATATATTGAAATGTGAAGTTCAGCTTGAAGATTGCAATCTTTTACCTAATGTTGAATCTCAAAATCATGCCTATCTATATTCTAATTGTTGTCGAGTAACTACTTACCTTGTCCTTAACATACCAAAACATAGCATAGCAATCTGAAAACTGCTCAAAGTTCGTTTTTTGTACAAACTTAAGGACACTACTGATTAGATTGGAAAAAGAAATGTGTTTTTGAAACTGAATTTAATATTTATATCATACATCAAGTTGTTTAATTTTACATTTGTATGAATGGTGGTAAGGTTCATAGCAGTTGTCCAACCCAACCTCTCCAAACGGAATCCCTCTGGTATACCTAGCATGGGCTGTTATTTTTAGACCTCTGTTACCTTAGGCTATATGAAGATGGTTACATAGTATTACATTCATTTCACATTGCACGTAGGCTTAGTCAAACTGGTTACCCTTAATAGAGTAATACTTACCTTTTTCTGTAGCTGTAAAACATTTTTCAAACTAAAAGTATTTAAGTGGTCAGTGCCGTATTCATTGTCCCTTTTAGAAAAAAAATGTATTGTATATGAATATCTTCTCCACATGGATAAAATCCTTGAAAATTGTATGTATTTATTCTCTCTAAAGAACTGTAGAAATAGATCCTCAATGAACACAGGCTTCTATAGAATAACAAAAATGAAATAACTTTGACTTGCCGTATGTTATCAGGGAAATCATAATACAATAATAATGATATTATTTAAATCTGCAAGCAGTGATGGGAGGCCTCTCACACAATGTGTCTGCAGGAATCAAAAGCACCACCTCCTGGCCTTTTAAGTGTTTTCACTTGTTGTCAAGACTTCGAAACAAGGTGAATAGGTACTTTAAAAAGTACTGAACATTAGAAAGGTTTAAATGTAAAAGATAATCTATATCATTACACAAACAACTCATATAAAACCAAGAGTAAGTGTTATAAGATTAGCATAACATTACCATATCAATCTATCAGAAGATTATCATACATAATTTTTTTCATATACTGTGAACTTCTAACTTTTTGATAACTTTGGTCCCTAATGTCTTAAGAGTCACCAGACCAAAATTGATCTGGACATTTTCCTACGAGGAGTTTGTTAAAATTGGTAATGTTAAAATTCCTGTAAATTTTGGAAACTAGGTTTATTTAAGTAAAGTTGCAGTTTAGAAATTATGTATGTGTACTAAATTTAATTTGTCTACGACAAACTGGTTGCGCAACAGCTACAAAAACGCATTAGGTGGCGGTATGGAGCCATTTTTTAATCAGTTTTCGGACAAAAATTTAACAACATTTTGGTGTGTGCAAAAATCTTGGACTTTTCGTTAGTGTTCAGGGTTTCAAAAGTACTGGCGTTTTAGACACAGTTAGACTGAATTAATTCAAATTCAACAAAGCTGTGATTTAGCATTGCTGTGATGCCTCAGTAGTTGTCATTGCTCACAGAAGCCCATCGGTCTCATGTGAGCACGATGGGTGTCGCGTGCTGTCACGTGTTCACCCTCCACGCCATCATACAAAATGCATGCATCTTATTCATACTTACTTTAAAGCACGTCGGCCAAAACAGGAAAAACTGCAATGTGTTAATTGTGTACATTATTTTTACATGTTATACATTTCAAATTATCTCATGCGTTTCAATAGTAGTGTTCTTTTTTGGATTTCTAAGAATACTAAATTGTTAGGAAGAACCAGATATAAGATGTATAAAATATTAAAAACAAATAAATTCTGCAAAAGTCAATCTTACTGCTAACATTTTCACAATTATTAGATCATCTTGCCCCAAAACAACATTGAAAAACAACAAAACAAATAGTTAACAAATATCATCCTTAGCTGAGGATTGAACCTGTAACATATGGATTTAGAGAGCGATGTCTTAGCAACTGAGCAATGCATTCCCTTGAATTACACAAAAGTTATTATTATTATTTTTTTATTCTTCCAAATATGAAATTTGTAGAATAAACCAATTCTATAAATCAATTAGAACTGCAAAAGTCATACTTAATGTCAACATTCATACTAGCGATCACCGAATGGCATCATGCACTGAAGAGGTTCTGACTGGCCCCTCACATGGGCCCCTCATTTCTCTTGTCTCACAATTCACTTCCCATTCTAAAAAGAGAGAAATAAATATATATATATTTTTGAATAGATGTACAGAAATATTGAAATGTGTTCAAGTTATGTCATTTATTTAAATAGAAATGTGAGTACACCAATATACTAATTTCCAAACCATCATTGAAACCATAGAATGTCTTAAAAATGGACTTTGTGATGATTAAATTAAACCTATATAACATAAAATTATGTTATGTGAAAAGTAGGAGTTAAAGGGTTAAATTGCACAACTGGTAGAAAAAAAGTTAAATCCCTGACATTATTAAGCAGTTTGGACATAAGTGTGTCCTGTTAACATGGGACAACATGAACAGAAAAAGGAACCTTTTTAAGATTCGTAAACTACTGCTGAACTCTCATTTTATTGTATTTATTGACAGTGCTTTATAACTATTTTTGTTCAGATTTAAAAGTTTCAATCTGTAATAAGAAAAGGATTTGAAGGATAAACAAATATAAGCTATTGCTTCAGTTTATGTAAAATCTATTATACACTAAACTGTAAAAAAAAAAATTGTTGACTGTGGGAATATATTAATCTGCCTGTTCAATAGCGACGACAAGAGGAGTCATAGAATGCATACTCAATATATTTTATATATAATATTTTGTCTTTTATATTATATTTGTATACCTGTATTTTTATCTCTATGTTGTTCATGTTTAAAAAAAAACATTTTTAAATTATGCAAGCAAACCTGTACCTGTTCATAAAAAAGTCACAGGCTACTTTTCCTTCTGGCAGTACTATTCCATGGACTAATTCCTGACGTTTCACTGTGAGTATATCATTCTCTCTTTCTCTGCCCTGCATTACAAGCTACACAGAGTCCTGAGGGGAAAAAAACGCAAGCGAGATTACATCAGACAGATTGAATTGCATGAAACTGTTTAACTCTCTGAGAAAATGTTCATTGGTGAGAGAATCTTTCTTGACTCCACAGTCAGTTTCATTTGTATGTGGCCCTGATGCTGATGGTATTAAAGCATTGATTAAAGTGTGAATCCAACTGTTTCATCTACTAGTCTTCAAGGCTTTTTCTATTCAGCTCTGGAGCACTGTGTTTATTCTTAATAATGATAGCATATATCTAGAAATGAAAAAGGTATTTATTATATATTTACCTTTCAGTCTTGCTTGTTTTTAATGCTACTGTTACTGTCCTGCCGGTATTGGCTCGCCACGGCAGCGCAACAGGAAACAAATTAATTATTGTGGTGGATCATTAGCTCGAGCAATGATGAGGGACAACATCTCCTTGAGGATCCAGAGGTTTATTTGGCGAAAAAATTACAGTAACTGCACAGACCCGGGTGGTACACAATAAGTTCTTTCTCTTTCCATTAAAACTTCTTTCCCGGCCGCACTCGCACACACTAATCCGCCATTCAACACCTTCTCTTCCTTTCTTTCTCTCCTCCCGCACTACAATACCCAGAATGCCTTACGCTGCCTTCCCTCACACACACACACACACACACACAGCTCCGCTACGAACCTCTCTCCTGCAACACTACCCCCACTCTGGATGGTAATTAATTTCTAATACCACTCCAGCACCTTTAAATGACCCAAAAACACACCATAAATACATCTTAATGCAGCCAAGAGAATAATGCTGAAAAAGGGACGTATAATAGGCATCACTCTTTGAACCTGTGTATACCTCTTTGTTTTAAGTTAACTTCCAGTCTGTGATCAACCCCATTTTTAAAGAGTATCCAGCGGAATGGAGATTCATGACCATTACATATCCTAAAGGTCATTAGTCAGGCAGTTGGTCCTTGAAGGAGAGTTATAGCATGGTGAGAAAAAGATATCTTGAAGCGTCCTTCTGTATATAATGCATTGCAGAGTTATCCTCTAATGAAGCAGGTGATGAAGTTTTCCAAGTGTAATGGCATGTATTGGATTATCTCTTCTTTTAACAGCTCACTTGTTTTTGACCACTGGCCTGCAGAAAAAATGGCATTAAGCAAAATATTTACGTAAACGCTAAATGACTGCAATGAGAATTACCATGTTACTTCTATGTAGAATGAACAAAACAGCATTTGTACCACCCGGTAAACAATAGACAAATAAAATTGTATACAACCAATGGGATCTGGTTTTCTTCCTTTTGTAAAGTGTAAAAAAAAAACTGTAAGAAACTATAACAGTAACCTTAAAGAACTTGCTATGAACACTTTAGCTTAGCTTAAAGAACTTCAGTTTTAAACCAACAGTTATTGAGTCCACTCCCCATATCGTTGCGGGGGTCTCCTAACTCGTGAGGTGGTATCTCTGCTGGGGATATGAACAATGTCTCTTTGATCTTGTTGTACTATGCTATCCTCATTCCCAGATGTATTTACTTCCTTCTGATTTGAATTCAACTCCTGTTGATCACTCGGAATGTAACTTCCATCTGCGATGTTTTCATTTGCAGATTCCTCCTCAAACAGATGACTCAAATCCAAATTGTTCGATGTTGCGTCCATTTCCAGGCTTGGAGCAGGAATCTCAGTCAGAATCCAATTGTTTGAGTCCTGAAACACCCAAATGTTTTCCAATGGTTCTCTAGAATGGTAAGGTTTGAGTTTGTCATGATGCACAACTTTAATTTTGGATTGTGTATTTTTCTGAATACGATACACAAGGTCATCCAAACCTCACAAAATTAAGTAAGGACCTTCGTAGTTTGGTAGGAACTTCCTGATTTTATTGTTGACATGTTTAGTTCCTTTGATGAGGTACCACACTGCATCACCAACCTTATAATGAGATCTTGACATCTTCTTGTCATAGTGCTTTTTAGCACATTCTACAGAATGACCCAATGCATCTCTGGCTATCTCATGAGCCAACTCCAGACGTTCCCTTATCTGCTCCACATATTCAGGAGGTGTTCGCTCAGGTATTTCACCAGGTGGTCTACCTGCAACAATATCCATGGCCTCAGTGACTTTCTCTTCCAAAGAGCATCATGTTGGGCGTAAAACCAGTGGACATGTGTCTGGTGGATCGGTATGCCATCAGGGCATAGGGAATCATGAGATCCCAATCCCAGTGACACCTCTCAGTTGTGGTGGCAAGAATCTTCTGGAGGGTCGCATTAAAACGCTCAACTTGTCCATCTGACTGAGGTCTAAATGGTGTTGTACGGGTCTTGTCAATATCCAGGAGCTCGCAGACTGCTTGAAAAACCTCAGATTCAAAATTTGAGCCCTGGTCGCTGTGAAGAGACAGCGGTGCTTCATATCTGCATATCCATTCAGATACCAGCACTTCTGCTACGGTGACTGCTTTGTCATCTGGTAAAGCGTAAGCTTCCACCCATTTGCTGAAATAATCTTGTACTACCAAGATGTACTTGTTGTAACGCTCAGTTTCATTCATTGGCCCCATCAAATCAATAGCAACCCATTTCATGGGAGCACCCAGACGCACTGTTCCCAGAGGAGCTTGAGGTGTCTTTAGCGGTCGACTCTTCTCAGCACAACTTGTGCATGTCCGAAACCATAGGGAGACATCTTCCTTCATTTTGTACCAATAGTACCTGACTTGAAGCCGGGTCAATGTTTGGTCAATTCCAAAGTGTCCACCAACACTTTCTGCATGACTCCTTTCTGAAACATGCGGGATAGAATTATTTGGGGATAAAACTGAGGTCCTTTATTCACATAAAACCGTCACTTTAAAATGTCATCTTTCAGGTACAGTCTCTGCCATTGACTCCAATAGGCTTTGGTTGCAGGTTCATAAGGTGCAACATCCTCCCAAGATGGTCTCCTTCCGTGTTCTTTTATCCACTTGACAAGAGGAACAATGTCAGGATCATTGACTTGAACAGAACGCAGTTCATCAATGGTCCATCCAGAGAATGGTGTGGTAGTTTGCGTGTTGGTGGGTCGCACTACGCCCACTAAAATTGACTGGGGGGTTTCTGTTGACGGGTTATTGACATGCACGTAACTTAAATCACTGTACGGCCTGATGATGGAAATGAGAGCCGTTAACAGTGGAATTTTTGATCTTGCATGGACAGGTGGAGCGACATGGTCTCCTTGACAGCACATCTGCATTCTCATGGCAACGCCCAGGCTGATGCACAACCTCAAAGTCATACTCGCTGAGTTTCTCGAGCCAACGTGCTAACTGTCCCTCTGGCTCCTTCATCCTCATCAGCCACTGCAAGCTACTGTAATCTGTCCGAACAGTAAAATTTCTGCCAAGCAGGTACTCACGGAAATGGCCTGTGCAGAAATGGCATTGCAGAGGCCAAAGGGCATAACATTCCACTCGAACAACCCCTTCCTACGGCAGAAAGCTGCTGCTCGTCTTGCCTCTGGCGTCAACTCCACCTGCCAATAGCCAGAGGCGAGATCCAGAGTGCTAAACCACTTCGCAGTAGAGAGAGTGTCTAAGGTGTCCTGAATCCTAGGAAGTAGGTAGGCGTCCTTAATCGTTCGTTCATTTTAAAGCCCTGTAATCCACACACAGGCGATAAGTTTGGTCTTTCTTGTGTACCATCACGATGGGTGAGGCCCAACTGCTACTGCTTTCAGCGGCTAAACCAGCATTAAGGCTTTGTTGTATTCGTTCATCAGCACTCTTTTGCTTTTCATAGGCCATGCGTTGTGGTTGCTGTTGCACTGGTGGACCAGGTTGAGTTTGTATGTTATGCTGTACCAGATTCGTTCGCCCAAGATCGGCTGGTCCACTGGAAAAGACGTCACTGTAGGAGTGTAGCAGTTTGGATAATTCTTCCTGTTCGCTCTCTTTTAGCTCCTTGATGCTTTCCGTGTATAGTGACTGTAGATGACTTGGAACATCTTCTGAGGGTAAGTTGGTGAAGGTGGGCTCCTCTGCAATGGGCAAGATCATTTTGGCAGGCTGTAGGATTCCAGCTATAGCTTCTCTTCTCACTTTAAAAGGAACATTGCAGGGATTAAATAACCTTACCGGAACTTGATAATTCCTTGGAGAATCAATCACCACTCCTGCCACCATCAGATGATGTTTCTCCACAAAGCCTTTGGTTGGCGTTAGCAGCACATTTCCATATACTGGTTCACGGAAGTGAGCATTTCCAGGCACAATGTACTCACATCCAGCATCCAAAACTGTTGTGTGTACTATACGAACAACATGCACTCTGGGTTTGTTCTTTGGGTCAAAGTATGGAATTTGTTGGCCGAACAGGATGATCTTGCGGCTCCCAAAGTCAAGACGAGCTCGTGCTCGCTCCAAGAATGGATGTCCGAGGATTGCCTCTGTGCTCTCTGCTACATCAGCCACTATAAAGTTAACACTGACTGGTCGAGTTCCTATTTGCACTGGCACGTCAATCTCTCCAAAAACACTAACACTCTTTGAGCTTATCCCCTGCAGGGTTTGCACGGTGGCTGTTTTGAGTGGAGGTCTGATGTCTTCATGGATGGACTCATAGCACTGTCTTGGTAGAACACTACTCATGGCCCCGCTGTCCAAAAGTGCTCCTATCTCCATATCATACAACAGCATGTGAATGCACATTTCAGCACTTGGGTTTCTGGATCCGTAAGGTGTTGGCATTGACTGGTGTCCCGAGGGTTGCTGAGATGGGTGTGTTACATGCTCCAACTTAACCCTCTGTGATGTACAGTGCCGCATTAAGTGTCCAACTTTCTGACAATTATGGCATACAACATCCTCCATATTGATCTTACTTCTTCAGTTAAACTTGGAAGAATGAGGCTTGAAGGTTTGTTTAGGTTACCACTGAGGAGCTGGTGACTCATCCTCACTTCCGCTACGGTCTTGTTATTCAAGGACAGTGGCTGCTCTTGCCCTCCTTTCACTTTGTCTCATAGCAGCTTGCATTAGCTGTGTTACATTGTGAGCTGCTCTACGTGTGGTCTCATAACTGTGAGCTATCTCGTAGGCCCTTGCCAATGTCTGTGGCTGCTCCTCCAAAAGTCTCTGTACAATGTTTGCATCCCCCATCGCATTAATGAAAACCTCTACTCCTATGTAGTCCTGCTCCCCCTCAGAGCGATCTGCATAAGCGATGGAGATTTTCTCGTAGATATCGTCTCTCAAAACATGTAGGGGTTTCATGCAGGCTTTTTTGTGTTTTGTGTTTCAATAAGGGAACATTATTTTCAGCGAACGAGTGCTTTGAACGTGAATGTGTGGTCATTCAATCTCTTAAAGGAGTCTCTTTATCAGAGAAGCAAGAGCTTTTTGCAGGGTGAGAAATGTGTGTTTCGAGTTTGTATTGCGTTCCCAATCCACTCGTGCATTATCCAGCACCAGACAGAATGAAGAAAACCATGAGGTCCAAAAAAAAAAAAGGTGGGATCAAATATTGAATGTATTTAAAAAAATCTTGTGCAGTTTATTGAGATTAACATTCAAAGATATCAACAGGATAAATATATCATTTACAGCATTCTTATAGTAAAAATCTTCTCTACGACAGTAACAATTTCAAAGAGGAAACAAACACAGTCAGTGTTAGTCAGAGGGAATTTATCTTATAATAGACTTAAAAGACTTTGACCTGAACCTTCCTGTGAAAGTCATCAAGCAGAGTAAAATCTATTCAGTTCTAAGCTAAGTTTGCGCATGTAGTTATTATGTTGGCTTGAAAAAGTTCTTGCTTGAAAAAGAAAACTGTTCTTGCTGTTAAACATTTTATTATTATTATTATTATTATTAGTTGTAATAGTAGTAGTAGAAGTAGTATTTTTATGAGCCAAATGTCTCACCGCATCTCTTCCTAGACGCTTGAAGCTAATAACTTCAAACTTTTTTTCAAACTGGACTGACTATGTCTTTGGCATTTTTGACCATTGCGGCCTACCATGATGATTTACAATGACAATTACTGAGGCACAGGTTTACTGTCATTCATTTAGTCAATGTTCTTTCATTTTATAGGGTGTTGGATTAACAAAAAAAATTGTAGCTAATTGTTTCACATCAGCAATGATGTGTATGTTCTGATTGAAGTTGCTATTTCAAACTATACATTTACTAATGCTCTGATTTCAAATTTAAAGACAAGGGTGTAAACTTTTTTTAATTGTATTAATGCATATTTGTTTTTATCTCTGCACACCACCCAATTACTGCAAAATATTGATAGTTTTTTTTAAATAATGAATTTACCTAAATTAATTCATTGTGAATGTCAGTAGATAATGTCATCACCTTATTTGCATAATAGATGCAACTTATTTGCATGTGATGTTTTTGACGTAAATTCCCTGGCCCCTCGGTGGGTTTTTATCAATGCCAACATAAAATCATTGCAGGTATATGTGTTTCATGTCATTAAATTAACAAATCGTGTTATAAAACAAACATGCAATGCTAAATAAAATTAAATAATATTACAAACAATAAGAACAGAATGACGTTTTGCTGTCTTTAGATACATTTTTATTTCACGGTTTGTGTTAAGAAATTAATATCTAAAAAAGTATTTTTTATTGGGTGAAAAGGTTGGGTTACTTTGTATTAAAAATGATTATGAAGGATGTTGTATCAGGTAGGAAAACCTCACACAGGCATAGGCTTCTTCTAGTGCAAACTAATTTTTGTAATAAAGACCCACTATCTCAAAACCTTGCATCGGGAAAACAGGGAATTGGGTTAATTGTGGAGTAGAGGAAACAATAGAAAATGGAAAACATATGAAATGGAAAGAAAATAAGCAATGAAAAAGATTAGAGAAATAATAACAGAGCCTATCACAATTATCAAAATCCTAAAGGAAACAAAAAATATAAAGCAATAAAAATGCAATCCTTTTATTTTCTAAATAGACTAAGAATCTTTTTAGAATATAAATTAATAATAACAGGTAAGGTTCATTTTCCTTTCTTCATATATAGTTCATACCACTATCCAGTTGGTGGTGGTAATGCAACACTAAGAAGACTTGCAAGCTGCCTTGCAAAAAGCTTACGAAGAAGATGCACCTTGCACCTGCCGGAAGCATTGTTTATTATATAAAGTGCATGTCATTGACAGGGGAGCAGGCCTGGATTGGGGCAAAGACAGAGTGTGACAGGAAGGCACAGCCCAGACATTGCAACCACGTACCTCCAAAGAGCCCATCAGCCAGAACAAAAAAGTAAATAAAAGCCGCCAGGAACCGCAGGAAAAGTCGCTAGATTTGTCGTTAGTTGCTAGGATACAAAAAAGGTCGTTAGATGGTTTGAAAAGTCACTAAATTTAGCGACAAAGTTGCCTGGTTGGCATCACTGGTGCGAACGAGAGATTTATGAACTTGGTCAGAGGCTGAAGGGAGGGGCCTGATTTCATTGGGCTAACCTGATTTCATTGGACTAGCCTAGTGTCTGTTAAGAAAATCAACCAAAGGGCCGCGATTCATGTGTGATAAACGCTGTCGTTATGGCAGATAATGTGTTTTTTATTACCGGGCAAAAAATATGTGTAGGCCCACTGGGCATTGCCCGGTAAGCCCGATGGCCAGTCCATGGCTGGTCAAAGGTCACCATTAACTTAATATAGCTATGAATTGGAAAAAGGTCCCACAATATCTCCAATACGAAACAAGCTAGAGGCACAGGGGTTTTGCTGTGTTACTCATAGTGGCATAGTAGAATTTTTAATTATGTCACTGATTCTTCCATAGCAACCATATTAGTTACCATAGCAACCATTTGCAAAGTTATATATCTCAGCTTAGGTAAACAGTTAATGCATTGGGATTGTTTTATGACTCATACTGACAAGTGGAATCTTATGGGATGCCCCTTACACCTCCATAGCAACCATTATTGGTTACCATGGCAACCATTTTCAACGCTCATTATCTCAGCTTAGGAACAGAGTTAATACATGGGGTTTGGTTTATAAGACTCATATTGACAAGGGGGAAATTATTATATGTCACTGACTCCTACATAGCAACCCCACTAGTTACCATAGCGACCATTTTTAACATTCATTATCTAGACTTAGGAAAGAAGTTAAGACATGGGGGTTAGTTCATGTGACATATTGACAAGAGGGATATTACAGGTTGGCACTGACCTCTACATAGCAAGCATATTGGTTACCATGGCAAATAATTTGAAATACACTGCAAAAAATGAATTTTAAGCAAAGCTGAAAATGCTTAAAATTAGATTGAAAATCTTGATTTTCTTATTTTAGGAAAAATTTTCTAATTTAAACCTTTTAGGTATAGATTACTTTGCTTATTTTGAGAAAATAACACTTACATTTTCTTGAGGAGAAAAAAATTCTTATTCTGGTCATTTATTTTCTTGAATTAAGAAACTATGTGAAACAAGTTGCTGATTTCGCCACTGATCTTAAAACAAGAATCTTAAAACAAGAATTTTTTACTCAACATATTCTTATTTCAAGAATGTTATCGATATTTTATTTTAAGAAATCAATTTTAAATACTGGTAAAAACATGCATCTTGGAACAAGAAAAAAATCTTAAATCTAGTTCTAGTCTAGATCAAGTAAAGGTAAAAACATTTGATTTCTTGAAATAAGACTCAAATGTTTGTGAAAAGAAAAGAAGAAAAAGGATCTACACCGACAAACATTAATACCCGTCCACAGCTCTGATCCTTCAGTGATCTTCTCCCCTGATCTCTACTAAGTGTTGTTCCTCTCTCCTATCGGAACTGTACTACCTAAAAATGCATCGATAGTCCTAAATAATAATATATAATATAATTAATTTAAATTAATTTTTTAAGCTAGAATTTCTAGTTTTAAGAACTCATATTTTACTTTAAGAACTAAAATTAAGCACAAACTTTCTTAATTTAAGGTCATATATACTTATTTTAATACTAAATTTTCTAAGTTAGTCTTAAATAAAAGAGAAAACATCCTAGTTTTAAGACCAATTGTCTAGTTTTAAGACCACTAGAGACTAGATACAAGTTGAAATATTCTAGTTTTTGTCTATTTATCAGCTAGAATTTTTTTCTAATTTTAAGAATTCTTGCCAAGTCAAATTTGCTTACCCCATTGGCAGATTTTTTTGCTTGATCTAGGAAAAGTTTAACTTTATTTAAGGCTTTTTTTTTGTTGCAAGAGTGCATTTTTTGCAGTGTATCTAATCTAAATTTCAGGCTAGGAAAATAGTGAATACATATTTTTTTACTCACACTGACAAGGACTCACGCGGATTTAAATGTTTAATGAAGCTTTACCAAGTTAGAAAAAGATTTCCTAACTTGGTAAAGCTTTATCAAACTTTTAAAATAGGCTTTTTCAAGCCAACATTTGCTGATCAAACTTTAAAATCCAGTTTGAGAAATTGTTTCATTGGTTTGGTTGAGAAGGCTAATTTTTTTGGAAGCCTCAGTGAAGTTGGTTCAGAGGTCTTATGACATTTTAAAGAACAACAGAGATAAAGAATAGATGAAAGACAGGATTGTTGAGAGCTATGGAAGTTTGGAAGAGTTCATGTAGCACTGAAACATGGCTGTTGAGAGGTGGAATTTGAGCTTGACAGATGTTGGCATCTTGACCATCCTCCGTACATTATTTATGGAGAAGTACAGCTCCCTCATCTAAGTTCATTGTGTTCCTCACTGCTTCGTGATTTGGATGATCCTCCAATTTTTATTCAGTGTGACTTGCCTTTTTTCATTCTAATATATGATCATTTAAGTGAGTTTTCTTGTCACATTGTGCATTCCTTTCTCCTTCAGTCAAATGCTTGCTCTTCCTTTCTCATTATATGTTTTTTTTGCAGGACAACATTTCATAGACAACTTTGCATTTCCACTCTTGCTCTGTTTGCCAGTTTTTTGATGTTCCAGCAAATATCAGTTTTTCAGCTTTTATTTTGTTAAAATGTAAACAATTTGTTTTTCTATAGCATTCCTTGTCTGCTGTTATGTTGTATTTATTCTCAAGCTTTTACAAGACTTCTTACGATACTGGGGTACTTTTTATAAAAAAACATTTATTGGTTCTTTAGACCAGAATGCAGAAGTTAGATATTTGAAGTGGAACTTATCACATCACATTGAGATTTACACATGGGATTACAGTCTTTGTTAGATACATGCATTAAGCAAATGTTTTTTGTGTGTGCTCTAATCAACTTCATCAAAATCAATTGGTTGTGCATAGGTAAATCAGACACAACTGATTCATTAGGTATTTCTTTGTTTTGTGCTGTATCTAAGGTTCAAGTGGTACTTTAATTTCCATTGATTTAAAGGCTGAGGTGAATGATGCTGAACTTGGTGCTCTCAGCTCAAACTGAAGAGCCAATTGTGTGTATAATGTGAATGTCTGTAAGACTCTGACTCACTGAGCTGTGCTTTAACTAAGGACTAATTACTTTACATTTACTCTCATTGCACACTTCAGTTACTGCTTCATTCTGCTTTAAAGTGTGCTGTTCCGTCATGGCTCTCGTTTCATGACAGAAACCTTAAGAGCTTTGTGCTTGGCAGATTTACTACCCTAGCAAGAACACCAAGTCAATATAAGATTAGATATTGGCACATATCTCATATTATCAGTGTCCTCCAGAGTCTGTCGATTTATAGCTGTTTATTTGTCAACAGTCCACATCACTGGTTTACGTCCTCTTATTCCTCACCTCGTGTCCTCAGCACAGACTGCATCACCACTTCTGCTGGATTGTAAATAAACACTGTGGAATCCAATGATTATTTAGTTTATTGTAGATAGAGTTGATCCAGTTGCACTTGGCCAATTACAGGTTGTATATATTGCCTGCCAGTTTTGATTCTCTATGAATGTCAAAATCACTGTATAATAAAAAAAACATATTAAATATTTTGTAGTTGTTAGAAATGCAGCTTCTATCACAATTGACTTCAACTTTTAAGAATGTAAAACATTTTATAATAAGCTAATTTAAATGCTTTTGTATCTAATTGAAAAAAAAAATGTTTTATTTGGGAAGAGAGAGAAAGAAACTAGAGAAAAGACAATAACAGCTAAAAAGAGTTAGGGTTCCCCATCAGTCGGTCACTATGACTTGTTGGTGACGACTATGGGAAGCTCCGCTAGGGATGCACTACTCATTCCACACTGTTTCAAAATGCCAATCAGCGAATGCGCTTATGGTCATGTGATCACGCCGTCCCACATGAACCGGACGCGAGCATGACACTCTTCCTGTTTTTCCTCTGGAGCCATACTCTGACATGCAAGGGGCTAGTGAAAGACACCACAAAACAATTGGAATACCTTGTGTGGATTTTAGGGAACTGGTGATTGAGCAGCAACCAGCGAGGTTTTTCGGCCGGCCGGAAGGTTGAAACCGCTGCAACGCCCCAGACTCCAGTACTTTCACCACCTTTCACCAAGTAACACTCCTTTTCTTAGTAGAGCACTAGTTTTTCCGGTCGACTGTTTGTAGCATGTTTCAAACATGTCGCGGCCATGCAAGTCTGTTGGATGCGTTGGAACGATTGCATTGACGCATAGCCACGATCATTGCCTCTTGGGCGTAGACATGCTGAGGCAGCGGTTGAGGGATCAGAAAGTGGATTGCACAGTTCTGTCCGGCAGCGCACTTAAGGCGAGGTTGGAGTACTTTCAGTACACCGCCGGAGGCTTTGTAGCTCGTGCTCGTAAAGGTTAACGAGTGCATGTCTCCGGCACCCAGTGGAGTTGAGCAGGGTCGCACGCACTTCCCTGGTGCATCCGCTATCCGCCACAGTGAGATATCGGATGATGCGCTACTTGCTTCTTCTGAGGACTCCTGTGCGCTTGATGATGCGATCTCCACTACTGCATCAGAGAGAGACGACGCTTCTCCCGAAGGAGACAGTACATCGCTCTCCCCTCTGGGGTGACGGCAGATTGTGCTGCAGAGAAAATGGCCGAGTTGCTTACCCGGGCTGCCAGGTGGCTCTGCCCCTGGCACCCACTATCTCCAGGCTGGACGGGTGGTTTGTGGGCATCTAAGTCGGCACCCCCACCGCCTGCTCGATGCCGGACAAAACCTCCTCAGTCCTCCCTGATCGTCAGCCTCCAGGTCGAAGACGTCGACCAAGACCGGCTACAAGGAGTCGACGGAGAAGCAGTCCTGTCCAAAGGCCCCCCCAACATCATCAGGGGATGAGGGTCCATCGGAAGCAGCCCTAGGACAAGCCGCCCAAGGAGTCCAGCTGCTGCACAGGCCTTGCCACCAGCCCGTCCCCCCTTGGAGGGAGGGGGTGCCACCACCATCAAGCAGCAGACCCACAGGTCAGATGTCAGTTTTTCATTAAATATGCAAACCTTGCAATATCTGGGTTATATGCGCAGCCAGGTGGCTTGTATTGCAGATCCGAATGCAGTTCTCATCTCAGAGGCACATTCAAGGGCGTGGCATCTGATGCAGTGCAGTCAGATGGCTCTCAGCTTCCTTGTCGGTGTCAGCCTCAACTGGGACCTTCTCGGCTGGAACCGGATGCTGCTCCGAGGTCGAGCCTGGACACCCAGGTAGATCTCCACCTGGCCTCCCTTGGGACCCCACCGCTAAGTCTATTAGTTTGCGGCCTCGCTATGAAAACTATCGGCGAAGTGCATGTGGCGCTATTTGTAGAGTGTCAGGAAGCCTAGTGAGAGCTTCCCAATATTTCCCCTTGGCTCGTACGCACTATACGGCACAGCTATCGACTGCAGTTTGCTGCCAAGCCGCCCAAGGTCAACGGGGTTCTAATGACCTCTGTCTCAACCACAGAGGCTCCAGTCCTGCGCGAGGAGATCGATTCCCTTCAACGCAATGGTGCGATCCAGGCGGTCTCTCCTGCCGACAGAGAAAGAGGATTTTACAGCCCATACTTTCTAGTTTCCAAGCGCACAGGCGGGTTGCGTCCAATCCTCGACCTGCGTCGTCTGAACGCTCATCTTCTGAGACTTCCGTTCAGGATGATATCCCTCAGACACACGGTCCTCTCAGTCCGTCCAGGCAATTGGTTCGCCACAATAGATCTGAAGGATACATATTTTCACGTGAGTATACTCCCTCGGCACAGACCCTTTCTCCGGTTTGGCCTCGAAGGCCGAGTGTATCAGTTCTGTGTCCTCCCCATCGGCTTGTCTCTTTCCCTTGCACTTTCACAAAGGTGATCGAGGCAGCTTTAGCACCGTAAATACGGGAAGGGGTTCGAATTCTGGCTTACTTGGACAACTGGCTGATACTGGCCCAGATGCATTCCCAGTTGATTCGCCACAGAGACAGGGTCTTATGCCACCTCAGCCGTCTGGGGTTTCGGATCATCTCAGAAAAGAGCTGTCTAACCCCTGGCCAGAGCATATCTTTTCTGGTTATGGAGCTAAACTTGTTGAACTCGCGAGCACACTTCTCTCTAGAGCGTGCCCTGAGCCTGCTGAAGGCAGCATGCAGAGTCTGCACAAGATAAGTGGTCCCTCTGAAGAACTTTCAGAGGCTCCTGAGGCATATGGCTTCCATAGCAGAAGTTATTCCGCTCGGTTTATTACAAATGAGACAACTCCAGCTTTGGCTGAAGTTCTGAATTCCGTCGCGAGCATGAGGTCCAGGGCGACTGAAGGTGAACGTGACAAAGTCTCTGGGTTTTGGACTGAGAAACACACTTCATGGAGCATAAATCGCCTAGAGCTATTTGCAGTGCTCCTAGCAGAGAAGCACTTTAGGAGAAAGCTGCAAAGACATCACGTGTTGGTTAGGACGGACAACACAGCGGCGATGGCATATACCAATCGACAAGGAGGGATACGCTCACCCCGTTTGTCGGCTCTCGCCTGTAGACTGCATTGGGGTCTGTCCCTAGTTACAGTCCATATCCCCGGCAGGTTGAATCAGACAGCAGATGCACTGTCTCGGTGGAAACCCTGCTCAGGAGAATAGCGACTCCATCCCCTGGCAGTCCAGCAGATCTAGGAACGCTTTAGTAAAGCGGAGGTAGCCATGTTCCCTTCCCCAGAGAATGCTCAGTGCCGGCTGTTCTACGTTCTGTCCCAGGCTCCTCTCGGGATAGATGCGCTGGCGCATTGCTGGCCCAGGAAGAAACGCCTATATGTATTTCCCCCAAAGAGCTTCATTGCAACCCTCCTGTACAAGATCAGGGAGGACGAGGCAGAGGTCCTAGTGGTGGCAACTTATTGGCCCAACCGACCTTGGTTCATAGAACTCTGCTCCATCGTGACAGTCCCTCCCTGGCCAGTTCCCCTGCAACCAGACCTTCAGACTCAGGGATGTGGGCACAAGCACCTCCATGTCTGGCACATCATGCCGCGGAGGACCAACGGGTAATGCCACAGTCTATATCTTGCCAGAGCTCTCTCTACTTTTGCCTATATCGCCGGCAAGTGGGGTCGGTTTGTCGACTGGAGTCACTCTCACCAAGTAGACGCAGGTAGCTGCCCTGTTGAACTTGTACTAACCTTCCTGCAAGAGGGTCTGGATCAAGGACTGTATTCGTCAACCCTGAAGGTTTCCATCCTCGCGATTTCTGCCTATCACCTTCTAGTTGAAGGCAACACATTGGGATGACACAAGTGACCGGTCAGATTCCTCAGAGGGCCCAGAAGAGTTAGACCATCTAGGCTGTCTTTAGTTTCCTCCTGGGCCCTTTTCATTGTCTTTTAAGGACTTCAAGGTCCTCCATTCGAGCCGCTTGAATCAGTAGAGCTTAAATTTCTGTCAATTAAGACAGCACTCCTGGTCACGTTAGCCTCAATCAAGAGGGTGGGGAATCTGCAGGTACTCTCTGTCTATGAGATCTGCTTAAAGTTCGAACCTGGTGATGTTATTCTGAAGCCTAGGCCTGGATATGTGCCAAAGGTTCCTACCATCTCCTTTAAAACTCAGGTAGTGAACATCCAAGCTCTTCCCGGAGAGGAGGCAGCATCAGCCCCTGGTCCCACTTGCCCAGTTCAAGCACTGAGGATCTATGTAGAAAGGATCCGGAATCTTAGTATTTCTGATCAGCTCTTTGTATGCTTTGGAGGACAGCAGATAATAGGGAAGGCTGTCTCCAAACAGAGGATGGCCCACTGGCTAATGGAGGCCATCTCTACCGCATACACAGAGTCCGATGTCCCTTGCCCCCTGCAGTTGAGAGCCCACTCTATCATGGGTGCAGGAAAAACAAGACATGACTGGCAGTAAATATTTAATGTATAATTAAAGTAATGCGTGTCACCCGGGTCAAAAGTTAGTTGGAGTTCTGTTATGTTGCTGTTTAGAGTAAAGCATGAGAGTGTGTCTTGTCTCTTTGCAGGCAAATAAACCTACCATATTAAGTTTCATGTATGTAGCACATCCGCATCGAGCCATACGTAACGCTACCTTCTTCTTACACAATTCAGTTGATCTGAGATTGCAAAAAAAATTTCAAAGATTGTTTGTTACACCAAAAAAGACAGTATGTGATTATTTAACTTTTTTTAGTTCTTGTTCAAAGCAACTGAACTGGCAATTATGTGACAGTCATTGCACATATTTAAAAACAATACAACTTACAAATGTAATCAATTCCATTATCTGTAAGGATTATCAACTGTTGATATAAACTTTAAGTCTATGTGTTTTCAATAACATTTTTCTGTTTTAGTATCACGGAAATATGTTTTAAATGCCCTGTAAACAGTATGGTGTTTTATATACACAGACAGACAGGAATAAAGGCTGGCTATTATTTCTCATTAGAACTGCTTTTTTTTGCTGTAGCCATGTAGTGCCCTACAGCTCATGTACCCTCAGCCCATTTATATATGTCCAATCAATAGCAGAGATGGGAGGCAAAATCATTGATTTCTATTAGACGCTCACTTCCAAGATATATATTATGATAAGTGGTCGTCATTTTGCTGATGAGTCAATGAATCACAATTTGTAGTTATCTAATGCCACTCCTCTCTTAAAACTATCATCTGACTCTTTAACATACCCTCTTTATTGTTTCTAATTACACAATAAGCATTACTTTTTAATTGTCTTCTCTTAGGCATGCCTGGCATTACCTATCTTACAATACCTGAAATAACATTGTCAAATGCATATTTAAAACATGTCTATACCACTTCATTTGGGCCTCTTTTACATAATCATTCAATTGGGGCCATTGGGGCAAGAAGGTCGCTGGTTTGAGTCCTGTGATCGTGTGGGTTTACTCCGGGTGCACTGGTTTCCCCACAAAGTCCAAAAATATATGGTATAAGTCAGTTGGGTGAACAAAATTGTCCATAGAGTTTGAGTGTGTGTGAATGTCTCCCAGTGATGGGTTGTGGCTGGAAGGGTGTCCACCACACAAAACATATGCCAGTAGAGTTGGCGGTTAATTTTGCTGTGGCGACCCCGAAAGGGAAAATCAAACAAGATAATGGATGGATGGACAAACTGTCATTGAGATTTTGTTACGGGCCACCTGAAAAACACACAAGTAGATTCTTTCTTTACAGTGAAAAGTCAAAATGACAGTGAAAAACTCCTTAATGAAGTCTGGAAGAAATTTTTATTGAGGAAATTCAAGGTCATAACTGCACAAGTTCCTGTAAAATCTGTAAAGTCTTGTAAAATATAGCTACAGGGTTGCTAAGATAAGAACTCAGAGATAACACCATTGTTTGGTTAGTTTATTTTGATCATTTGTGTTGAGTCAAACCAATACCATCCCCAGTGTTGTCAGGCAAAGGCAGCACCCAATCTTGATTTGTGTCTTGAACATTATTTCATTAGGGATCGAGCATCAAAGGTGCAAAAACCCTATTGTTTTTCCTCAAAAAAAAAAAAAAAAGATTATTCTTTTCCGTCTTTCCAGGGACTTTTGAGGGCCTGAACATTAATGAAAAGTCCCAGATTTTTGCACAAACGTCAGACCGGGTGAAAATTTACATTTGATTGTGTTTCAAAATATGAATAAAAAAAAATGGCTCTATAGCGCCACGTTTTTTAGCTGTTGCACAACCAGTTTGTCGTAGGTGAATGAAATTTGGTACACATGTGTAAAGTACCAAGCTGCAACTTTTGCTAATATAAATCCTGTTTCAAAAATTGACAGGAAGTTGGTTTTTTCCCCACAGATTTTATCCAAACATCTTCAGTATCATCATAAGGCATACGGCACGTTATATTGAGAAGCATTTTGGACTATCATAAAGTATAAAGGATGAAAAAATTATGGAATTACGAGCCTACCGTTCTGACCAAATTGCTATGATTAAGTGATGATACGCTTATAGCGCCACCTACTGCCTGCGTATATTTGTGGGTGTATCTCCCACATACTTCATCTGACGTAAAAATGAGGCTTGTCAATATTGTGATTTTGAACAGATTGATATGCTAATGTTATGCTGATCTTATAACACAGACTCTTGTTTTTATACGAGTTGTTCGTGTACAAATATAGATCGTCTTTATGTTTAAAGCTTTGTATCGTTTGGTACTTAGTAAAGTGCCTTTTCACCTTGTTTCGAGCTCTCGACAACGACAAGTAAAAAAACTCGAAAGGCCGGGAGATGGTGCCTTCGCTCCGGCGGACGCATCGTGCGAGACCCCTCCCATCGCTGCTTGCAGCTTTAATTTGAATTATTTTTTTATTTACTTGGGAAATATATGTTTTTAATAAGTATAGTTATTTTAGTCTAAAAGCTGCCTCTTGCTACATTTCATTTCATACAGAGGACCTGGAACTGTCCACTGATACTAATTTTCTCTGGTAAGATTTTTACCAGGTCAATCAGCAAACACATGAGTGGCTTTGAGGCCGTGGGAGCAGACAGTCTGGTGGTAGACGTGGTAGCAGAGGAAACAGTTGTAGCAACTTTTTATAACATCAACATATTGAAATATGAGAAAGTTGTTACATTTTGCTTGATGCAAAGATGTAGTGGAGTTACTCCTGTGTAACTAAAGCAACAAGCTACAAAGCTAATTTAGCAAAACTATTTCTTAGCTGACATTCTCAGATATGTAGTGGAATCAATGCACAAACAGCAGAGAGAAGATATAGATGTAACCAATGAAAATGACTTCCGTCGGCTTCTGCGTCAATGTAATCATATCACTTTATTGCCACTGGGTGGCGCCTCCATCTCAAAAATGAGCATAGAGTTGTATAGGTTAGTTAAGTTCAAAAAACTTAAACAAAACTTAACAATACTACTTTATTTTTGTCTCAAGTTAGCTAATCAATGTTGTTTTTATGCATCCATGTTTTTTATTACCTAAATATCTTTGAATTCACCTAGAGTGTTTGACTCGCGTGTGGGAGACCCAGGTATGAGACGTTGATTGTTTTATTTATTTATTTATTGTTTAAGAATGAATGAAGAGCAGAAAATGAAAAATAAATGGATTTATAAGATTCACAGATATCGGCAGTGAATGCAGACATCATTCACTTTCTTTTCATTTTTTGTTTATGCGTTTGGTGTCACATGGCATCACATGACGCACCTCAGGTCCTACAGTGAATGATTAGTTTGCTTGTTTCCCTCAGCACTCCTCTCAATTGGGTTTCTCATTCAGCCTGTTGAGGAGATGACAGGAGTGGCCACAGAAATTTTCTTTTCTTTTAGATATGCATATTCTTTAGATTGCATATCTATAAAATGTGTTTCCTCTGTATGCAACGTACAATGCAGTGTTCTGAGCGCGCTCCAAGCTAGTAAAAACTAGAACAATGGAACAGGGGCCATTAGTCATTGTAAATGTTCTAAAACTCTCATATCTGAGCTCTCTCCATCTACTGTTTAATGCTTTACCTGGATTTGTTTACAATGTTGCAGGAGAGATGTTCTTTACAGAGCTGTGTGTGAGAGCATAGCGAGAGGCATTCTGGATAAAGTAGTTGTGAGTGAAACGTGATCGATGGTGGCCAAGTGAACACAAGTGCTAGAGAGAGGAAAAAACGTTGTGGTTGTTTGGTGGCACCCTGGTCTGTGAAGTGTACCTGTGCCTGAGTTGCCAAATAAACAACTGGAAAATCATTAGAAGGTTGTGTCTCATCACTGCACAAACTAATGGATCCACTTAACCTTATAAATTAATTTATGTTGCACTGCCATTACGAGCCTTTAACGCTACAGAAGAAGCATTGGGGGCTCGAGTCCGTGATCAGCTCGTTGTTTGAGGTGAGTCAAGAGACTTTTTCGAGTTATAAAGTTTAAAGGAAGAAGATAAAGTGTAACGGAGTGCATAAACATGGCAAATTCAGTTGAAAAAGTGCAACTGTTCAAATGCAGCTCTGTTTCACCTGGCACAAGGCACAACAAAACTAGCTAAGGTATTGGGATAAAGGGATACATATCCACACAAAATAGTAACGTCTTTATATGTAAATTACTTGTTAGCAGTTACACTTTTGGTGTTTATGTTGCCGGAGGTTTTTTAATTGTTGATGAACCTATAGACAGATTCAGGAAATATATTATGATGTTGTAGGAATAAAGATTCTTGGATAAAATACCAATTGAAGATTGCTTTTTGTTATTCTCAAGAAAGTTCCAGAAAACTTTTTCTTTTTCATGTATCTTTTTCAAATTATTATTTTATGTTTGAAAGTGTTTAATTGTATCTAATCATGACAGTTTAAATGTGTGCAAAATGGAATCTGGTCTTTATTTTTGTAGACATGTAATTGTGAAATGTTTAATGTGCTCAAAATGCTATTTACTGCTTTTGGTATTAACAGGAAAAACATTTAGAGGATTTTAACCTACTAATTTCTGTTTGCTAACACAATGTTAAACACAATGTGCAACTTATGTTTTAGTATCTGGTAATATTATATATGTTAAATAGTAAATAAATATGTAATATATGTTAAAGTTTATGCTGAGAAAATCTGTATCATAGCGCTATTTGGTGACCAACTTTGGTAACACTGATTATTTCACAAATCCGCACTTGGCACCACGGTAGGCTCTCATGGCGACCTGAGTTTTGGTCAAAAACACTCTACAAACACTAAATTGCAGAAAACAATAATAAACAGTTGGTTTTGCTACAAAGCTGACTTGACAGCTGACTAGATCTGGTTTATTTTTGTGCTTTTCTGTCAAATATATCCCTCTAGATATAAACTGTGATTAAAAACAAGGTAAGCTCAGAAATGCTTTTAAAGAATATGAGTTTCAAACTGATAACAATAAAATGTCTACATATTTAAATATTTTTTTGTTTAATGCAGGTTGTCACGGTGGATAGCATAGTCATCTCACAGTAATAAGATTGCTGGTTCGAGCCTTGGCTGGTTCAGTTGGCATTTCTGTGTAGAGTTAGCATGTTTTCCCTGTAATCGTATGAGTTCACTCTGGGTGCTGCGGTTTTCTCCACAAGTCCAAAGGCATGCTGTTCAAGTTAATTGGCTATAACAAAATTGTCCATCGTGAACGAGTGTGTATGGATGTGGGTGGGTGGAAGGGCATGCGCTACGTAAAACATATGCCAGATGAGTTGGCAGTTCATTCTGCTGTGGTGACCCCAAAATGGACAAAGCCGACAAGACGAGGGATAGATGTTTAATTCATTTTTAATATAATTTTGTAACAAAAATATTATTACAATAATTAATAATAACACGATAAGAGGCAATCATTCAATCTGTCACGTAAACAAATCAGACGTTACCTTTAGGGGGCGACAGAGCAGTTCACTGGGAGGAATTCGAACCACTGCCAGGTCTCGGGGTCGATTCAAATTAGTGATGGGAAGTTCGGATCATTTCTCCGACTCGGATCTTTGAGTCCCGTTCAGCAAAATGAACGAATCTTTTTTCGAGTCATTTCGTTCATTTTAGTAAAATACCAATAAAATGTTGTGTGTTTCTTCCCAAACACGTTTATTATATACACAAACCCGAATCACACTACAAATTAAACAAAACTATAATGGTAGAAGACAAAAAAAAACATTTTAATTAAGCCTACCTGGGTCTTTTAGTCTGATTCAGCTCAGCTCTGATCTGTCTTTAGGTTAAAGTCTCATCGTTCTTCACAGTTCTTCTCTCTGATGGTAACGAGTGCAGTCCGGCCCCGGGGCCTTCTGTCACGTGACGATCCCTAATATTAACCTAATGCAGTTTGAGCCGGAAATCCACAAGATTCGTTCTTTTCTCGAGTCCTCTGGGTCCTTTCGTTCTTCTGTCACGTGACGCTCCCTAATATTAACCTAATGCAGTTTGAGCCGGAAATCCACAAGATTCGTTCTTTTCTCGAGTCCTCTGGGTCCTTTCGTTCTTCTGTCACGTGACGCTCCCTAATATTAACCTAATGCAGTTTGAGCCGGAAATCCACAAGATTCGTTCTTTTCTCGAGTCCTCTGGGTCCTTTCGTTCTTCTGTCACGTGACGCTTCCTAATATTAACCTAATGCAGTTTGAGCCGGAAATCCACAAGATTCGTTCTTTTCTCGAGTCCTCTGGGTCATTTCGTTCTTCTGTCACGTGACGCTCCCTAATATTAACCTAATGCAGTTTGAGCCGGAAATCCACAAGATTCGTTCTTTTCTCGAGTCCTCTGGGTCCTTTCGTTCTTTTGTCACGTGACCTTATCCCTTTCAGTATCTTAGTAATACTAATGTAAAGATAAATAGGCCTAATACATAAAGAAAAAAATGTGTGCCCATTTCTGTAACTGTGATTGTTTCTGATTTTTGAGGATCTGTGATGTAGTTCATAAATTAACAAATACCTTCTATTTTTTTATTTGTCCTTTTACTGTCTTCAGAACAATGAACTGTATAATAAAATAATCCAAACCTACAAATACAAAGTAGCTACTTATAGCTTGTTTGTTTGTTTTTATTCTAATTTTCAAATTGCTTGTATCACAAACAATACACTGACAATCTGATTTATAAAATAACTGCATAATTAAATTATGAAGTATAAAAATTATTTAGTTAAAAGTTATTACGTACTATTAGTAAGTGACTTTACAATTAAATGACAACTTGTAAATACTATAGGTAATTTATTATGCACTAAAAATAAAGTGACTCAAAAATGCTTCATGAATCTTAGGCTATGTAACAGCAGTTCTAAAGTCCATGATATAGGTCCGTTGTGTTGACCCTTCAGATTATACTATTATTTTACATTTCAAAATATTGTATTATATACATACTATACATCAAGGTGTTGTATAATTAATATTTGAATACACTTTAAAACACACCAAACTACAACAAACACAAATACCCTATCTCTGAAAGTGATTTTATGAACAATTTAACAAAAGAACGAAAGGACCCAGAGGACTCGAGAAAAGAACGAATCTTGTGGATTTCCGGCTCAAACTGCATTAGGTTAATATTAGGGAGTGTCACGTGACAGAAGAACGAAATGACCCAGAGGACTCGAGAAAAGAACGAATCTTGTGGATTTCCGGCTCAAACTGCATTAGGTTAATATTAGGGAGCGTCACGTGACAGAAGAACGAAAGGACCCAGAGGACTCGAGAAAAGAACGAATCTTGTGAATTTCCGGCTCAGACTGCGTTGCTTCTGCGCATGCGCAACTGAACGAATCGCTCCCCGAGACGATTCGTTCTTCCGAGTCACAATAAAGATTCGTTCAAAAAGAACGAATCGTTCAAGAACGACCCATCACTAATTCAAATGAGGTTGCCAGATCACAGTTTAGAGTTAATCTGTCCACCAGAATAAACCAACCGCCATTAATATGGACCCTTACTCAAAATGAATCGTATCCCAAAACATTACTACCCAACCTTTAAATCGTATTATTTCAAGATCAAAACCTCAGGGAACGGATATTCAAATATAAACCACAGACAAGCAAATATGTTTAAAATGTTTATGACATTTATTGAACTATTCTAAGACACATAGGATAAACAATTTCTAACTAAACTGCCTGAAGCACATTCGCTCACGCACGCACGCACACACACCAAGAGGGATGGGGTGAGGGGGAGCGAAGGAGAGAGAGAGAGAGGTAATTAGAGCAAGCGAGAGAGGGAGCGAGGGAGAGAGAGAGAGAGAGACAAAGTTTTAAGGCAACAACTCAAGAGTTACCCTTAATCACGAATCTAGGCACATAATCAATTTCGACTGGTTCCAAGGGTTCGTTCTGCGATCATTATCCTTGCCAAAGTAATTAATTATCGCTTGCTACCGTTTTGGAATCCGTTGAATCGCTGAGGTTTCACGAGTGGTCCGCGGGGCAGAACGAGAGGATTCCTGGATAACGGCTGTGAAGATGTGCCCGGGTTGTGGGAATGTCCGTAGAAGTCCACAGAAGTTTCACATTGGGTTCGAAAAGTCTGTATATTCTGAAATCACGACTCTGGGTTGGTGAGAGCCGGGTTTTCCTTTGTTGAAACAGCACCAAAAGATGAGAGAATTTTGAAGAAGTTAACTTGAGAAAAGACTGGCTAAGAGAAGGAAGAGAAAGAACTGGGGCAGAAGAAGACTAAACTAGAAGGGGCCAGCTAGGAGAAGCGCACCCCGTTTTGGATTGGAGGCGGGTCCTTCCTCTGTACTTCAGCCAATGAGAGCACTCCTGGAATTGGAGCCGTGGTGACGTCACGATTCAGCGCGCAGGATTTTGGCTGAGAAGAGATTCACGGCTAATTTGTATTCATTAATAAACGAAGTCATATCTAATCAAGAGAGTACCGGATAACTTTCTACACAAGTAAATCCTTTCAGCGACGTGATAAACAGTCCAAAAACACCAACCACGTCGGACTTGCGGCGGGAAAGACATTCATACAAATCAATCATTCATTTCAACTATCTCTAAGCTATTAGCTATACAGTACAAATTATTCCGTAACATGAGAGTATATTCAAGAATATATGTGTGAGCACAGAAGTCTCGTTAACATCCGTAGTGTTCTTAAAAGCAGTTTGGGGATTACGGTGTAAAATTACACCTCCTTTGTATTCCTTCAAGCGCAGCCGTCTCGGGGTGAACTGGAGTTTGAAATCACGGCGCTTTGATCCTGCAGTCAAGGAAGGGTCGGAACATTCACATGGTCAGGGAATTGTCAGTTGACACTCTTCCTGAGAAACCCAGGATAAGGTTATCTCTTTTGACCCCTCTCAGTCCGTGAGGGGTAATTTCGTTTTGACGTGTTTAAACTGGGACCTGAGCGATGGCAACATTTGTTTTTACTGAGGGCAGATTCGCACAGATCAAAAGCAACAATTTAATATCGTCTGTAACGACTTCCAGCAAATGTGCTCAAACCTCTGCAGATGATCTAGAATTCTGCAGCTCGTCTTATCTACAAGGAAGCAAAGTAGGGTTGTCATGGTACCAAATTTTCAGTTTTCGGTACCGATACCAGTGAAAATCCACGGTTCTCTGTGCCAAATTAAAACACAAAAGCATGAATTTTACTTTTATTAATACAGCTGAATAATAATAAATATGATTGAAACAGTACCGACTTGGTACCGAAGTACTGGGACATTTGACAACACTATTCTGAAGTGAGCTCATCTTACCCCCCCCCCCTCTTTATCACTATTCACTGGCTCCCTATCATGTTAAGTTCAAATCACTGATGCTGGCTTACAAAACTATCTCCAGATCAGCTCCTGTTTACCTCCTTAAGCTGATACACTCCTATTTGCCAGAAGCCTGCGCTCAGAGAACAAACAGCATCTTGTGGTTCTGTCCCATAAAGTCAGAAAATATCTTTATAGATTCTTCTCTCTCACTGTCCCTGGCTGGTGGACAAACGCTTTGATTCAGTCAGTAAAGAAGCAACACTAACAGCTTTCAAATAGCAACTAAAAACTCTTCTCTTCAAGTAACACTTACAATGAAAAAACAAAGTCCCCGCTGTTCATTTTTATTTCCTTCCTTCTATGGTTGATTGATCAGTTGCTACAACATCTGCCATGAGCGACCTGAGTTAGATTTGTCTGTGAATCAAATTGCATGTTATCTCTCTCCTACTGTAATTCCCTTTGGAGAAAATTGCCTGCCAGATGCATGAATGTAAATGTAAATATAAAACCGGCAATAAAAACCTGCATGAGGGGAAGAGAAAGCGAGAATGGAAAAATTCCAAACAAAATGAAAAAAATAATACATTTTACAACTTCATGTGTTATTATTGGTTTAGAATGACTGTTATGGAACATGTATAAACCTTTTATAGTTGCTCTAAAGTTTGACACTAATTTTCTGAATTTGTTAAGTTTAAACAACAACATCAATTCTTTCTGGTTTGAGTTAATGTTAAGGCCTAAATTTGCTTAAAACAAACAGGACTACATTATCTTTCAGCAAACTAAAAACTAAATGAGTTCAGATAAATAGTACTCACTTTTAAATTAATACAATTATGCACAATGTTCAAGTTTTTTTTGCTCTGCTCTCAAATCAATCAATCAATCAGTTTTATATAGCGCTTCTTTAGCAATTGCTTTCAAAGCAGCTTCACAAAGTCCTCGTGGGGATCAGGTATAGTAGATAGGAGTTCCCTCTGTGAGGGGACTCTCGCTGACTGAGGCAAACAAAACAAAAAATGCCCCTTTCCTTTGTTGCAAATAATAGAGCACTGGAAGAGAAAAGAACCATTTAGGTCAACAAAAGCTGAGGAAAAAATTAGAAAAAACTTCTGAAAATGATGAAATTTTCCACAGCATTAATGTACATCATGAAATAGTGAAAACTTGCAGAAATGACCACAATCATTTCATTACAGGGCTCTCTGGAACACTGGGTTTGGCACCCTATAGTTAGAGAAATGAGGATAATGACACCGGTGCAATTGACTGCTGCTCCCTGCAACTGCAGTTACTTTACTCTGTATTGGATACATTAATTGTATGTTAGAGCAGTAAACCATTTACACAAATCACATTTTCAGTCTATTAAATGTTTTATTATGGATATTTAAAAACAGACAGAAAGATCATAAAGATTATGCAAATAGAATGATTGCTCATTTTTGTGTAAGCAAGAGGTTCAAGTGTGAACATGAGCACGCAAATAATTTATCTTCATTGATGTGGCACATTTAAATGCATGTATGTGCTCAGATTAAAAATGAACATTGAAATGTCTGTAGATTATTAAGAGGATATATAAAATAAAACTAGTTTTTCTACTTGATTTGACATTTTAGAGAGAAAAAAAGAATGAACATTTGTTTGGCCCCTTGCTACTGTATATACAAGCCTAACACTGTCCATACTCTTTTTTTCTTCACAATTATTGTCACGTCTCACAATTTTAACACATTGTCTAAACCTTTCAAAGCTCAATATCGAGTTCAAACCTTTATTGTAGAACTAAATCTACACAATTAACAGAACTTCTGCTAAATTGTAAACCACTTTCATGGAATGTTAAAAAAACATATATAAACAATAAAATAACAACAATTTATAAAATATTTAGTCTAAAGAGATGGATTATTAAAAGATATTCAAATATTATTAAATAAGGCATGGGGTGCAAATGTAAATAAAAATGTTAAGGGGGAAGGAGAAGAGTTGTTGTTGTTTTTTTATTAATAGTGCAATTGCATGAATGATGCAACTTTGTAATGTTCAAAGTGAGTATAGTTCCGAGTAATAATACATTATTTCTCTTTGTCTTGGGGCAGGGCTTTTTGCGTAATTTTTTTCCCATAACACATGAAACAATGTGAACTAATGAGACTGCCCACAGCCCACAGAGCATGTTAGAATAAACATAGAGAACACTTTTCATCATTTGATAATTTTCAAATGACATTATAATTTACAATATATAGTAAGTGATATACATAATGTACAATATGCATAATTATATACAATATAGTATACACTCAAAAAACTCACATACTTTTACATCTAGTCAACAACATCCACTAAATTACATATATCTATTAATGCATGGTAAAATGTTTATTAGAGAAATATATTTACATTCAATGAGAGTTTAGTTTCAGTTCTTCTAAATCATGAATCAGCCGTTGTCATGGTGATAATATGTAAATATCACCAACTTGACTTTGACAAAAGCTATTTATTCACTGCTGTATTCAGGTGACCATATGTCATATGTCTAGCATCAGTTCTCATCAAGCCCTGCATGGTTTCACTGGAGCCTGGTGCATGATTAATTCAGAAGGAAGTGGAGCCACCCTGGAGATGTGTGAATGGCTGCCTCACTTGCAGTAATTAAAGTCTAGGATGAACTGAGCAGCAATCAATGCCCACGGGTGGATTCTGTGTGAATCTTATACCACGTCAGTGTCTACTCTCTTCACATGAAGTAAAATGCGCTGATTTGGTTTATTATATTTCAAAAATGAGCCCTGTTAAAACAAAAGAAGAGTATTTTATAAAATGTTTTTCATAAAAACATTATCTCTTAGAAACTGCTTCTAATGGAGAAAACATCTTTCTATGCATACAGTACAAAAATATGCAGCGTAAATTGTGAGTGGACAGTTTTTCCTCTTTGAAAAGCTGATTGAAAAGAATAAATGCTATTATCTCTCTCGATTTGATTGCTGTGTGTCTGCTTGGCTTACGTCATCCACGGTGAGAATGGGAGAGTGTGTCTGCTGCCAATCTCTGGATGATGACATACTACGTGTCCAGGATTTAGAACTCTGTACTGTATTTTTTTCCCTCTGGGTCCCTTATGACCTCGTCTAGCTGAGTGAATTCAATTTCATTTTTACATCAAAGGTGTCTTTTTTTCAGGTTACTGTTAACATTATACTAGAAATGTGTCTTTTTTTGAAAAGCTCTAAAGCCATAGAACAAAATTATAAATTTGTATGAATTGTATTCATTTGATCTGTTGATCCTTATTTTAAATGTACGTTACAAATAAAGGATGACTGATATAGAAGGTTTTTCAAATAAATTTGAACCTCTAAGGCTAATGATGTCTAAACATTTAGAGGGAAAGAATTAATAAACTGGAACAACTTATAAGGTATCCTTTAATATGTTGAGTGCTGTTTCTCCACAATATGCACATTCCACACAGTGTAGGGGACCAAGCGGTCAACCACTAATGGCTTGTGAAAAAATTATCACAATAGTATTAAAAATAGGATTTGAACTATTAACTGTGTATATGAAAATATGTGCAAAATATGTTAAGCAATATTGTGTAAGCAATACAAAAGCAACATAGTCATCTTCTCCAGAAAGAGAATCTCCTTTGCCCATCTCTCACTTCTCTTCCTGATGCCCCTTTCCCCCACCTCCCAGTGGTCTGTTCGACTATGACCAAATTTTAACTGGACAAACAACTATTTGGAAATAGCCTCGAAACGGCATCAAAAACCCGTTACAGCAAAAAAAAGAAAGTGAAATTAAACCTAAACTTCGCTAGCAGATAAAACTGTTTAAAAAGTCAATTTAGCACTTGTAAACACAATATTACTCATGTTACTATCAACACTTTAACCTTAATTCCTAATCATGCTCATAATATATAGGTTTTTACATTCTGGATATGAATGTGAATATTGCGGGCTTATTAAGATCAATTATTCAGGATCACTTGACTAAAATTTAACATTAGTGAACAGTGGAAAAGACTAGTGCCAGCTTTCTTTTCTTCTCCTTTCAAAATTACTATAGTCAGAGGTGCAGTCAAGTAACATTAACTTATTATCCAAGTATACTTAGATTTTTATTTGGGAAGTTATGAAAATAATGTTGATCAATCTTACAATTATATGCATTCCATATCCAATCAATCAAGTTTCTATATAGTGCTTTTTTAGCAGTTGCTTTCAAAGCAGCTTCACAAAGTCCTAGTGAGGATCAGGTAGAGTAAATAGGAGTTCCCTCTGTGAGGCTCCTGGGAGCCTCGCTGTCTGAAGCAGGTGCTAGTCACCTCCTCAGCATAAAGAATATACAAACTTAATTTCCATCGACGAACAGTTTGCCAGACAGCACCTGAAAAAACAAAACAAACAAAGACAAAACAGAAACTAACAAATGATAAAACAAAGGTTAGAAAACTGTAACACAGAAAACAAACAGTTGATCAGGCTTAGCTGCAGGAGGATGAGTGATAAATGATGAGGATAGGTTAGATGGGCATATTGACCCACATTGTTTTTTCATGTAAGTTTGTATGTACATAGTGCTCAGACACCATATCCGTTTAGACCAGGGGTCGGCAACCCGTGGCTCTGGAGCCGCATGTGGCTCTTTAGCGCTGCCCTAGTGGCTCCCTGGAGCTTTTTCAAAAATGAAAAAATAAAAGGAAAAAGGTAAATATGTTTTTTGTTTAATATGGTTTCTATAGGAGGACAAACATTCTTAACGTTTTCCAAAGCTGTAAAAGAGTGTAGAATAAATATTTATTTTCAACATTTCTGTCAGCGACGATTTGCGTCATCACCCGCGACACACGTTTCTATCAGCGGGACGGGATGCCAGGTAGGTGGCTGCTGTAAACAAACCGGCGACTGTGTGGTGGGTCATGGATCCCAAAGAGAAAAAGAGAAACATAACCGAGGAGAACTGAGGATTCAACGGTTCTTGGACCGAATCCTTTACATTCATTGCCGATGCGGAAGGATTGCCTGAATGTTTGCTCTGTGTTGGGAAGTTGTCTAAAAACAAGAGTAAAGTGGAAAGACATTTCCAAGGAAGGCATGCACGTATTTAGTAACAAAGTGGCTGTGATTTTATATACTTCTTTTCAAAAGGCTGCTGTTTTATTTTTATAAATGTATGCTGCGTTTTTTCGCATTGTTTGTTGCCCAGTTAGGGGCACGTTGTGCACGTTCCATTTTGATGTTGTTTTTGTGAATCCTCAAAATAAAACTGACATCAAAAATTCGATTTCTTTATTGCATTTCTCTCATTTCATCAAAGCAATGAAACATAATTCATTAATATTGTTATCGTACAACAGAGTAGTCACGTAATGCGTCGTTCTCTACAGGATTCACTGCAGGGAAAATAAACATTTAATCATGAAGGCTCATTATGTATTCGTAGCAAACTTAGTCATTTTTATAGTAGGCTAATATAGATACATAAAGCATGTGTTGCCTTCATTATAAGGCTTATACAAGGCTTTTAATTTTTTGTTTTTTTGGTCCAATATGGCTCTTTTAACATTTTGGGTTGCCGACCCCTGGTTTAGACAAATATCAAGAGCCAATTATTCAAATGCTAGATTAAACGGATATGTTTTTAATTTAGTTTTGAACTCCGTGAGCGTAGCTTAGCTCCGGATAACATCCGGGAGTTTGTTCCAGAGCTTCAGGGCTCTATATTAGAACGCTCTTCCCCCTCTGGTGAATTTACTAATATGCGTAATAATCAATAGTCCTGCTTCTGTGGATCTGGGAGATCCTTGCGTGTTCAAATGATCAGGAATGCAGTTTAAGAATCAAATAACAGAGGTTTAATATTCTGAGACAATAAAGATCATAACAACAGCTGGGTGTTCTCTGCAACTTGGCAAGAGAAGACCATCGTCTGTATAATAATTACATTTATTCTCAAAAAGAGCTCCTCCTTCCTCATATTCCTCACCTTCCGAGAGAGAGAGAGAGAAAGAGAGAGCTGGCCACGTAAACGTCCAGTTTCTGTGGAGTGTAGCTTTGGTGTAATTGTTCTTCCCGTTTCAGCCATGCAGCCCTCCGAGGAATGCGGCTCTAGACGACCCCACTCTGACCTTCAGATCCTCTCCAATCTATTTATAACAGGAACTTTCTGGCTCTGCTAACGAGCAATTGCTCACACCTGGATACAAATTGAATGTTATCTGAAATGAGGGAGCTCAGCACACAGGCCTTTCCACTTGAGATACTTTAGTTTCTGGCTTGATCCTCTATAACTTCTTTCTAATACAATAAAATGTATTATTACTATATTACTATATATTATTACTATATCCCATAAACCCCCACCCATCAAATCAACAATCCCAAAATGAGTGTAGAAAGATTAAAAAGAAATGTTTCTTTTGATTAAGCTGTAAAGAAGTTCTGTTAGCAGTTGATCATATGACAGAACATTAATAAGCATTGATTAAACAATAATAAAAGTCCCACACTAGTTTTTCTCAAACTTAATTAATAACAACCTCAACAACACTCAAACTCTCTTTGCAATGGTAGAGAGGTTAACCAACCCACCAAACCAGACTCCAAGTTAGTCTGTCTCCAAGTTCTGTCTGAGGATAATTGCGACGAGTTTGCTTCATTTTTCTATAAATAAAATCAGTACCATCCGAAAATGCATTAGTGCTTCCCCCTGCAGGCCTGGGGATAGACATCCTCAGCCTCCACTCCTATGTGCACCTTTAATCTAATAGACAGCAAAACATTAATAGAGACAGTTCAGAGCCTTAAAACATCAACATGTGGTCTTGACAATCTACCAACAGTCTTTTTTAAAATGGTTCTTAAGAGTCTAGAAAAGGACCTCTTAGAAGTTATAAACACCTCGTTGTGCTGTGGCTCTTTCCCAAAATCCCTTAAAACCGCAGTGGTAAAACCACTACTTAGCTAATAATGTACCGTGCAACTACAGGCCCATCTCAAATCTCCCTTTTATTAGTGAAATTATGGAAAACATTGTGGCAAAAGAACTGATTGATTTCCTGACCCAAAATGAACACACGGATTGTTATCAGTCGGGTTTTAGAGCTCATCACAGCACAGAAACAGCAATACTGAAGATCCGGTTTAACAGTGATTCAGGAAAAGTGACTGTCATGGTTCTACTTGATCTGAGCGCTATCTTCGACACAGTTGACTAAAAAAATTTTCTTGATAAAGTGTGATAAAGTGTTTCAGATCATACTTCGAAGGAAGAGGTTTTTATGTAAACATAGGTGATTACATGTCGAAATGGACTGCAGTGTCTAGTGTAGTCCCTCAAGGCTCAATCCTTGCTCCTTTACTATTTAACCTGTACATGCTTCCATGGGGTCAAATTATGAGAAGGAACCAGATATCATAACATGGTTATGCTGATGATACACAAATTTATCTAGCTATCTCCCCGAATGACTACAACCCCATAAACTCTCTCTGCCAATGTCTTGGTGAGATTAAAAACTGGATGCAAAACCACTGTCATCAATTAAACAAAGACAAAACTGAAGTCATTGCATTTGGAAGCAAAAATTAGGTTGTAATG
Source organism: Danionella dracula (assembly GCA_900490495.1). Classification (NCBI taxonomy): domain Eukaryota; kingdom Metazoa; phylum Chordata; class Actinopteri; order Cypriniformes; family Danionidae; genus Danionella; species Danionella dracula. Next base: position 14,638,317 of record UELW01000522.1, read on the forward strand.
ATTATGACGCCGATGCCAAGGGCCTAACAACTACAAATTAGGTCAGGAATCTTCGGGGGATTCTGGACTCTGATCTTAGTTTAAATAGCCACGACAAAGCAATGATCAACTCAGCTTATTACCATCTTAGAAACATTGCAAGAATCAGATGCTTTGTTTTCCAGACAAGATTTAGAGATTCATGCTTTCATCTCCAGCAAGCTGGAGTACTGTAACGGTCTTCTCATCTGTCTTCCCAAAAAGACCATTAAGCAGCTCAAATTATAACCAAAACTAGAAAGTCAGAACCAATTTCTCCAGTTCTGTACACTGGCTGCTGGTCTCCTTCAGAATAGATTTTAAGGTTCTTCAGCTCATATAAAAGTCCATACATAACTTTGCACCTAAATACCTAACAGACGTTATCAGGGACACCAAACAGGGAGCTGAGATCCCTCAGATCAAATACGTTAGATCTACCCCGGTTTAATTTCCAACAGGGTAAATACTCTTTTAATTACCATGCAGCCCACAGATGGAACCAGCTTCCAGTGAAGGGTACCAACACTTTAGTCATGTTTAAATCCAGGCTAAAGACTCACCTGTTTAGTTGATTTTTTGTTGACTGAGCACCAACGTCCTAACTATTTTACCTCTGCACTTCAACCATCTTAATCTATGTTTTAATCAATGTTTTTTACATTTTTGATTTGATATTACTTTTTTATGCTTGATTTTATTAAATGTTCTTTCTTATTATTCTTTGTTTCTAATATTAAGTACATTGAATTACCCTGTGTACGAAATGTGCTATACAAATAAACTTGCCTTGCCTTGCCGTGTCACCAAATGCTAAAGGTATGTTATTTATTTTGACTATGTTAACAGAGTTTGAATTTACATCCAAAATGGCACCGAGGATGGCTGCCACGGGCGAGTGCACTTTAGCATTTCAGTTTTTTGTCTTGTTTTCTGTCATTTTCAGTTTTACTCGAGAGAACATTTTAAACATTAGAGAGCACTCTCGCTTCTCAACTTCTTGCTTATTTTTTAGTTCTCAGATGTTTTGTCAACTGTTTTGGTCGGTGCAGCTCTGGCACTTCTTCGGGGATGCCAAAGGGGAGCTGGAGCTCTATTCAAACTTCGGTAGTGTGGTCTCAGAACATCGCTACCGAGCTTACGTCTGGGAAACCGCCCCTCTCTACCCAATAGAATGGACGAAATACATCTGCTTCATAAAACAAGGACTTTTCAAGCTTTGCTGCTTTGGCCATTCACGTAAACGTGGTTGAACGGAGACATTCCTGACAGTGCTCTTCTTTTGCCCAGTTTCTAGCTAATCAGAGCTGATTGTGACCTGGAAGCCATGGGAAATCGTGCAGTGGCAGGGTTTGCTTTTACATCAATGTAAACTGGTGTACAGATGTAACAATGCTGCATACAATCTGCTTTCCAGATATGCAGGTGCATTTCATTAACTGCAAGCCCTTCAACTCAACTGCGTGAGTACCCCACTGTTGTGCTGATAGTTGTTATCATTCCACCGCACTTACTGAAAGAAGGGATTACAATCACTGAGCAGCAGCACCCGGATTTTTATTATTCTTGGGGCTTCAATAAAGCACATTTGAACCATAAACTGTCTAAATTCAGGCAGCACATCAAGTGCCCCACCAGAAAGGGAAATATTCTGAATCACTGCTACATTTCTATTAAGGACACTTAACACGAGCGTCACAGTGGGTAGCATGGTCGTCTCACAGCAAGAAGGTTGCTGGTTCGAGCCTCGGCTGGGTCTGTTGGCATTTCTGTCTGGAGTTTGCATGTTCTCCTTGTGATTGCGTGGGTTTTCTCCGGGTGCTCTGGTTTCCCCACAAGTCCAAAGGCATGCGGTATAAGTGAATTGAGTAAGAATGATTGTCCACACCTCTACCTCCTCTATAGGCAATCAAACGTTGGTGTACGAGCTCAATGAGTTATACAGTAGATTATAAACTCACAGTCTGAATCATTCAGGTTTCTGGGAACCACCATGTCATAGAACCTTAAGTGGAGCACCCACATTGATTCCATTGCAAAGAAGGCCAAACAAAGGCTGTACTTCCTGTGTCAGCTGAAGAAGTTCAACCTACCACAGATGCTGCTGACCCAGTTCTACTCAGTGGCCATCGAGTCTGTTATGTGCACCTCCATCGCTGTTTGGTTTAGCTCAGCATCTAAATCAGACATCCGGAGACTCCAGAAGACAGTTCCAACACTTTCATATATTTCCTTTAAATATTGCACTAAGAACAGGACTATGATGTGGATCTCCCAAGGGGCTAAGATGTGGAACCTAGATGGATTCTACGATGGGCAACCATGGGGATCCATTTTACAACGAAAAACCATGGTTCTCTGGAAAACTCAAACAGCTTTGTCAAGCCAAGGGAGCTGCCTACAGAAATGGAGACTGCACTTTGTACAAATAGGCCAGAAATACATTGAGATCAGACCTGCCAAAAGAATGTACTCTTGTACCTTGCACCTGGACTGTCACACATTTAATCTCTTTCCATTTTGCACTTAAGGACACTACTCTTTTGTTCAACTGTTTACGTTTCATTAATCCTTCAAAATACTCTACGTCATAGCCATATGTTAATTGCTTGTTAGTTGGGTTGCACTTTACTGTGCCTGTGTTGTTTGTATTGTATTTATGTTGTTTGCACTGACGGCTCTATTGTACCATAGAAAATGCATGCATGCACACACGCACACACACATGCGCACACGCACGCATGGCAAAAAACTGATTCTGAACATTTTGCATATCTGCAGTCACTACAAATTCTGTTGCTTTGTTGCTGCACTTTACTTTTACCTGACGCTTTTAGTCTGCACATTACCCCATAGCACATTTCTCAAGCACCTTGGACTTCTGATATAGTTATAGTTCTATTACTTTATATTGTTACCACCTCTATTTCTAGACTATCACTATATTCTATTTACTTTAAACTTAAGCAATTTACTTATATCATCAATCTTCATGCACCCTTTCAATAAACATTTGTGGATAAGAATCTTCATGATTTCATCATAACTACAGTAAAGGGAAATGGGACAAGGGTTTGAATGCTTTGATAGACAATGGAAGATATGCGATTGTATCTTAAATTTTAATGTGAATTCACTTGAATAAATAATTACAACGCAACGTATATTGGTCTATCTGCTTTGGCTGGTACACCCTAATAATACTGTAATCGGAAGCATTGAAGTCAAATGTAATATATTTGTTTGCAAGCAAATTAATTGTAAAGCATAACATTAAACTAAGGCGATTGTTCACAAAACTATGCACACAGTTTAAGTACACAATTTGTTTAAAAAAGCAAGACAAAAGATAAATAATGTGCACATTTTAGATATCTAATAATTTACTGCAGCAAAACAAGGTTTGTGATGTAAAAGCTGTGAAAAATCTGTCTCTTTCTGTATAATAAATCATATAAATGGTTTATGTCATTCTGGATTAACTCCTAATTTAATAGTTGAGTGTTGTAATTGTGACAGATGTTTTTACAAATGACATAATGATATAATATTTTAGATCATCAATTCTCACCAGTGGGTAGCACGGAAGCAAGAAAGGGCAGCAAGAAAGTCATTGGTTCGAACTTTGGCTGAGTCAGTTGGCATTTCTGTGTGGAGTTTGCATGTTCTCCCTGTGACCGCGTGGATTAACTCTGGGTGCTCCGGTTTCCCCCACAAGTAAGGGGAGGTATAGGTGAATTGTCCAGAGAGTATGAGTGGGAGTGAGTGTTTGTGGATATGTGTGGCTGGAAGGGTATTTGCTGCTTAAAACATGCCAGAAGAGTCGGTGGTTCATTTCACTGTGGCGACCCCGAAAGGGACAAGGCCGACAAGAAGATGGATGTATGTATGGAAATACCACTATGCAAAATATGCTTGTGTTTCATTTCTAACACCTCCTCTATCTCTTTTATTAAATGCTTACCTTATCTTGCTAACCATCTAAAACAGGTAAGTCAAATCTCTTTATCTTGCAATATGTAATAACCATAAACCATTATACCTGTATGCCTTTGCTGTATGCTGGAAGTTTATTGGCTTGTTGAGTGATTAGTGAAGTTTTGAGCTAGTGGAAATGAATCACCGCTGACCTTGCCTCAGCCTCACAAGCTAGTTTAAGGGAAATTTAAACATGCAGCCATCAGAGAGGAAATGCATATTTAGAGCTGACCATCTGGAAAATTGTTCAAGCTTTGCTGGCTCATTACATTGCCTTTCAGCATGTGCAGCTGAGTACAGAACATTAAAACACTCACAGATCTGGCATGTTTTTATATTAGAGATATGAAGGGTTTTGCTCTACTTATGTAAGTGTTAAGCATAAAACCCTTAAACTCCAGAAGCTTGGATTTTCTGCTATTTTACGTAGTACTGTAAGTCATATCCCCAACAAAAGTGTAAATGGTTGCTGTTGGGAACAATTACTTAACTGCTGAAATTTTCTTCTTTTCATCCATGCTGCTTTCATTGTATTGCTTGGATTTCCTTGACATTTTTCACACTAGTATAAATGAGTCAGATTTTTTGACACTTTGTAATTGGTGTCAAAAGGTGTTCTTTACACACTTTTCACCTCCTCTCTCCTGGTGCTAGAGACCCTGCTGCATTGGGAGAGAATAGTTACCCTCCTTACATGAGAATAGTTGTTTTAAAACAAGAGATTTTCTGTGTGGTTCATCAATCATCTTGTGGTTGTTTTTCATCCCTTGATTTAAATAAACTTTTGAACATAATTTCAATAAAGACAGACTACGACTTTCAGTCCGATTTTCTCTTTACTTTTCAGCATAAGATTTGATGAACAGCAGCAAGTATGGTGACAGAACTGACTCTGAAAACTGTACCCCATATCCCTCCATAGGTGGGGGATATATGCAGAAACTTATCCTTGCAAATAAGTTTCTCGTGGCAGATTTTTGTCTCTAGCTGCGTATCCTTATCAGAAAAGCCTCACTCCTGTTAAATCAGGTCACCTAATTGCCAAAACACCCACAATCTGAACAAAGAGTTGTCCAACAAAATGTCTGGAAATGGTCCTTTTTGGTTTCTAACGATTTGCCACCATGAATTCAGCTAATTTTTGAAAACAGAACTTAAGTGAAGTAGTGCCTTTGTATTTAAAACAAATTCAAGGCAAAATTATAATTGCCCTGTTCATGAAAACATTACTTGAATGCCATGATCATTACATTTCTCCAATGCAATGTTTTGCAAATTAAACTTGATAACAGGGCTTTTAAATGATCTTTCATTTATACTTTTTTCTACACTGTAAAAATAAATAGCTAAAAATTTCTGCAGTTCTGCAGGAATTTTTAATTCTGTTTTTTTTACTGTTTAATTTTTAAACAGTAATGGTAAATGGTAAAATATATATTTTGTAATTTTACACAATATGAATTAAGTTAACGCATTTTTATATATTGTATAATTTTACAATAAAAGTCTGAATTAAGAAAAAAAAATGTCTTGGCTGAATTAAAACCCTGAACCATTGAGACCCATAGGCTCTCTAGTACATTTCCCACTATATCATGAGTGATGAGAAATAAACTAGTCACAATCAAAAACGAATTGATTTCTTAAATAGTAAGATACAGAATAATCAATTTTTTCTCATACCAGAGGAGGGAGCATCAATCCCAGAGCTGAAGGGAGACATGCGGAGGCTTTTCTCGCCACCTCGAAGGCTGGACTTCTGGCAGTTTAATACATGTAAGGTTTCATCGAGGGACATAAGTAATATGCGCCTTGAACCACTGGGGAAAGGTCTTTCAGAGGGAAGATGGCATAGATGGAACTAGCTAGCGCAATAGTTTTCGAGAGTTAGCCTTTTCGGGGAACTTTTTTCGGGGATTTGTATTATACATATTGATTATTTAAAGCCTGTCCATGTCTGGAATACATGTTGCATTTTAATAGTGGTAAATGGATATTGTTTACTTATCTTTGTCACAAAGCGAACAGCTAACAAAGACATTACCATAGCTAATTCAGTTATATTTATTGTAATAACAAAATAATATATAGACACACAATGTGCAAAGGTATAATAACATAGTCACAAGTGTGATTGTACATAAAAACTGTACAAACTCTAGACTATATTTCTAACTCAACAAACAATTATATTAACAAGCACAAAGTAGAAAAAACTAATAAAATAACCAGTGCAACAATGAGTAAAAGTTTAACAAAAAGGTTCTTTGGTACTCCTGACTCGTCTTACATTTTACTGCTTCTAGGAAGCTTGTCGAGAGAGAGAGAGTTGAGAGAGAGAGAGTTGAGAGTGCCTTGAAGTTGTGGATTTATGTAACACCAGCACTTTCTCGCATGTCAATAAAAGATCCAAATTTGTTGGCGGAGCGTGCAGCTTTGTCTGGAGTCAGACCAGCCTGATAAGACAGCGTCAAACTTTTTTGCTTTTTGCCATTGATCTGTGCGGGCTCATCAGCAGCCATTGATTGTAAATGAAAAGTGAATCGTTGAACACCTTAAGTTACAGTATAGAGTTGTGGCTGAATCAATTTTATGTCTGTTGTATTGGTTATTTGTATAATAGTGCATTCATTCATCTTCATTTTGGCTTTCTTCCCTATCGGGGTCGCCACAGCGGAATGAACCGCCAACTCTCTGGCATATGTTTTATGCGGCTGATGCCCTTTCAGCCGCAACCCATCGCTGGAAAATGTATAATAGTGCAATAGTATAATAACCATTTGAACTCTAAGATTGTGTCAGAGTACTTTATTCTGATTGGCTGGCAGGTGTTGATTAATTCTGAATAACCACACAGATAGTCCAGGTTGGTTTGTTCACTCTATAGATCCTTGCTTTAGCCAATCACTCAATATGAGGACTAGACAACAGTTCAGAGATTTGCTCAATTTGGAATGTTTTAGCGATGTCATACGGTCAATTTTTTATACCAACCCTCGTTCGTGGAGCTCTGCTGAACTGTATCTGAGAAAAAATTGATTGAGTCAGCTGTCTGAGCTAAGAGAGATGACGGAGAACAAGCGCTAGCTTGGTTTAGTTTAGGGAGCTTATCCCAACAGCCAACTCTCACATAATGCCCTTCTCAACTCATCTTCTGTTGATTAGCTGTAAGTTTACTTACTGTAAAATCAAATACTTTACTAGAGAAATGCGATTGTTTTTCTTGATTTTACTCAAATTTTGAGTTTACTTAATATAGTTTCAGATGTTGCTCAATGAAAATTGGCCGCGATGAGGTAATTATATAGTTTTATTTCCACTGGGTGGTGCCTTCATCTCATAAATGATCAGTCCTTTAGGTTAGTTAAGCTTGAAAAAGTTCATCAAAACCTAACATTAGTACTTTATATGTATCAAGTTAGCTAATCATGACTGTATTATATGTCCATGTTTTTTATTATCTAAATATCTCAGAAATAAAGTTGCGTCTTTGACGATATTATGAATAAAGTAAAGGATATCCTTCATTGATGTTATATAGACTAGTGGTATTCAGCTCGAATCTCCTATGGACCCAGGTTCAAGATGCTGTAAGATTGCTTGTTTGTTTTTTAAGAATGTGGGTAATCGTCTATTTAGAGGATTCACAGATATCTGCGGTGAGCATAGACATTGTTCACATTGCTTGGTGTCATGTGCGATCAACCACGGTAATCTCTAATTGTCAGTCACGTGACGCCTCAGGTTGTCCGTTTCCTTCTGGACTTCTGTCAATCGGGTTTCCCATTCTGCATGTCGTGGAGATTACAGGAGCGGACACAGGAATGTCATTCTTTTATAGTTTGATTGCTAGGCTGTATATTGCATGCTGTTCAAATCAATAAAATGTGTTTCCTCCGCATGTAACGTTCAATGCATTCCGCCATTTCTCCATGAGGTAGCATTAATTGTAAATGCACCGCAAACTATTAAACACTAGAACTATAGAAACAGGGGCCATTAATGGAATTGTAAATATTCTAAAACTCTAATACCTGGGCTCTCTCTCTCCATCTACTGTATTCCACTTTAGATATGTTGTACAATGTTTTAGTATCTGGTACACTGTGCTTATGTTCAAATAGTTTACAGTTTTATAGTTCCTGCTGAGAAAATCTGTATCTTTGCGCCATCTGGCAGCCAGCTACGGTAACTTGAATTATTAAAAAAATTCCACACATGGTAGGTGCTCACGGCAACCTGAGACAATCTGACTGTTCATCTTCTGCATCGAATTAGTCATACTGCTTCATTGCCACTGGTGTGGATCTTAGACGATCCTTGCGTGTTCAATATCATAAAGCTGGGTGTTCTCTGCAACATGCCAAGAGAAGACAGTTTCTGCAAAGTGTTTACAAATATTTATATCATACAGCTCCTCCTTTCTCAGCTGATCGTCCTTCCTTGAGAGAGGTGAGGATCACATGGACTGAGCAGTGTATGCCTGAGCAGTGTAGTCCATTCTTCCTGTTTCAGTTATGCTGTTTTCAGAGAAATGCGGCTGTTATGCTCACACAGAGGGAGAAGACGAGGAAGATACAGGTAAGTGAAGTTTATTTACAGTGGGTACGAATACACAGTTAAATAATCTTCTGACGACATTCATATAGGTGAATCCGTGAGCACGGGTAAGTTCAGACTTCAGAGTTCAGTGACCAGTTCCACTACTTCCCTTCAGATGCTCTCTCTCTCTCTCTCTCTCTCTCTCTCTCTCTCTCTCCTAGGAATGGACAGGCAGGCTCAGACAGGCAATGCAGGTAGCTCCTCAGGAATGGTGAGTCTCGTGTAACCTTGATCCGGGACAAGGAGGGAGTGAACAGGGTGAGTCTTTATAGTGGTGGTGTGATTGAACCACAGGTGCGGGTGATTAGTACTCAGGTGATGGTTCTCGGGATTGGATAGGTGCAGCTGGATCATGAGGAGTGTCGGTGCAGGTGCTGGGTGTGACAGCGGCTCTAGACGCCCCCCACCCTGACCTTCAACAGATTTTTCAGATCCTCTCCTATCTATTCATATCAGGGACTTTCCAGCCCTGCTTCTAACGAGCCATTACCCACACCTGGAACTACACAATGTTGTCTGACTGAATGTCCTTGAAGACTAACAGTGAGTTCTGCAATCAGGCTTTCACTAGAGAGACTTTTATATCTAACTACTTCTGACTATTGTAATACACACATCAAAACACCTTTTTATTTTTTATTTATGTATTATTTATTTATTTTTTAAGAATGAATGATAAGCAGACAATGAACAATAAATTTTCAATTGCCTATTTATATTATTCATAAATATTCACGTTGAGAGCAAAAATTGTTCTCTTTCTTTTCATAATTTCTTTATGCGCTTGGTGTGTTATGTGATCAAACCCAGGATTTTTTCAGAGTTTCAGACAAACCTGGAAAAGCTAGAGGGCAAGCGATCCCAGCTTTGGGTTATCAGGCACTGGTCAGATAAACCAAGCCATACCCGCCATAGCTAAGAAAGATCAAGTGCTTCCGGCCACCAAACACTGTCTCCTACAGATTATAGTCTGTGAACTCTCCACCTGAGCACTTCCACGCTGATAGAGAACACACTATTGGAAATTTGCAAACATTTAATTTCAAGTATTGTAATTAAAGTACTAGGGGTGGGCGCTATACCGGATGAACGTGGATATCGTCACATTCATAAATTTCATTGAAAGCTCGATGTTTCGCTTGCACATGCTCAATTTATTTATTTGATGTTTATATGAGGAGATATAAGACCTCATATGATGTGATGCGAGGGCTTGTTCCGAAAGAAGAGGGGGAAGGTAGTCTGCTGCTCTGTTTGAAATCCAGTCAGCTAGATCAAGCTAAGTTGCTAAAAGTCACCAAAAACAGCAGAAAACGTTGCTAGATTTGTCACTATTCACTGGATAATTAAAAAAAATGTCTGAAGAATCTCTCTCAAATCAAGACTTGGGTTTTTAGTAAAAATGTGTAAATAAAGACAAACAGTCTGTATTGCATGTGTTGGAGGCCAGTTCCAGCAAACTGAAAGAGTGAGAAATTAAGTATAAAAACAGATGGGTGAGTAAAAACCACAGGAGGGAAACTTTTTTAGAACACATCGGAGAAAGTGTTAAGCAGTCACATTTGCAGGTAAGTATAAACACTTACTGAGGGTTCATCATTAAAATATTCTAGCAGGCTCTAGGTAGCAGACTTCAGAACTAATCTACATGAGAACAACTCAGAATTAAACACAGAGTGCAGTTTGAGGTGAAATGTCAGCAAGTAAATCTGGTAGAATTTAACAAAACTTTTTGTCATATTAAATAATGGCAAAAACAGTTTCCAGATCTCTGTCTAATCTTGTACATTAAATAAGGTTAAAATTCAAACTTTGCCTCTAATTTTTTTAAGTTCTACTAAAATGTTAAGGTCTACTCCAATTTTACTCATGTATTCCAATCCTGTCATATCGCGATACAATACTGATACCGCCTGGACAGTGGAAAATATCATTATTTAAATTTTTTACCCCCAGTGGTCTGAACAAACAACTTTTAAGAACTTTTTTTCAGTGAATCAAAGACATTTTGTGCCGTGAAATCATCACGCTCACAAATGGCTCAGTTGTCAATCTGACACATTTGGGGGTGTGGGTTGGATGCTAACGTGTGGATTTCCTACATTAATTATTTGCAGTTATGGTTTTGGCTTTTTCGGTGCCAGGGGTTGCACTTTCAGGATCGCATTTCTAAGACTGTTGTTAGTGTCTTTTTTTAATTATTAACATACATACAGAGAGATACAGAGTTTCTTTTTCAAATAATTATTTTATGTTTAATTTCATTTATTTATCATGACAGTTAAAATGTGTTCGTTTTTTTGGAGGAAAAGCTGAAAACCTGGAGCAGACTGTATGACAAGCCATGGTTTGATAAACATGTAGCGAAAACATAAAATTTCTTTGTTAGCACATTGTTTAATACCGTGTTTCTCAATAGTTTTCTATCGCGCCCCCCTAGGAAGAAAAAAAAGCACCTCACACCTCCCGCGCAACAATAAATAGTCTTTAAATTTGTTATAAGTACACATCTGCATAACACAGTATCCGTATTAATGAATAAGAGAAAAAAGAAAGAAATATGGACCAGCTTACAAAAAAGAATAGCTTTATAAACTGTAGCAGAAAAGATTTAAGGTGCATCTGAAATGTAAAAGAAGATTAAATCCTTAATACACCTATAAACATTATTTGACTGACCATGATTGCTGGCAATATTCGGCACATTTTCGCTTAAAAAAACTCAAGTGGCTTGTTGGCTTCATGCTGTCCGCTGCCAACATTTTTAGACTCAGTAAGCACACCTGTCTCTCCTCATCTCCCACTGTAGTCACAGTGAAGCCAAGCGATACATATGTGTCGTCATATTTCCTCATCTTAGCTTTCGGGAGACTTTCGTTTGTCTCTTTATCTCCCTCACTCTCTGCCTTCCTTCTACGCTTCGTGTCTACGCTTCATACTCTGCCAATGAGAGCGCCACTGTCCCCTAATGTAGTGGAGTGGTATTTCACTTTATTCTAGAACAGTAAAAAAATTTGAAAAATAAAAAAGCATTTTTCCCCCGAGGTCAAACGCGCCCTCCTTGACGGAGCTTCACACCCCCCCCCCCCCACCCCCCAGGGCGCACTATTTGAGAACAACTGGTTTAATGCACTATACTTAAAAATTAGCATTTGATTTATTGAATAATAATTGTGTATGTGGTTTGCTTTAATTGGTAAAATCGTTTGCGGTTCATGCTGAATAATTCTGTATATGTACGCCATCTGGCGGCCAGCTATGGTAACAGATCATTTTTTACCATGTCGGATTTCCTATACATGGTGATGCAGTAGACTCAATCTAAGGCAATCTGACTGGTCGCCCTCTGTATTTGAAGGTACTAACAAGTAAAATTACTGAAATTCTTTAGTACAGGTCATTGAGCATGCATATATAAATAAATATTTTCCAGTATATTTACTCAAACATAACAAATTCAATTTACCAGTAGATAATTATTAAACTTACTTAGATTTCCTCTTAAGTTTGCTTTGAATAAATAAGGTAATAATTTTCTTATGTTTTGAACTGAACTAATTGAATTTACAGTATACTTCTTAAAATATTACACTGTAAAGTTGTAATGTTTTTTTCATTATATATTTGTCCATAAACATTTCTTAGTACAATTATTGTCACTTTTTTTTTATTAATGTTAAATTTTCACAAATTCCTAAACCTCTAACATTATCTTACATAAATGAAATGATTTGACAACATTGCTCTTGAATTAAAGAAAAAGAAACTAACAAAAATGCTCAAAACACAACCACAACAACTATGTAGTGTCAAATCTTCTGCATGTTTTTGTTCTACTTTGCTTCACTTTACTAAACACAGCTCAAAGGCAGCCAAGAGAAGGCTAATTAGTGTTATCATATGTGGTTCGTTGACATTTGCATTTATTTGTTCATTCATCTACTATATGGCATTTGGGCATACTATAAATCTAGAATATGGGAATTAAACTTTAGAAATAATGGATGTCTGGATATCTTAAAGTGTTTTTGCTAAATCTAGAATAGAAAAAAAAATATTCAAAAGTTATTATCTTGAAAAAAATTATATGTACCAAATACCCTAAGATGGGATAATAGCAAAGCTCAGGATTGTTTCAAATGTGATCACTGTGGTTATTAATTATCACATTAATCTGTGAAAACTCAGATTTATATCTTAATTGGCCCGATTGTGCTTGCCTCAAAGATGTTACAGAGCTAACCTACTGTAGAAATATCAGAATTGAGTGTGTGCTTTATAAGTGTACCTCAAAGCGGAGATTTAGTAGCACATGAGAGTGAATACAGTCTCATTGGAAATGTAGCACGCAGCAGTAGAGCGGGGCTCTTTGAAGTGATAATCATTTGAATAGATTCTTGCTAGCTGGAGAGCTCCACATTCAAGCAATTAAAACTGCTTTAAGGAAACTGCAGACACAAGGAAAACGAAAATTAGCAAGGGCAGTTAATCTTAAACAGTGCTAAAAGAAACTTTCCTACTTGGTTTCTTTGCTACATGAAAATACTTCAATGCATGATACATTTCTTTGAAGGGAGAGTCTGAAAATGTGCTTTGTATATTTAACAAGGAATAATATTTTAACCTTGATCAGGACAGAATTAAATAAACAAGCCAATAAATAATTAAAGGAATACAAAAATAATTGAAGAACTGTATATTTCCATAATTAAACACATATAATAAATGTATAAGCAAAATATGACTTGATAAATATGATACTTTAAATAGTTTTAGTACCATTTATAGCTGCCATGGTTTAAATAAATACATAAATAAAACATTTTGATACTTTTTTACAAGTGGTCCAAATCAATGCAATGATCTGTACTCATGCTTTAATGCTAATAGGATGGATGAATGGATTCCAATATTTTTCTACATTACACTGGGTTAGAGGCAATTTGCAAAAAATATATCATAAATAAATAAAATAAAAGAGACTAGTTCCTTTAGATGTGCTAGAGTTTCACTTTAATCATGTAACTAATGAATTAAGTGGAAATGCTTTTAATTAAGTTTTTTTATGTTAACAACATTCCTGATGTTTGGGGAACTGAAGCGCCGACCCGAGGGTTAGAGCTGGAAGAGGTGGTTGCCTGGGTTAGCAGCATCCAGAGTGATTTTGAGAGCCCTCTTTCTCATTTTGGAGATGTACAGTTCTTGGAGGGAGGGTAGGGGAGCTCCAATCTTTTCAGCAGTCCGAACTGCCCTCTGGAGTCTCCGGATGTCTGTTTTAGGTGCTGAGCTAAACCAAACAGTGATGGAGGAACACAGAACAGACTCAATGTAGAGCTGGGTCAGCAGCATCTGTGGGAGGTAGAACTTTTTTTTATCTGGCACGAGAAGGACAGCCTTTCCATGCCTTTATCACAATGGAGACAATATGGGTGCTTTTCTAACGGTTATGTGAGATGGTGGTTACCAGGAAACTGAATGACTCCACTGGTGCCACTGTGCTGCTAATTATGGTACATGGACTTCTCCTGAAGGGAGGGAGAAGAGTAGCTGGGAAAACAAAAAATTCCAGCGAAAAAAAAATTAATGATCAACATTGTAGACACTCTATGTGCGGTCAGGGGGTCAATGTAAATATTATGAAGGGAAGAGAACATTATTTGTTCCAGAAAAAATCAGTACCTTGCAATTTGTAGTTCCATTTTTTTATAAGCCGAAGGATTTTACTAAAATCAAATGGCACTCAACCATTCAATTTACAAGAATGTTTTATTAATGGCGTTAGATTCGTTTGATATAGAAAATGCAACATCTAAGTTCTCAAGTATATATTTATACTTGCTATAATTGTTTTGAATTTAATTCATTTTTACTACAGAGAGTAATGTTTTTTTAGGATAAGTATTTTAACATCAAATATCAATATTAATTTATAAATGAAAATGCAAATATTCTAGTAATTCAAGTGATCTGAAAGTTATCTGAAAATATAAAATACTCTGAAGATTATAAGGTCACATTACTACAACGTTCCCTGTGTTCCTAAACAGCAACGTAATTTGAAAGTTACGAGAAATTCCAAAAAAGGTAACTTTACCACAACATAATCACCACATATCATAAAGTTGATACAAATTCATCAAAAAGTAATGTCAGCATGACTAAAAGATGACTAACCGATGATGTTGCCGTAATATTCCTTGTTTGCTGGGTTTAGCAATCAGGACTCTTGAAGTACTGCCAAAATATTGCACCAAACACATTCAACATATAGCCAACATCTGGTGAGCGTGAAACCTGAAACTGATGTTCCATCCCAATTCGAACACTATACACAGCACCTTTAAAGTAGTTCCTCATTTTCAGAAGAAAATGTAGATACTTTTTCGTGTGCGAGACGAGCACTAAAACATCAAGTAACAGAAATAGTTGTGATTACGCGTGACGTGAGCTAAAGCAGATTTTCTAAGATGTACAGGACTTCATAAGCACACAACATATTTCATAACATGTTTAATCACAGAACGTAATGGTTACTTTAGTAACCCCCTTAGACTTATGTCTGTGCCATCTATAATAACTCTGCTAGGAGCACTCTACTCTCTCCACACTCTTTTTAAATTGCCAATCACCGGCTGTGCTGATGGTCACATGACCACCCCCCACACATAAAGTTGGTGCAAAGGTGACACGATTTCTGTTTGTGAAGTTGAGACCTAGGCAAACAGACTTAATCACAACCTTACGATTATGGCTCGGAGACATAAATCTCTGTTTTCTATTCGGGGAACAGGGCTTACAAAAGTAACCATTACCTTCCCCATCAGCTGGTCACTCAGACTCAGTCTGTGACGACTATGGTAACACCTTGCAAAACACCAAAATCTAGGTCCTTCTGCATCGACCAACGGCCAGGCAAGCCGGGCACATCAATAGTCTTACACCGAGCTGGCCCTCCTCCGCTCTGGCCTAAAGTATAGACTTAATTTTCAACGCGCAGTCGGGTCGCCCGTCTAACTCATACCAGAGGATGGAGCGTCAATCCCAGAGCTGAAGGGAGACATGCAGATGCCATACTTGCCACCTTGAAGACTGGATTTAGAATTTCCGGCAGTTTAATACATGTACAGTTTTATAAACATAGATGGAAAAGACCATAGATGGATCTAACTAGAGCAATAGTTTTCAAGAATTAGACTTTCGGGGAACTGCTCGGCTCTCCAGTGCCTGGGGTCATAAGAGATTCCGCCGGTAGTCGCATGGAGGGCGCACACGTGGACAGTACATAGAAATACTCCGCTTACTTTACTATGTCTGTTGAAGCGAGAGAAGCCAAAAACCTGGAGGTTGTCTCCAGGGGCAAACATAGCGCATGCATCACCGAGGAGTGGTGCAGACCAAGCTGGAAACCCCTCCGTACAGTTCAGACCATGCTTCCACCTCCTAGCACGGCTGAAGAAACAGATTCATTGCTCAGGTATAATACCTGGTGAAGGTCTCTGTCAGCAGAGTATTCTGTCATAGCCAAGGAGGACATAACAATCCTGATAGAGTGGGGGGCAAGGGACGCCGGACACTTTGTGTACAGTAGAGATTGCCTCCACTAGCCAGTGGGCCAACCTCTGTATGCTTGGATGACAGTAGACGATAGGGAAGGCTGTCTCCAAACAAAGAGCTGACCAGAACTGTTCCGGGTCTTTCTACATAGATTCTCAGTGCTTAGGCTGAGCAATTGGGACCAGAGGTTGGTGCTGCCTCCTCTCCGTGCATAGCTTGCAGGTTCACTACCTGAGTTTTTGAAGGGAATGGTAGGAATCTTGGACACATATCCAGACCTGGACTGATAATAACATGAGTTACACCCAGCCCGAACTATAAGCAGGTCTTGTCGATGGAGAGTGCCTGCAGATCCTTCACCCTCTAATCGAGGCTAATGTGATCAGGAGCACTGCTTATATGGCAAAACTTCTACTGAGTTGAGAGGCTCGAACAGATGACCTTGAAATCCTCTCAGGACTACAGAAGGTCCCAGGAGGGAATTAAGGTAGGCCTAGAGGGCCCTCTGAGGAATCTGATTAGCTTGTGTCATTCTCACGGACTTGCCTTCAAGTTGAAGAGACAGGCAGAATCGTGGCAAAGTAACTTTCAGAGTAGATGGAGACAGCCTTCGATCCAGTCCCTCTTGCAGAAGGGTTTACACGAGATCAATGGGGCAGCTGTTCGGGTCTACTTGGGGAGAGTGACACCAGTCCACGAACCAACCCCATTTGCCAGCATAACAAGCTCTGACAAGACACAGTTTTTGGACCATGAACCAGGGGTTCTCCGCTGCTAAGGTACCAGACATGGAGTTCCAGTGGTCTGAGTGTGGGAGCTTGTGCAGAAGATCTGACCGCAAGGGAACTAGCCAAGGAGTGACTGTCACAAGGGAGCAGAGTTCCATGAACCAAGGTCGATTAGGCTAATAAAGTTCCACATTTAGGTCCTCTGCCTTGTCTTCCCTGGTCTTGCACAGGACGGCTGCAAGGAGGCTCACTGGGGAAATGCATATAGGCTTTCTTCCTGGACCAGAAATGCACCAGCACATCTATCCCGAGAGGAGCCTGAGACGGAGTGTAGAACAGCCAGCACTGAGCATTCTCTGGGCTGGAGAACAGATCTACCTCCGCTATACAAAGCACTCCCAGATCTGCTGGACAGCCAGGGAATGGAATCACCATTCTTCTGACAGGGGTATCCACCAAGATAGTGTATCTACTGAATGGTTCAATCTGCTGGGAGCATGGACTGGGACTAGGGACAGCCCCTCTGAGAATAATAAGAAATTCTTATTTTATACTCCGGATTCTTGTGAAACTCTGTGTGCTGAGTGTGAGTATATTATCCTGTGTTTTTAGTTCTGTGATTTGGTTCTATCATGTTCACCGTTATTGGTTATTCAGTGCCACTGTCAGTCCCCAGATCTTTTGACCCACAAAAGGGAATATAATCCAACACTGATGTGAAATCTAATTGGTTGATTTAACCTCAATGGGTGAAGAGTCTGCTGCACTCTACTGGATAGACAAAACCTCTGCAAAGTTTTAGAGCGTTTTGCCCGTTTTTCGTGTGGACTCATTTTTTTTTACACCTTTCTTGGGAAACGTTCAGGAGGTATCCAGAACAGATGTCTGACCTCAACCGGCTCCTCTCTATGTAATTTTTAAAAAATAAAAGCAGTTACTCCCTCAGTGTATTGCAATGTGTATGTCACATTTACATTTATGCATTTGGCAGATGCTTTTGTCCAAAGCGACTTACATTAGGGGAGAGACAATATGCAATCCGTTACACCATCAAAGTCTATATCAGCTTCTCATAATATAAATTGTATCAACTGATCAATAAACCATAGAGGGGAGAAAATAAAGGAAGCAGATAAAGACAGAGTTTTATAGTAGGTGTTCCCTGAAGAGAAGAATTTTCAGTTGCTTTTTGAAAGCTGTTAGTGTTGCTGCTTTCCTTACTGGATCAGGGAGCTTGTTCCACCAGCCAGGGACAGTGAGAGAGAAGGTTCTTCTGAAAGTTCTTCTGCCTTCGTGGGACAGAACAACAAGTCACTGTTCCTTCTCTGAGCGCAGGCTTCTAGAGGGCATGAGCTCGTGGAGGTAAAAAGGGGCTGATTTGGAGATAGTTTTGTACGCCAGTGTCAGCGATTTGAATTTAACCAGAGCTGCAATGGGGAGCCAATGAAGAGTGGAGTAACATGAGCTTGTTTCGGTTCCTTGAAGATAAGACGAGCTGCAGAATTCTGGATCATCTGCAGAGGTTTGAGCGCGTTTGCTGGAAGTCGTGGTAAGGGAGCATTGCAGTAGTCCAGACGTGAGTGGACCAGAGCCTGAACTAGGAGTTGAGTTGCATGCTCAGTTAAGAAGGGCCTGAACTTTCGAATGTTGTGCAGTGCAAATCTACATGCTCGAGTTGTCTTTGTGATGTGGTCTTTGAAGGACAGCTGTTCATCCAAAATCACTTCAAGATTCCTGACTGAAGGAGCAGAGGTAATTGCAGAGGATTCTAGCTGAATGGTGAGGTTGTGATGCACAGAGGGATGGGCCATGATTACCAGAAGTTCTGTCTTGGCCATGTTGAGCTGTATGCCACACCATAAAAAATTGAACACTTCATGTTCATGGTTTATCAGTGACTTGCCTGCTGTATCTTTTTCTGTTATTATGGCTGTCATATTCTTGGGGGAAAGGCAATATGAGTCAGAGGTAAAGTGAGGGCTGAGTTATACATGCATGTGCCTTTTGGAGACAGGGCACTGATGGTTGCCATCTCAAAGCCAGCTAGGTATTGACAGTTCATTCTATGCTAGAAATCCTCTTCCATCTTGTGAGGAAACAATTTATTAGATTTTTTTTCCTGCTTAAATTTCAGCTTTTGTTTTCATTTTAGACTGGTTCTCGTTGATCTCTGTTTAAAGTAGCCAAATCAAGGCAGTTTTTTCTGTTGGACAAATTTTCAAGAACATAAGAAAGGTTTTTAAAATATATTTATGAGCTGATGGGCAGTGCAGAAGGGAGTAGTTTGAAAGAAGTGTTTGGGGTCTTTGGTGTTGGGGTTAATTTTTTTGCTGAGATGTATTCTCAGAGTAAAGTCTATTTAGTATTGTGGATCAAATTGGGTCTTGGGAAATCAAGTAGGACTATGATTCCGCCGCTTAGGCGTTCAAAGCCACGGGGAGCAGGATTTGGCCGCCGCAATAACAGACAGAGACTGCACATGCACAGAAGTGATAAGGGCGGCGAAATATTTCTACCTCTCTCACGACGTAATAACAGCAGACAGCCAGCACAATCAACTGACTGGTTCAGAGTACTTGTCAGTCAAATAACCACGCTTCCAGTTTTAGGCCATATGAAAATAAACTTTAAAGTAAAAAAATGATCTAACTTTGTCTTCTGGATGGATATATATCGTAACTGAGCATAACCACTATTTTCAACATTTCTGAGGAAGTTTGCGTCCTCTCTTGTTCACTTTACATTAGGGTACGAGTTAAAGAGTCATACCACAGCCATACTCAAGAGGACGATTGCAGCGCCATGGAAGCAAGCAACAGGTTGCATGAGACACACCCGGTGGTAATGCCATAGATAAAACGGGGCTGTTTTTTTTGTTTGTTAGTTCAAAGATAAAAACTCCATTGTGCAGGTTGTTCGACTTAGTTGACAAGTCAAAATCAGATAGTAATTGCTAATCCTGCCATTTTTAAGCTGTATTTATTGACTGATTACTGAATAATTTAAAAATGTTGAGAAGTCAAACAACCATTAATACTGTGTTAATTTTACATTAATTTATTGAAGCACAGGAATGCTTTGCGGATCTACTCAAATCTCCACACACAAGAGGCTTGCTTGGATATGGAAATATGACTACCTTTACCAGTTGTGAAGCTCTTAATGTTGAAACATCTCTTTGAGGCTGCATCACATGGTGTTTGTTTTCAACTCTGCACACTCAGCACTAGTGTAGCAGTTGCCAGATTATGCCTGTCAGCATTCTCTCTGCATCACTGGTGCTTGACCCATTGGGCAAAAGATGAAAGCAGAAATTCTGTTTAAGCTGCATCAATGCTTACTGCTTTATTTATTTAATCTTATATTCACTATTCAGAACAATATTAGAGCAATAGTTCAATCAAATCAAGAAGCTATATTTCATACAGACAGGGTTTTCTGTCTTTATTAGTCATAGTGAAGAGTTTAAATAGAAAACTCTCTCAGTGATAAAATCAGCAGGTGAAAGCATCTAGCTAACTTTATATTTACTCAAATATCTTGCAGCGAGGTTTTGTATACTCGATTTGAACACTGTACTTCTTCAAAAATACATTTTAAATTGTTCCAGCTGTCAATGTGATCTCCAGCATTACAGACAATGGAGAAATTCCAACACTCAGCTCCCATCCCAAAACATTCTAAACAGAGCAGTGCCCTGAGCACATCCATGAGTTTCAGTCACCACCTGAAAGGTGTGTTGAAAATACATATAACATCACTACAAAAGGAGGGTTAAAGGCCTCTTGTGATGACTCCAATAACAGCAGTCAAAACCTATTTTTG